>JAPQRP010000028.1:35514370-35529605 GCA_037367295.1 Apogon hyalosoma
ACACATGCTGAAACCCACCCCGACAGGAAGTACAGGCTTGGATCCCAGCGGGGGTTCCTAATTCAAACCAGCCCAGTGGAACAGCCAGAGGTGGCCGCTCCCACTCCCCGTCTCTCACTTCGTCTTTCTACCTCTTTCAGTCTCAGTCTCTTTCAGCTCTGTGGGTTAAACCAGCTGCCCCCGCATGTCCTCCGAACACGTGCTCATGCATTGCGATGATAGCACACACCCACCACCCCGTCGTCCAGCCTCGAGGAGCCAAAAGCTTTCGGGCAGCTCACCAAAGCTCTTTGTGGTCTCACACACTCCCGGAAAGAGGAGGAGTGTGAGAGGAGGGGGCCGATGATTTAGATTGATGTGTGTTGCGGTACTGTCGGTTCGTGCGTGTGTGTAGGGGGGTGTAAATCTTCAGGTCATCTGGGGGCAACTGCTTGGGCTCTACTGAATCCTGCGCGCTGTAAAAAGTGGGAGGTAGTGAGGTAGATGGTCGTCATCTATGCAGAGCCGTCCCAAATACTGCTCTTGGGGCTCTGGAGCTTCAGTGAGAATTACTGGAGTGCTGAGGAGGGGGTAGTGGAAGAAAACTCAGGTGTGTGTAATCCAAAAACAAAGCAAGCAAGTAGGACAAATATTTTTTTATTATTTTTTTTTAAACTTGGGAGGTTATGCCATCACTTGTTTTACAGAAAAACTACTTGAGTTTTAATGAAACTTTGAGCCCCACTCTAAGGTCATCGTTAAAACACAGGTGAAGCATGTTTTTGGTACTTAGAGAAATAATCAAACTCAATCCCAGCCATTTCACTCCTGGTGAAAACATAACTAATCCACAGCTGTGTACCTTAAAATTCAGTCTCTGTAAGCCAGTTCTCAAACGTCATCCATTGATCTCCTAACATTTACGACCTTTAGTCTTGTGTTACAGCAGAGCAGACGTGTCATCTCTGGACACAGAGATCCGTGACGCACTCAGTGATTTGGTTAGCTTTGCTTCATGTGATAAACACCGCCTGGATTTAACTAAGCACATATGTAAGATCCTTCCACTGGATAGAAACTGCAGCGAGTAATATGTTTTGTGAGGAAAAAGTTCTTTAACCCTTTAATGGATGCAGTGGAGTAGCTTCCCATTTTTTAAACAGTTTAATAGAGAGCGTAAAGATTGGACTGTTTGAATGGAAAAAGGTTCATTTGGTCTGATGAGTCTGGATTGACCCTATTCCAAAGTCATCAGCCATAATACCTAGTGCCTACAGTACAAGCCTGTTGGGGCAGTGTTGTGATCTGGGCTTGTTTCAGGTGGTCAAATCTAGGTTCAGCAACGACATGTGTCCATAAAATGACATAAATAAATGTAGGCATTGCATCAGCTTATTGAAATGATGCCCCAAGAAATGTGTGCATAAATGAAAGTCATCTAGTGAATTATTATAGTTTGAGATGATGGTCGGGCTGTGTATAAAGAATAAAATGCAGACTGTAGAGCCGCTGTAATTACATTGCTGCCTTTTACGACTCTGTAATCTATCACGTCTCACAAAACAACCATTTCATTCATGATAATTTGTTTGTCTACAGATTAAATGTTAATGATCATCACAGAGGGTCATCTGACTGTTAAGAAACCAACTTTTTTAAAAAAATAAAATAATAATCAGTTCAAGGTACTGACGCATTAAAGCAGAACAGCCTCTGGTTGTTTTTGGAAAACCAAAAGGCCATGATGTGTTTACACCCGGATTTTTGGAATCTTCTTTCTGTATTTGGGTTCAGTCCACACTAATATGCTTTTCATGTGATAATGCGCATCTTTTATTGTGTTTACAGCTTACTTTGGATGTTTTAGTTTAGAAACCCGTATATTGCCTAATACTATGAACAGAAACTAGAAATAATAATAGACACCTACATTTGTCAGCTTGGATCAGCTATGTATCCTTCCCTTATTCGTCCTCATCCAGTTAGAAAGAAAACAAGACATCACCTGGACTCTTACCTGTTCAGTAGAACGACAGGTGATCGTATTGTTGTTAGCAGTTGTTTTGTTTTTGTTAAACTCTGCTTTTCAGTAGTGAGCTGTTATCTGAACAATTAGTCATCATTCCAGTGTTGAGCCTCATGATCACCGCCCTGGTCATGTGATGGTGTTTTGAGGTTACTTCTAAATTACTAGTGTAAACTGTGATCGCATAAGTGGATGTTGCTTTAGATGATCCTATGTGTAACTGACTGTTCCCGTGGTAACAAAGGTTTTAGTTATAATTGTATTTTTTCAGATTTAGTTTGATGTTCGTACTAATTGGCTTTCCAATTTATAAGTGGAAAGCAATTTCAGGATCCTGCCGTTTCAGTCCAATGGCCCAAAGGGTCCGACGGACTTTAGGTATCAGTTGTCGTCCATTCGTCATCTGTCTGTAAACAATTTTTCAAGAATCTTCTTCTCCAAAACGGTTAGTCAGAATTATTTGGTATTTGTTGTGGACCATCTTTGGGGTGAGGTCTACGAGGTTTTTTCAAAGAATTGGGAAATATTGATTTTTGAATTTTTGATGATGGTTTGAAATTTCAAAAATCCCCATTGGTTTATAATGGGACAAATTGTGCTGTAAGTGCTATAACTTGAAAACACTTGAACATATTGATATAATTACTATTGGCAATAGGAAGTCACATATGGGCTTTCATTTGGTGCCATGACCTTTGACCTTGAGTGACCTTGAAAGGTCCAACAAATGTCAATTGTCTTTAAAAATGCTGTTGGACGAAAGGACCCTTGGTCCTATTTTTTAAGTATTCACTACAGATATGAGGGTTTCAAGCCCGTGTCCTATTCTAACATCAGGTTTCATAAATGCGAGTCCAGCAGTTTTTTTGCAAAATCCCACTGAACAGACAAAAGGACGTTCCAATGCACTGATTGGAAAATTCTCAGCTGATACCAATGTGATATTTAAAATAACAAAACAAATGCAGATACTGATATTACTTTCTGTTTCCATATTTTCTTTTTCTTTTTAAACCTTCTTATCCATCCCTCTATGAAGAAATCTTCATTATATAAACATAAGAATAGTTACTATTTTAGTCTTCCAGTCAATTCATCACATTATCTTTTAACACATTAAAATGTTCAAATTTGAGAAAATGTTAAGTATAACCTGACAAATATATGACGACATCGTATATGCCAACATTGTTATTGGCTGATACCAGCAATATCAGCTAATAATAATAATAATAATGTACAGCATCTGAAGTCCATAACCTTGGTAGAGGCTTGGGGGCATTGGTTTCGGCTGTAAATCTTTCATGTTTTGTGGAAGGGAAGTGAAATGATGGGAGGTACCTGGCGTCCAAACAGCCGCCGTTTGTCTGCTCATGTTGTGTAACCGTGTGATTGCGGCACAGCAGTCGGAGGAAGTCGCTCTGTTTTGCTTCTCTCTCCTCCACGCCCACAGCCTCTCATCACACCTCAACTTCAAAGCTGGTGGACCCCAGTTTGTCCCTTTGGCTACACACACACACACACACACACACACACACACACACACACACACACACTGGTCCAGGAGTGTAACACAACACAATTTTAGACAAACTCCCAAGTTCTCTCCTGCGAGCACAAACACGCACACACACACACACCGACATGCAGCTGCGGAACCTGCCTGCTATCTCATTTGCTATATTTAGGCCATGAGCATAAGATGTCTGAAATTGCCAGTAGTAAACTGTCATGGGTGTTTGTGCAGCAGCGGCGGCGTCTGTAATCGACTCTCAGTTCCATCTCAGGAGGAAATAGACACCTCCAGCTGCCTCTGATGCCTGGCCCACATATAGGTGTCTCCAAAGTCCTTTAGACGTCAGTGATGTACCGACGCAAACTGAGGAATATCTGGATAAAGTAACACACAAAACTGAATGCACCATCTGTTTTCTGTCTCTGTTCAGGTGAGAAAAACAGCCGTGGGTCAGACGAGGATGAAGATGTTGAAGACCTGTCTGACATGAGCGACGACGAGGGATTAGAAGGCGAAGACTCAGGTCTGCACAAACAAAACACTCACAGACCTGTCAGATTGGTTTGTTCTAATTATAATCTTCTGTGTATTCGCTCAGAATCGAATAAAGACTTTATTCTGTTTAGTTTGTACATGACAGCAGGGATAATTTTGTAGATTTTAAATGGCAAAAACATGGAATGCATGGGATATTTTTACCCAGAATCCGACTAAAACTGTATTGAATCTATGTGGTAACAATTATTTTCATGATCAGTGACTAGTGTATGAAATGTAAAAAAAAGAGAGAAAAAAAGCCTATTAATTTATAGGAAGCTGTATTAATTTATTAGATAATGATATTGCTATTATAAGCATTTTTATGTAGAATTAATCAAAAACAAAAAAAAAGTGTTTTTAAGAAGTGTTATAAAACCGGTGTTAAAATTGTCAAACAAATCTGAGTAAGAATGAAACTGAGGCCCAAACTGTAAAACCACAAAAGCCATAAGTCACCAAACACACCTTGGTCTGGTCATGTAAACCCTTAAAAGTCAAGAATAACATTAAACACCAACTGAAAACTGAACAGGAAACCAATGCACAGGCTACAATTCAAGCTATTATGGTATATTTCATGAACTAATGATAATCTTAGCAGCAGAAGACAAAATAAAAGCATGGATGATTCCGTTATCAGTTAAAGGAGGGGTTCCCAAAGTAGGGTACATGTACCCCCAGGGGTACTTGAAAGAAGCCCAGCGGATACTTGAAATATTTTTGGAAAAGTACTAAATAAGTCAGCATTTAATACAAAATAAATAATAAGAATTAACGCTGAAATATAAATCACAATTCACATTCATATAATAGTTTTATTGTCAATTGTCTTGTTTAAGCTTTGATAACATTTTAAGAACATTTCTATTTTATATTATTCAAAATTACTTTGAGTAGCTAAGTGATAATTTTTTTTTGATATAGGGTTCATTTATTTATAATGACCAATTTATCTATTTTTTATTAATGAAAGAGGGAACTTTTCAGTTTATATGTTGCACA
This sequence comes from Apogon hyalosoma, assembly GCA_037367295.1. Classification (NCBI taxonomy): domain Eukaryota; kingdom Metazoa; phylum Chordata; class Actinopteri; order Kurtiformes; family Apogonidae; genus Apogon; species Apogon hyalosoma. The sequence continues at coordinate 35,519,434 of JAPQRP010000028.1, forward strand.
CAAAATTTACTTTAAAAAATGTGTTCTTTTTTATATATATATATATATATATATATATATATTAGGTAAATATGTTTTCAAAGTTTTGAAAAAAAAAATAAAGACACCTTTGGCACAGGAACAAATTTTGCCTAATCTAAAATTCTGAAGCCAGAGTTGGGGGTACTTGGCTAAAAAAGCAGGCTATAGTTCAAGGGGGTCAAAAATCATGACTTATTAGTGCAATAAAGTCATTTTATTTGTACCGTCATCTGGTGTAGATAAACTTGAGTAGAATTGTTTTTCAGGTAACTTAAACTAAATTAACAAAAGACTATGTAAACTGTTCACATGCTGGTGCGGAGCATAGCAACCATAATAGGTGATAGATGACCTAAAATTAAATGTTTTTAATGAATAACCGATTTCATCAAACTTCCACAACAGCATAATTTGAGAGTCTTTTAATGCAACTTACAGAAAATAACTGCAGTTGAACTGTCAATAAAAAGATGTTTAGTTCAATAAACAGAAGCTGTAAGTGTCTGACATCAGATATCAAACACCTTCTATTCACCCTCAAATTTTGTTAAAGGAGGAGTAATTTCAACCTGGACCACCAGATTATTTATTAGAAGTACATATTTAACTATAATCTAACCAGTGAAGGCATCCTATGGAAAAATACTGACCTTATATTTACAGAGAAGTTCAGTATAAATCTGCGGTTCTTGTTTTGACATTGTTCAGGATCTTTTGTCCATGTCCTGTGTCCGTGATAACCACCTGATAAGTCATTTATAGACTAATCAAGTCTGAAATCCTTCAACAGATCCTTCCTTCAGTGCCTCTAATGCTACTCTAAAGCAATATCAGTGTTCAACACCAGCTACTGTTTAGAAACACAGTCAGCTCATGTCAAAAATGACCAGAGACAAACTGTACCTAAATACATGCAGATGTTCTGGACTGAACCTGTAAAACAGAAGGATCATCATTCTGTACAGTAGAGTGTCGTCATTGTTTTGTTTCCTGTTTTCCAGATGATGATGATGCTGATGAAGAGGAGGAGGGGGATGTAAAAGCCTCTGGGGCTCCTCAGCCACTGTCTTCTGCTGCTCTGATAAAGCTGGCAGAGGGAGATGAGGATTTGGTGGAAGACCTGGAGCTGTCTGATGATGACTGAGGTTCAGGGATGTTCACACCTGAGACTGGTTTTCCTCCTGTTCCAACCAACAATCCATACTTGGAGTATTTTTGGACTTTTTGCTATGTTCTTTTCTTCTGAGTTTTGTATTGCCTTACCTGTACAGAACAAATATCATGATGTAACTTTATTAAGCGTCAAGACCGTATAAAAGACCTGAATTCTAGAACCCACCTTGTCTTCTCTTTCTCAGCTGCTAATTAATCCGAGCATGTCGGTGCATGCTGATGCGTCTGAAACCGGTCTCCGCTGTTCTCGGTGCATGTGCGCACCTGTAGGCGCCCTCAGGCTTTCAGAGGACGGGCTATTTGGAGAAGGGCTTGCTGAGCCGGGCCGAGCCAGGCTGGACGGGCCAAGAGGAGGGGGTGTGTAGAGGCGGGTGTTGAGCCCTGAGGCGGCGGTGCTGTGCCAGGCTGCGGGGTGGCGTCTGATGCTGTGCCAAGACTCTCTGCCCAGGTGGTTGAGCAGCAACACAGGCTGGTCTGTTTCTCTGCCAACTCTTCACCCCCCCCACAGACCACTGTCTTCTGTCTGTAGTCACATGCTCAGACACACACTCCACTCCAGCTTCTCCCCCTTCTCTCTCGACTTCAGTGCACCTTTCCACAGCTACAGTCCACGCTGGCTTTTGTTGGGCCAATAATTATTGCATGCATTCACCGGTGTACGATACAGAGAGAGGGCGCTTTGACACGGTTCTGCCACTTCAGTTATTTTGGTTTACAGTGATGGAGGAAGTCTTCAGATCCTTTACAAGGGTTGGGTATCATTAAATAATTCAATACCAGAACCGGAACTGATACCTAGGCTTCCAGATCTGTTACTATACAACGGAAATTCCACTTTATGAAAATGACAAATTGGTACAAATTTTATATTTCATCTCATCTACTTATTTTATACATTCAGAGGTGTTTCATAACAGAAATGTGTAAACCTATTAGAGGGCTCCAGCACAGTCTTCAATTTACAAATTTGCATTTTAATACTTTAAAAAGTCTTTACAAGGAATTCAATTTGATATGGTAGGTCTAGGGCTGGGCAATAAAATGATAATGATATATGTTGCCAAATAACTTTTCCTTGATAGAAATATGTGACATTCTCGATACAATTTCAATAGAAGTCAATTATCCATGTTTTGACAGACATAAGAACAGCAAATCTGTACCGCCGCACCGAACCAATCAGGCTTGAGCCATGGCAAGTTAGGTTGACTTAAAACAGCACAGGCGTAAGAGCAGCCGCAGCACACACGCTAATGTTTGGGCTACAGCAGGAGATAATGAGTGTTCCCTCTGGAGAAAATTTGACTGAGAACTCGGGCGACCAGGTTACTGAAAAGTAGGGTCCGGCATAGAAGCTGGGAGTTGGACGGTCAAAGCGTATTAAGTTTCATTTTTGGTTTATGCCAGTTACAGTAGTTATGGCAGTTAAGGAACGCACTCCCAAGTATACACCCCCCACTGGGACGCCGCTAGCAATTGTGGGCCCCATGAAAGGTTAATGTTGTGGGCCCTTCATAAAAGTATCTGTAAATATGTGCGTGTGTGTGGTGGTGGTGGTGGTGGTGGGGGGTCTGTAAGTGCCTTAACTGGCGTGAAACCGAAAGTGAAACTTAACTTTGGATGTCTGACGCCCGGCTTCTACGCCTCTCTTTTACTCTAAAGCTTACACAAAATTTTCACAACTTCTGACCTGTATCCACTGGCCCCCTGAAAGTGCTGGGCCCCATCAATTTGTCATGGTTAACCCCCCTTTATGGCGCCTCAGCCTTTAGGGGTCCAGCAGCCCCGCACCCCACAGAATGATCACTGCACTACATGCAAAAAGGAAAATAAGTGCTTTAACTAAAAACAAAAACATACACAGCACACAAATCCAAACTAAGGGACCGGTGCCCCCCCTCCAGGCTCCCCAAGCATTGTAAGTGCAGGGAAATGTATGTGCAAATTGGCAATGGGAAAAATAAAAACCATAAAAAAAAGACTTAGTGGGGAAAAAAATACCAGGAAAAAAATTTAGTGGGTAAAAATACCAGAAAAAAGTTTTGTGGGGAAAAAAATACCAGGAAAAATATTTAGTGTGTGTGTGTGTGGGGATTTAGTGGGGAGAAAAAAAAAAAAAAAGGAAAAAGACTGTCAGTTTTAAATGGTCCTAAATGCCTCACATATCACTAATTGATGCCTTTGGGATTATTTAGAACTGTCTTCTTCCCCAGAGTCTGCTTTGTTGCCTCACAGGTTCTCTCCTGCCTTCATCCTCATCACTCACTCATCCATATACTGGATGGGTTCCACAAGTGCCATAACTGGTGTGAAAGCTAAAGTGAAACTTACCTTTGGACGTCCAGCTCCCGCTTCTATGCCCCTCTTTTATTCTTAAGCTTACACGAAATTTTCAAAACTTCCAACCTGTATCCACTGGGCCCCATGAATTTGTCATGTTTACCCCCCCTTTACGACACCGCAGACCCCGGCATTGTTTGGTGAAGATGGTCTGTTTTGTTTGTGTTCTCTTTTAAAACTTGAAAGCTTTTTCCTGCTGCTCAGACTTTTAGTTTAGTTTTAAATATATGGACCTGTTTTATTGATCTGAAACAGATGTATGATGTTCTTCGGCACATCTGTCATGTTCAACCTCTGACAGAAAGTAAATCATATTTAAATCAAAAATAACCTTCCAATGTCTTCGCAACTAACTTACGAGTAACGGAAAATTTAAGCTGGACAAAAATAGTGATTTGATTTATATTGTGATACATGTCAAATATCGTCTGATATGAAAAGAATTATTGTGATGTGATTTTTTTTTTTCCATGTCGCCCAGCCCTAGGTAGGTCATAAGTTACGTTACCATAAACTTTGTTTGCTGTATTGTGTGTAAATGTGTGTTAAATGTCCAAACTAGACAGAAAGTAACAGTCTATTCAGTTCCACCTGTTCCAACCTGACAATTTATATTGAAATTAGGAACCAGTTATCGCTAACTTTGCAGCCCCCTGGTGAGAAATGATCACAGAACATTCAGCCCAACACGTGCAGTTGATAGTCACATGTACGTCACCTGAAAAAGCTGATTTTGTATGGTTGTGAAATGGGCATTAAATTCTGTTCTAAGTAGTCTTAAAAAGTCTTAAATTTAACTTGTAGAAACCTGTAAGACCTGTAGATATTTATGAAAACCCAGTGTTAATTCAAAGGTTATATCAAAATAGAAAAAACTGAAAGTTACTTTTTCAACAAATCTGTCATTAGCTACGGAGCCTCTGAACATCCAAATGGGTCATATCTGATGACCATGAAAAGATGACAAGCTGCTTTTTATACCAATTATTTACATGGATTGATAGGATTAATGGATCAACAGGTATTAAACATTTTAGATCAGTACATAGTTCTGGATGATCAGAGATGTTTGGGTCTTTATGGGTTAAACTTTGTTGTTGCAGGATTTCTCATTCTCTTCTTCAGATACAAGAAAATATAGGAAATATATGTGCACAGCGTTAAGACGCACAAAACTGACCTAATGTGTTGTAAAGGCTAAAGTCACTATTTACTGTGACCTCTGACCCCATGAGAAGAAGCAGCGCAAACAATTAAAAACATCTGACGTGTTGAATGAAACCTGGTATAAAACATCAGAAAATGAATGCAATAAATCTCATTGTCTGAACAAACGCGCTCAGGTCACAGTAAATACGACCACTTTGGTTTATAGAAGTATTTTCCCCCTAAAGCTTCCGTTTTTCCTGCTGTACATACTTCACATACATCCAGACTGGATCTTAGGCCCAAATTACATGACAACGCTCTCTGGTGAAAACAACAAAATATTTTATCAGATGTTCCTTTTGTTTGGACAGCAACGGAGTTTTTGGAGGTTGAAAACGCTAAACTGTTTTCTTGTTGCGTAGAGTTTACATCGCAGGCATGTGCCAGTACAGGAAAACATGTCGGATTATTTCCCTGCGACGGACCTTCAAGTTGCCCTAGCCGCTCTAATTTACATCCAAGAGACGTTTCACCAATTGTCATGTTCTGTTTCCTGTTTTATGATTCTATTTTGCGCTTGGAGAGAACAGGAAGAGAAGTAGAAAGGTTCTACGCAGGCGCTTGGAGGCAGAGATGCCACCTGGTGTGCATACTACATCAATGAATAGGAAATTTCACACACTTCTGCGTGTCCGTCTGCATGCAGATTTTTCTCTCTAAACGCGGAATTAAAAGTGAGAATGCAACACCACTTCTGCGTTTCCGGTTTATGTCTAAACGTAGCCTTAATACAGAGACTGAGGAACGCATATGTGTGGTCTTTAGAACTTTACTAAACCAACAAACATAATGGACTTTTGCACCCTACTGTATTTGATGATTTTGATGATTTTACTGCTGTAGATGTTAAAGAACTTAATTGAACAGTCAGTATTTGTACATTAATGCATTAAAGATTATTTTTTTAGTGTTGCTTTTCTGTGAAAAACCACATATCTCTAAAAAAAAAAAAACCCAAACAAAAACTCAGTTCATTTTTTTTGTGATATATTTTCCAGTCAATCCAAGAGAGGTTTTAAAGAGTTTATTCAGTTTTACCCATAAAGACCCAAACCTCCACCAGCGAGCAAAAGCATCTACTGATCTAAACTGTTTAATACCTGTTGATCCATGAATCCTATCAATACATGTAAATAATTGATGTAAAATACAGTTATTCATCTGTTCATGGTCATCGGATATGACCCATTTGGACGTTCAGAGGCTCCGTAGTTAATGATAGATTTGTTGTAAAAGTAACTTTCTTCAGGTTTTTCTACTTTGATACAACTTTTAAATTAACTCTGGGTTTTCATAAATATCTAAGTCAAATATAGGAAAATACATGATTTACAGTGAAAAATGTGAATAATATGTATGGATAATAGTATATTCAGTTAAGGTTAGAGAGAAAAACATCATCTGGGAACTGCCGCCAAAGTAGGAGTGGGTCTTTATGGGTTAAGGAGGAGGATTTTCTAAACCTGTAAAACAATATTTCATTGTTCAGTTCATCACAAATATTCACACTGGGCATAGTTGGAGATATGTGGTTTTCACTGGACAGACAAGGGATAGAAAATGGTAATCCTAGACAAAAAGTAAACAATATTTGCCTCAAATTTGTGTGAAATGCCTGTAATTTAGTCCAAGTACTGGGTTGTGTTTGTCCACGGTCGGTTTGTGGAACACGTTAGTGTCGTCACATTTCCTCCGGTTCACAGGGGCCCAGCCTAAAGCGAGGGAAGTCCCATTAGAGCTGGCGGCCTGGGCGTGGAGTCTTTGAAGGCGAGAGGTAAGTGTGAGTGGGGGTCTGTGGGCCTGGGTCCAGTCCGGCATGTGTGTGTGAGGAGGGTCAGGTTTATCCCCACAGGCAGGGAGGCCTTGTCCTGCAGCTGAACCTCATACTGTGACAGCTGGTGTTGACCTAAACTCTGCTCCTGTGGGTCACCTCCTCCTCCTCCTCCTCACACACACTGACGTACAGGAAAACTCCCCCGTGGACACACACAAACACCTGAGGAGGGAAAAAAGCCTCTGTATGTTGTCTGACGCAGCCACACACAGCACACAAACGAAAAAGCAGAGGTGTTTCTGTAGGATTTATTTCACCTGCGTGGTGAATAGAAAAATAGGATGAAGACAAAAATTTCGAAGGGAAATCTAGAGATCATTTTTAATTCATTGCTTGCGTAGTTTAAAAAAAATCCATAACAAATTCAAAACATTTGCATTAAGAGCTTTGTGCCTTTCTTTTCCCTGCAACCAAGAGAAAACAAAGTAAAAGTATCTTTGGAATCCATCTCAAGGGCTAATTATAATACATATCATAATCTGCTTTATCTACTACGTCAAAAGTCCTATAAATATTTTTTCCTCATATTTATATGCTGAAGTAGCATTCAAGATTGGAGCGTCTTTTAATATTACACTTGTTAAAAAAAAGGCAAACAAAAAGTATGAACAGAAGTACCACCAAAGTTCAGCAAGTCACATTTTTCAGTAAAGAAAACCTTATTCGTGCAACTACATGTAACAAAAAGTCAAAGTACCACGTATGTAACCTTCAGGATATTTTCATCTTAAGCGTGATTCTGTACAATTTTGCATGTTTTTCCTACCTCCAACAGTAGTCAACACAAGCGTACAATGACGTAGGCTGTACACACCAAAGCCAGCGTCGGAGCTTTTCAATTTCAGGAACATTTTGTCTCCTTTTGTGTCTCTAAACAACAGCTCTACTTGTGCCGTCGCTAATAGAGTCCATCATGTGAGACGTTCCCCTGTTGGACCAGTCTTTGTCTGAGACTGTTAATGCAAAAAGAAGCAGACACGTCGTGAAACAGTTTTAATTCCACACATCCGGTCATCTTTGGTATCAGGACAGTGGAATGCATAGTTGCAGTGATAAGAGAGAGCTGGTCAGATCCGCATATGCTTCGACTCCAGCCTGTAAAAAAGACAGGACAGATCCACGCTGCTGTTTGGCCTCAGGAAAAGGCAAAGAGGGAGAGGAGAGGAGATGGAGGAGGCATGTTTTTAATACCAGGGTTCTGCAGGGCCTGTGGTGGGAGCAGTCAAAAGAGAGAGACGAGGGAAAGAGCGAGAGCAGAGCTTCCTCCAGCCCAGGAAGGAAGGAAGAGTTTCCGCTAGCGTCTGACTGTCTGACTTGCAAGAATGCCGCATTTGTGGCAGGGCTTCGCTCCTTTTTTTGGCAGGCTGTCTGTGACCAGCTGTCTCCTTTTCCATTTTCTTTATTCCTCTGTCGCTTCACGTGTCTCCCCTCCAGCCCAGTTTCTTTGGATTCTGCTTGGCTGCAGGCGAACTGAGGAGCTGATTGGATTACAGTTCAGAACGTCCCGTCGTCTTTTATTCCAGTCCAATATTTTCCCATAAATCTCTGCTTAAAGGTCCCGAGGTGGTGGGAGGGGGGAAGGTCAGGTCTAGTCTGGTGAATGGAGTCCCTCTCTCTGTGTCGTATCGGCCTTTGACGTAGTTCGACTCAGTCCGCGCTCCTTCACACTCCTACGAAGGAGTTTTGGCCTCGTATCGTCCCGCCACGGTGGAGCCGTTACCGTTTTCCTGTTTGGGGGAGGAGCACCCCGGGGTGGGGCCACTGTATGGGGATGAGCTGCTGCTGGTGGAGGTGGGTCTGTGAGGGAGGGACAGGGGGGCATCAGATGGTGCGTTCAGGGGGTCCCGGTCTCGATCCGGGGGCCGCAGGATAGCAGAAGGCGGAAAGGGGAAGGCCAGCGGGAAGCCTGTCATGTAGAAAAGCCTGCCAACGCGCCGCGCCACCTGTGGAGTGGGCAGAAGAGCACACGGCGTCAGCGTGGACTGAAAAGTCAGACGTGAAATGATGCTTCTTGTATCTGAGAGAGAGAGAGCAGAGGAGGAAAGGCTGCAGTCTACGGGGCGGGCTACTTACACAGGTCCACTAAGCTACGCTAGTACGACGTTTGAGCTGTTCTACTGAGACACACATCCAGACACGCAAAGACGCTCAGACACGCAGCTCGCTCACGGCTCCACCTGACCACACAGAAACACTCGCAGCTCTGCGGTGCGTGTACCTGTGAGCGGATCTTGAGCGCAGGCCCCAGCTTTAGTCCCATGGTGTTGAGCAGGTGCTCCTCAGTGAGCAGCGGTAATGTCTCTCCATCAATGGCCTGCTCCCGAAACACCTGGCAGAGACACAGCCGCTTCAGCCACAGCCCCGGCATACGCACAGAGACACACAACCACACACACACTGACCAGCCACACACAAACTACACAACACACAAACTACACAACAGTGGTCCTGCTCCAAAACATTTTTACTGTAAAAACCACCTGGTTGTGGAGATGCTTCAGCTGTTTAAGTTTGTTTTAATCCAGTTTTTACGTGTTGTATCTCGACTTAAAGAGTTGTTTTAGATTTTTTCGTCTTTGGTTGTGAGGCTTTTCCCCACAGTCTGTTCATGACAGTAAGATGGTGATCACTGTTCCACCAGTTTTTAAAGAAGCAGACACTCAATGGCCACTTCCACCAGTTTTTTTTTTTTTTTTTTTAAACTTCCATCATTTCGACACAGGAGGAGACCTCGGGCCGACCCAGGACACGCTGGAGGGTTTATATCTCTGGGCTGGCCTGGGAACGCCTCGAGATTCCCCTGGAAGAGCTGGTGGAAGTGGCTGGGCTCCTCTGCTGAGGCTGCTGCCCCCACGACCCGGATAAGCGGATGAAGATGGTACGGTATTTCAGACTGATCTCATGAAATCACGTATGTCACATCAGTCCTTATGGCATTTGGCGTGCTATACGTACACATTTTCATTCTTTCGCGTGTTATTCAACGCCATTTGATCATGTGTCAATGTACACCAAGATCTCCAGTTTACATATCCACAACCACTAACCCCAACCTGAACAACTACTTGCATGGTATTTTATGTGGCATGAACATACACACGGAAATCTTATAATGCGTACAGATAACACGCTAATTAAAAGTGGCGTGTTATCTGTATGCAATTCATGATATCATATTGGGTACTTTGACACCTTTGTGACTTACAGTTATTTAAGTTTACCTTTTTTGGCTTACCCTTCTAAACAACATGCCAATTGGAAAATCTGTGGCCAATACAAATGCTAATGTTACTTCAGTTTATTTTTATCCTGCCTCTAACCAACTTTCAGCTGTTTATTATGTTGTCTTTTAATGAACACAGATTCAGCTCTGCCACTGCCATCAGTGAACAAATGTCTGATATACAGTTGTGCTCATAAGTTTACATACCCTTAGCATTTTTCAGAGAATATGAATGATAACGCTAAAGCTTTTCTTTCACTCGTGGTTAGTGGTTTGGTGAAGCTATTTATCAAACTGTGTTTGCTCTTTTTAAATCCTACTGACAACAGAAACTATCCAAATGACCCTGATCATAAGTTTACATACCCTAGT
>JAPQRP010000028.1:35532547-35546842 GCA_037367295.1 Apogon hyalosoma
ACTCCTTCACCTTCACTTTTTTCTGCTGTTCCAGTGACAGCTCCACTTGGCCTTATGTTTTGGCTCATTGTCATGTTGGAACATTCAGTCAGGGTATGTAAACTTATGAGCACAACTGTACTGGTACATCTGTGCGTGTCTATTCATTAGGATCAGAAACAGGTTAATGATAATACACAGAAGTAAAAAATTAGAAGGAATAAAAACAAGTGCTTTAAGTCAAATGTGAATAATTTATAACGTGTCTGAATAGAATAAAGAGTTTGGATTTGTTCCTATCTGGATAGAGCACAAATAAGGAATATAAACTATATGTGTCCACCATTTTTAAAGAGTAGTTAAAAAAAAAAAAAAAGGTGAAAACTACATTTCAGCTGAGTGGAAAAGAAAAAGAGGTTAAGTGTACACTGTATTTAGAGCATTCATCACATTAACTTTACTCCTTAAAGAGAACAATGTTACAGCTTCAGTTTCAGTCCAGCAAAGTAAAAGGAGGAAAATACTCTAAACTCACATCAACTGATATTGTTTTGCTTTTTTTAAGGTGGTGAAAACCCACTTGTACTCCTCTACTCCCACTTCCCCTTCCACAGCAGTAGTGTCCTCAGGTCTGCTTCTCCAAACTGGTGTCATTTAACCACTTTACGGTATCTGAACTACACACACTTCAGCTTCTTTATAATTCCAGTGTAAGATCGGGACAAAGTTACACTAAACCTGAGTCTGTCGCCTAAATCACACGACTTCTACAGTTCCACATTTCAAGTCTCGTCTCATCTTTTCCTTCTTTTCTCTCGACTAAGGCGCAGCAGGTAAACAACCCCATGATTTGACTGAACTAATGCATGGTTTAGTCCCACATGTCTACCACTAGAACATGTTTCCAGCTCAGTTGCCTGTTTTGACCGACACACAGTCCAAAACAAAGAGATCTTTAACAAATACGAGCGGGACAACTGTCGCATTTAAGAATCTGCCATCAAATATTTGTCGATGCATCGTTGAAAACGTCTCAAAGCTATGAAAATAGCGGCTGAACTGTAAAACTTTTAGTGCATTTGGCTTTTGATTATCATGTTAAAACTGCGTTATCCCTTTGTGACGATGTTGAGGGATTCAACCGCCAGCTCCAGTAATTTGACGGTAATCACGGCAGCCTGGTGGGGTGTGATTTTTGTTTTTTCTGCTTTTCTGTCATGTTTGTATAGTTGTTTCACTCCTGCTGTATTTGTGTGCTTTGGTAAGGTTGTTAAAAAATGATGGATGTGGTTTTTGTGTAAATTCTGGACCGGCTGGACGCGTGGCTGTTAAATGCTACAACTTTGATTGGACTAAAAAAGTTAAAGTTTTTATCGAACGGAGCGGACAACAGGACTATACACAAACATTAATAACTCTCACTACGCACACAGATACAGCCGCTTAGACATGAACACACACCGACATTCACACGCTCACAGTAAACTTTAGACACAAATCACATCCTCCACCTTCCACCTAAACATAACCAGATGCTCTTCCATATTATCGTAGTGTCATCGCTGGATAAATGTGATCTGGGTCGCTGTTGTACGTTCAGCCTGCCCCCTCCCTCGCTCTCTCTCTCTCTGTGTCTGTGTGTGTGTGTCCCCCCTCCCTCCTCACCTGTGTGTATTCAGCGCATCCGGCCAAGCTGCTTATGAAGCCACACACGTCCTCCACACTCCACTTGCTGATGTCCTCCGCAGGGTTGGCTGTGGCTGAGTCCTCCCCATCCATGAAAAGACCTCCCATGGCGCCTAAAAGAGCAGCAGTGGGTGAAAATGATGTGTCAATATAAACACAGGGTACACAGCTGCTATTAGGACACACACACACACACTGCTGGTTTTTAGAAGAACACAACGTCAAAACTACAGGCCAGGAATAGTTTGGAGACACTTTTTAGACATTTTTGGAGCACTTCCTGCCTCCTCGTCGAAGGGAGTAATAAATTACAAATACTCTTGCTATAGTGACAAAGTACTTTTTTGGTTTTGTCACAGTATTGGTATGAAATTGTTAACGTGTTTCACTAGTTTAACTGATTTAACAGGGCTGTATGTGCTATTTCTACTTTCACACATTAAAAAAGTGACTGAAAATTATTGTTAATGTTTAGAATAAAGAACTCTGAATTTTTGCCAAAAACACCAATGTATTAAAATATGATCTGAACTGATGTTTATTAGTTAATTATTTTAAGGATATCTTTGAGGGGGACTGACACAACTTACCCTTCCACTCATTATATAGAAACTAGGGCAAAGGTCAAAATTAATGCAGATTAATCCATCATCATGATTAATCTGATTAAAAAAAAATAAATAAATACGCAATTAACCCATCTGCAGCACAGAATGACTGTAAACGTCTCTGACAACGCATTTGGAGTAGTTTGTCCAAGTAGAGTTAGCGTTGCACATGCAAATGTGCAATTGAACCAACCCATAAAGATGGAAGACACTAAACGGCACGTTGGCCTCTGGATGGAAATATGAGGACAAAAAAACCCAACAGAACAGCTGTTTACAGTTGTTTTGTTGAAACTGCTGGTGTTCAATAAATACATTAAGTGCATATATATTCCCTTCTTTCTTGAGCGTTTGCTCATGCAAAATTAAATGCGATTAATATAGATTAAAAATGAATGATGTTTAATCGGGATTAATCTGATTAGAAATTTTAATTGTTTGACAGCACTACTAGAAACTAATCAATTATTTGGGTTTTCTTCTCGGTTTCATCTTTAACATTATGCAACAAATCATTCAATGGGGCCATAAGTAGGATTTGTACTTTCAAATATTAAATTTCTCTGTATGGTTGTACTGATGCTTCACTGTTCTCCATCTTTTTTATCTTTATTGATTTATCTTGTCTGTTAGCTGCCTTAACTCTCTCTTTTTAATTAATGTGCTGTAATATATTGTTTTTTTAGGGTGCCTATTATCAGGCCGGAGACTACAGCAGGATACTAGCCATGTTGGCTAAAGCTGTCCTTTTGACTGTTACTGATACAGTTAATTAATTGGGATAGTCCACGATACAATAAACTAATAAAATAAATCAAATATTTAACATGAAATTATCATTACAGAGTTAAGAATAAAGAGTGATGTTACACCAATGATGCCAACAGATTGGATTATGGAGATATGAACTGAACCTGTTTATGTCAATGGACTGACGGATTTGTGACCACTAGAGGGAGTAGGGAGTCACTCTGCCTGTCTGCCACAGTGATGAAAACTAACACCACAAGGTCTTTGACCAAAGATGGGGTGAGAACCATTAAGACACCACTAGTAGAGTCAAAGAAAGTGACAAAGTGATAAAAGCTATAAACACCGTTGTTTTCTCCACTGGACACAGATATAAATGGAAAGAATGGAGTTTGATGGTGAAATGTCCGCGTTTCTTCTACACGGGTGAGTTTGATTATGAAGCTCATGATGGTATAAAGTTATCTTTGCCAAGTTGCTGTTTCTTGACCCACGGTTCAGACTAAAGTGTGACAGTTCTGACCTTGTTTATTTGATTCCAAGCAGATCTTTAGTTCAGCTATTGACAACATAAACTGTACAGAAAACAGAGGGGATAAGTGGTTTTACTGTGGCTGTTTTCAGTCTAAAAACAGAGCTAAGCTAACAGAGCCATAATGTAAACTATCAGCACATGAAGGTTATAAGACATTGCTATTTTTGACCAACTATCAAAATAAGTGTCTATGAGTTTTAGTTTGAGGAAGAAAACTTGATGATCCCATAATACAGATGTGTGTAAACAATGAGCTTTATACTTTATTCATTCATTTATTTTTGTAGTCCTTAGTATATTCTGGTACAAGACTTAATAATAATAATAATAATAATAATAATGGATTAGATTTATATAGCACTTTTCTATTAATGCATACTCAAAGCGCTCCTGCTGTTGAATTCAGAACATTAATTCTACATTAAACCACTTTAAAGCTGCAGTTCTTGATAGTGTTTTGGAATCATTGGCCAAAAATGTTATATTTGCCTTTTAGCATAAATGTAATTCATGGACTGTTTTTAGGCTGTAGAAAATCTACCATTTTTTTTTTTTTGCTAATTAGTTTTCTTTAATCAGCTAATAGTGGAATACAATAAAGTAACTTCATAAAGCATCATCCTAAAATGTGGAAAAGCTCTTTTAGTTCAAATGTACATGAGGTTTAACCACCAGGTGTCGGGAAGTGTTGGAACAAACGGCCTTTCAGCCCACGTGGATCTGCTGCTGCTGCTGCTGCTGGTGTGTATGAGGGTCACACAGGGGTCAGAGGCAGGGCCCCTGACAGGGAGAGGTCTCCACAGTGGAGACACGCACACACACAGTGACGCTAATGGGTTTCACATGTCGGCTTGTGTGTTTAGTTATGTGTGTGTGTGTGGCTGAGTCTCTCACCCGTGTGGAAGTAGGGGTTGGCGTAGGGGAAGCCGAATGGGAACGACTGGGCGTGGAGCGCAGGCAGCGGCGGCATGAACCCCGGGGGCAGGTGGTATTTGACGTCGGCTTTGCCCAGACCTGGGGTGAAGAGGTGGCGACTGGGAGACTCTGTTCCCGCTGAACTACACGGCGCGCTCAGTCTGCCCGAGCCCTCTCCAGCCTCCTTGGCACCGTCACACGCTCCCTTGGCGCCCGTCTCCTTAATCCTTTCACGGTCCCGGTCCCTGGACTTAATGCTGGACTTGACGTCTATACCCACCTCCCGCTCCTCACACATCTCTGTATCACTGTCAGAGTCCTTCATCTCGTCATCCGCCCCTTCCCTGTCAACCTCCCTCCCTCTTATGTGTTCCACGGTGCGGGGCTGAATCTGGGGGCCCCTACGGGAGGCCTTCCTACTATCTGCATCTGGCCCAGCGGTGGAGCTGTGTCCCTGGGCGTCTTTGGGCGTGGAGGACGCTCCTGCCTGCTGCTGCTGGTGGTTGAGCGTTAGAAGGGGCGTGGTAGCCCCGTGGCGGAGCACCAGCATGGAGCGGCGGGCCAGTTCCTCGCGGAGCGGGTGGCCCTCTGGGATGTCGTGGAGACTCCGCAGGGCTGGGTGGTCGGGGGGCAGCCCGGGAGGAAGAGCCCCCAGAGCGTCGGAGCCCAGAAGACGCTGCTGCTGCCGCTGGTGGAGGTTTTCCAACTCCTTCTGTCTCAGCAACTCCGCCGACATCTCAAGTCTGATGGGATGGAAAACAGGAGCATTAAAATGTATGTTTTTTTTAAAACGGCAGAATAAAAATCACTTTTAAAGGCAAACTGTAATACTTTGTATATGGATTACATGATACAGAACTGTCACAGTTTCCTGTATAGAACAAAACTTCCTGTGGGCCTATCAAAATAAAAGCATCGTAGTGTTTCAGTAGACAGAACTCCCCCTTAAAGCTCTTATTGTGAAATGGGAACTAAACAGAAATGTGGTGAACTCAATATCTGGTGACTTTGGCAGATAAATGCTGTTTACTTCATTTGTTAGATAAAGTCTAATTTTATTGACTTTGTCTTTTCAGGGTTTTACTCATTACTGTCCACTAGGGGCAGTGTCACAGACAGGCGTTCTCTGACAGTTACATGAAGTTCATTAACCCTTTGTAGAGTTTGATCCTTGCTTCATTTTATAAGAATTCATTCTGAAATTGTAATTTACAGACTGCAACCAGTGGAAGTGCATTATTAATCCCCCCAACAGCCTGGATTATCCCTGTATGTTTAAGATTAAATATCTGGAGTTGTTTTACTGTAGTCAGGCTGCAGTAGATTAAATATGACCAACCCTCTGTCACTTTATGTTTTCCCTCTGTCTAACTGATAATTATGTGACAAAACCTATGCTAATAATTCTCTGGTCTCTTAAAAACAATAATATAGTATATCACTATGATACTGACATGAAGTTATGATAAAATGCTAACAAAATAAATCCAATTTTAGAACATTTTGCTGTGAATATGACGAACTTACTGTAAAGTAAACCTTATTTTATGTCCTACAGTCGGTACAGTGGAAAAATTAGGTAAACTACTGTAACAGGAGATTTCAACGTATACTTTATATTTATTTGTTTGGACTAAACCCTGAGTGTTTACATCTGACTAAACCTCTGGTAAACAGGTGAGCTCTTCTTCCCAGGACATCCATCATCTCAAGATACATTTTGATCAAGTACCATGTCATTCCTTCCAGGAGTTCTTAAGAGTCTAGATTTTAGAACTTAAAATATCTTAATATTATTTGAGACACCTTAAAATTCCATTTGATTATGAACACAGTTGTATTAACTTCAGACTCTCTGTTATTTGCACTGGGGAAAAATGTTTTACGTATCCAGATCAGAAATTCATCAAAGCACATGAGGTGTTTTGTTCAGATGTGTTTGTTCATCACAACAACAGCTTTTAGATGGAATAACTTCATTAGTTTAAGTTTGAGAACCGTGCATTCATCTCTTGGTTGAAGTCTGTTCCAGATGACAGAACTGAAGCATTTTGCACCCACGTGTAAGAAATTCTCAAATTACAGAAAACAAATAAAATGGAAATCTGGACTAGTGTGTTATTGAAAGTCAGAACAACACCTGCCGTCATGTGATATTCTCTATTCACTATAGGAGCATCACCAAAGTGCCCCCTAAAGAAACATTACAACACACACCTTGCCAGATTCTGCTTCCTCAGCATCTCCTGTTGGCGAGCAAAGATCTCAGCTTGAGCCGGTTGGAGGAAACCATATCCTAGGACGCAAACAACAGGAAGAGCATACAGTAAGACACACATTACACAAAGTATGCCTCGAAAGCAAAGCACTATGATCTCCTTCCTGGCGATGCAAATGCACGTTTCCCCTTCACCTACAGGAACATAGGGCAGACTTGACCATGTGAAGTGGTGACCGCAGCAGGATTTAAGTGCAATCAGTCGCCTCAGCAGGTGATTGTACGAGTCCTTCACCTCTATACGAAGCGGTGCTAATCAGCAGCCGATGTCTTCACTGCTTCATGGTAAATGATTGGCTACCTCCGTTCTGCTAAACCCTTCATACCTCCAGACTTTTTTTTTTTCTTTTTTTGGAATAATCTTGTTTGGCGTTCACTCACCGGGGGCCTGGCAGAGAGCGGAGGGCATGCCCAGGAATGGAGGCCGCAGGTGGGGTCCTAAGGCGATGTGGGGGGCGGTCGGAGGGGACAGCAGGGGCGGAGGGTGGGACAGTTCCCTGTGGACAGAAGCACACATTCATTTGGGTTTTACCGGACGCAACAGAATGTCAAACTCAGGAATGCGTGAGGTGTTATTTGTGCGTTAACGGAATCATTAATGACAGCGTGTCGTCTCCGTTCTCGGTGCATCTCCACTCTTCCTTCCCGTTCATGCTGGAACACCAATGTATGCGGTGTATTTTTATCAGTGGAGCTCCAGAGGCCTCCGTGTCGCCCCAGTGCCTCATCAGTCTTGTCACGCCGCAGCAAGCGCCGCTGGCCATTGCTGTACCCTGGACTGCAGCCTTTCCTTCCCCTGCTGCCTCGCACGTCCACACACACAACTGTAGACCCACACACATAATGAGGGCTGAATGCACAATGCCAGTGTGTCATGCTCTGACAGCTGGGGCGGCCCCTGCGTCTTGACCGGGGCCACGGGCTGAAGGACCTTCTAATTAACACTCATCCCTCCTCTCTTCTCTCCCTTTTTTTCCTTTTTTTTTTACGAGCTTCTCCCTGCTTCCCTCCCTCGTTCCCTCTCGCTCTCTGAGTCGCATTGAAGCGGCTGAAAGGCTGGAGCGTCCTGCAACCTCTGCCTCTGAAAAGGCCTCTCCATTATTGGCTTCATCTTTTGTCCTCCTTGAGGGGGAACGGCGCCTCTCACCTTTCTCTCCCTGTCTCTGTCTTGTTCTGTCTAAACCATCTTTTTTCTGTTCTTCTCTCTGGCCTCTCTACTTCTCAGTGACCTCTGAAAATCTGTCTTTCTTCCCGTCCACTTCCATTTCTCGCACCTTTTCTCAGCATAGCTTTTTGTCTCCTCTTCATCTCACACAGTCTCTTAATCTTGTCTTGCTTCTTTATATTATTTTATCTTTTTTTTCCCCTGTTATGCTCATTCTATCCCTCTCTCTCTTTTGGGTTTATTCACATTTTAGGTACAGGGAGATTTAAAGAAGCGGATAAAAAGCTGAGGCGAGGGGAGGTGTCCACACCTTGACCCTTTCAAAGTGTGTGAGATTTGGAGCCTGGACTGGATGATGATGCTGGGTCTGATTTTAGTCTCGGGGCCTTTTTCTGAGTCTTGTTTCTTTCCTCCTGAGCTGCTGCTATCACACCAATCAGAGCTCAGCTGTGTGTGACTGCCACCGCACAAAAAAGCGTACATAAGAAACAAGCCGAGGAAAACAAAATCAAAACCAACACTGGGACGCATGCGACCGCAAATATTGTTTTGCAACCGTGTTCAAATTACCTAGCGCCTGCATGTCTCCCGCTTGACTAAATGCTGAGGGAAAAGGAGAAGGAGGGAAGGCGAGCATGCATGAGTGTGGAGATGAGATGCAGAGGGGGTTGGAGCCTGTACTGAAGAGGAGGTGGAGGTGGGATGTGGTGGTGGTGGTGGGGGCCATTCATCGATCGCCTCCGCCGCTGAAATGTTAATGCTAATCGTATAACCGCTCTCTCCGGCGGTGCCTCGCACTCCAGTGGCAGCTCCAATTAATCTTGGGTGAGGGCTGCGGCGCGTGACCCCGGTGCCGTGAGCCGGGGCCCCGCTAGCCGCTGCTTATGTAATTACACCGCCCAGTGTGTAATCACCTGGCCTAATCCCTCGAGGCTAGCAATTAGCCTTGCGACGCACAGTTCTACTAGGCAACGCTAAGGCGCCCGCAAAAAACTCTTCCCCTCACTTCCCCCTTCATCCCCTCCTCCTCTTCCCCCCATGTCTCCCGCATGCCAAATTCCCATCAACCCCCACCCCCTTCTCTCTCTGCTGCTCCCTCCCTTTCTTCCCTCGCCTTGCACCGCCTACCCTTGCCTAGCGTTAGCCCGCAGATGAATAACGGTCAATTAAAGCTGCATGACTGGGGCTGCCAGGCGTCTGCGCCACCATAATTAGGCCTAATCACGGGGGGAGAGAGAGAGAGAGAGAGAGAGAGAGAGGGAAAGACAGAGTGAAGAGGAGAGAAAGAGTCTGACACTCCCCTCCACTCCCTTCCTCTATCTCTCCCTCTCTTCCTCCTCCTTTTATAGGAGGCAATTTTTGAGGGAGGAGTGGCAGACATTAGTCGTTTTGCTCTGGGGTTGTGTGTTTGTCGGTGTGTGCACGTCTGTCTGTGTGTCTTGTGTGGTTTTCTCTTGCCTTATCTGTGCATTTTGTTAGCAAACCACTAACATGCTATAAAAAGATGAGGCACAAACATTCACCTAGTTTTTGCATGGGACTGAAAATACACATCCACACATGCAAGGTGGGCTCATAATCACGCAAAACTATTTTACTGGATGCTCTCCGTCTCCCTCTCCTGCTTTCCGTCTCCGTGTCTCTCTCCGCCTGCAGTGAGGCCAGGGGCTCCTGGGGAATTCACTGGTGTGTGACGACCTGTCAGAGTGGCGACAGCGGCCCCGTCCCGCATCAGCCAAGCACAGTGTGTGTGTCTGTGCGTCTGTGTGCGTGTCGCGGTGTGTGTGTGCGTGTGCGTGTGTGTGTGTGACAGGGCTGCCCTTAATGACGGGAGCGTGGGGGGATTAGGAGCGCCGCGCGGCCGCCTTCGGCTCCTTCTCCGCAGGAACACATTTACACAGGAAGCTCATTAAAATGGATGAGGCTCCCTCCGCGCTCCCTCTCCCGCTCCCTATCTCGCTCTTTCCCTCCCTGCCTCCCCCAATCTCACACACCCTCGATCTCCTCGCTCCCTGTTTTGGTTCATCTCTCTCTCTTGCACGTCGTCCTCTCTTGTTTCTCTGTATCCTCTCCTCTTCTTCATCCCCATTTTAAACTCCATGTTTTCCACGTTCTCTCTCCCTTTCCTCTTTACTTTCCTCCATTCCTTCCATATTTGCCTTGCAGATGCTTGGTGAGCTTAGTGCCATTTAAGGCCAGACAAATGGAGCGCCAGGCTCTAAGCCCATCGAGCGGCCCTAATGATTTGTTTTTAACAATGGGCCCTAATGGGCCCCAGATAATCAATGATGAGGGGTCGATGGAAAGGTGAGCCACAGACTTAGAGGGAGGGAGAGAGAGAGAGGGAGCGTCTGTCTCTAACTGCCTTCCTCAGCCTTGCTTTTTCTTGGGGTTTTTTTTTTAGCTTTTTTTTTCTCTCTTCTTGTTGCACTCTTTACACTCACTCTTTTTAATTTTGTCCTTCTTTCTTCTGATACTTCTAGGGTACATTTAACAAGCTTTAGACACACATGTAAACTATATGACAAAAACTATACACTCATTTATCTATAGATATTAATGAGCGGATTTCACAGCCTACACTCATCCATGAAGATTGTCCACAAAATCTGGACGACATTTGACATGCAGGTATAAATAGCTGTGTGTTTATTATATAAGTCCATACTGCCACATACAGTATGTTCTATTCTGAATATGTAAAACAAAAAATGTCGCCAAGTAATTGCCATATGATTGTAGCTTGGTACAAATCAATTAACACTGAGCCCTGGACGACATTCCAGGCATAGAGACCGCTCTGCATAGGAGTTTGCGTCCACCCACACATTATACTTTTGACTTTTCTTTTGATTCCATACACCATCTTACACAGACATGAAACACTTATGGGACACACTCAACTGAAACGTATTGGAAGTTGTCGGTTTAATATTTTAGATAACAGAAGAGACAAATAGGGATGTTTTCAAACTTATATTTTTTATATTCTAGCACCTGGGAATGACTCAGATCAAATTCCATTCCCTGCTCTAACATGATACAATCATTTCTATAGACATTAACTAATGTCTATCTGTGATATACAATAACTCTGTTCAATGTTCCGATGTACAGCCAACTGGAGCTTCATCTGACTTCACCAGTTCTCTGAAAATCTAACCTGATTTTTCTGGTTTTTGTGTTCACCTCACATTTGCGATGAAGATGAGATGTATTAGTCAGCACTATGCTCATAAATGGAACTGAAGAGCCTGAGTGGCCTGTCCACATACCTTTGGCCAGATGGTTTATACATATATGCATCAGTATAGTGCAGATTTGACATTAGTCCGTGTTTCTTCTCCGCCTTTTCCCACACCGTCTCATTTGGACGATGGCAGAAGTAACCACGAGGGCACTTTGACATATTCGCCCCATTAACCCCTTCATTTTACTGAAAAAGGAGGAAGATGTGCTGAATGTGAAAGGGTTAAAGAGGATGCAGGCGGGAGGTAGAGATGGATGGAGGGAGAGAGGGAGAGAGAGAGGGTGAGGCCTAGTTAACTCTCCCCTGGTCCTGTGTGGCTAATTACTCTGTGTGCTGTCGGAGAACAGCCGCGGCTCACTGACTACGTTCATGTTGTAACGCCGGACAAACACACACACACACACACACAAATTAGCAGACATATTCACACAAACAAACCCAAATTCAATCCGCACAGATGAGCACGCATGCAGACCGCCAGCTTGAAAAATGGAACAAACAAACACACGCGAACAATCTGCCCCTCCTTCTTGCCTCAACACACACACACACACACACACACACACACACACACACACACACACACACACACACAATATATACACCCCCACAGCCTCCCAGAGCTGCACCACACAGCGCCTGGCCACTCTGCTTCCTGCTTATATCCCCACCCCAACCCCTCACCACCATCCTCTCTGTCTCATTGCACACACACACACACACTGACACACACACACACACCCTCCCCCCCTGCTGCCGCACCGCCGGCCCATTATCGATCCCCCGCCTCTCCCCGCGCCACATAAATAATCGACAAGCAATTACCCGCCCACTCCCGCTGCCCCCGGCTTTGTTTGGGAGGCGTAGGGGCCATCGCTGGGGGGAGAGGAGGGAGGAAGAGCCAGAGATGCAGGCGTGCAGCTCCACAGTGGTAGCCAAGAGGTTATTGGATCCTTAGTTTAGCCATGTATGTGGAGATACACATGTATTCACACACACATACACGAGCGTGCACTGAAGCACAACGAACAACAAAAAAATGAAATCAGATTGAGCGAAGGAAGCCATATAAGAAAATGTAGCGGATGTAGTGAAGAAAACTGACAGGTGATTAACAGATTTTTTTTTCATTTTATCGTAGTCTTTCTCCCACTTAACAGCTTTTTCTTCCAAATATTGATTTCCACGTTGCATATACATACATACGTGGAGGATCTCTGGTGCAGGCTGTATGTGTGGATGTGGGTGTTGGGTTTAATTAATGATGAATAATGCTGGTGCTGAGGCCGAACACCGCGGCTGCTCTATGTGTGATCATTACCTGTCAGTGTAATGCGCGTCCCGGTGCTGTGGTAAACCTTGCTTGCGTCTCTGACTGGATGAAGACGAGCTGCCCGCCGAGGGCAGGTGGGCTTCCAGGGCTGCTGGATTCCTCACTGCTGCAGCCAACGCCTCCTGGCGAGCGCGCAGCATTTCTGATAAAAGGTGGAGGGGAAAGGAAGAAGCAGAGAGATGGCAAGGAGTCGATATGGCAAAGAAGAGGAAGGATGAATATTTGAGGCAAAGTAGGAAGAGAAGGAGTGAAGAGGAGGGAGGAGGAAGAAAAGACAAAGACAAGTTTAGCATCAGGCTGTGCACACCACAGCTCATCTACTGACAGTTTTTAAATGCAGCTTTGTATTGAACAGTTTTAGACACAAAATCCCTCTTTACCCACTGCCAGCTCCGATATTTGTGGCTTTTTCTAAATGTCTTGAACACGACACATCCTGTAAGTTTGAGATGCACTTTAAAAAGTTGTTTAATGTGCAGTTGTGATGAATGTGAGGACATAAATATCCTGATACCTTCTGAAAACACCCAATAAGTCATTTTAAACTCCACTCCTCTCACTCCACATTAGCACTGAAAATGGCTGTCATGCACTTTTTAATCCCTGTAATGCACATATATACTTAAACACACACCCAGTATATAACACACACACACACACACACACACTGAATAAACAGAAGCAGCTCATTTGGATGGTCAATATGAGAGTCATTTTTAACATTTTAGCTGCTTATTTTGGACATTTCAAACAGAATTGTGTCCAAAAAAAAAGCTTAAAAATACGGATAATTTTCTCATAATTCATGCATGAAGGTGTTAAAAAAAAAAAAAAACTATCATTGTTCAACAAATTACCAGACAAAGCCCAACAGCTGCATCTCAACTAATAAGCTGTTGAATATGTCATAAATGCATCCAAATGAAGTGATGAAATTAATCATTTAGGTAGAGCTGCATGAAATTAGCAAACCCTGATTATCATAAAGCAAAAACAATGAACAATGACGGCGTGTGATGATGTTTTCAAAATAAATAAGCACCGGTGTAGGGTGAGTTTTTTTTTTTTGTAGCACAGAGCAAAAAGCAACTTCACACATTGGGTCCAGAGCAGTTTTATCCTCCTCACCTCCACCACCACCATCACGCCTTCTCCCTCTATCTCTGCCTGCCCTCTCCCTCCACCTCCTGCCCTCCTCGTCTCGCCTCATTCCGTCTCTTTCTTTGCTCATCCCCCTCTCTCGCTCGCTCCCAGCATCGCCTGTTCTCTCTCGCCCTCGTAGGAGAAGAGGCCTCATCATTATCAGCCAGGCCAGGCCACACCAGGAGACATGGCTTCTAATGAGAGAAAAATCCATCCTGCTCTCTCTCTCTCCTCCCTCTCTCTGCCTCAATCTATCTCTCCGCTCTACACCGCCGCCCCCCTCTTTTTTAATTAGACAGATCCCTTGGGAGCTAGGGGCCATTTCCGCCGCCGGTACGGGTGTGATGTGTGTTTGTGTGTCTGTGTGATTTAGGTGCTTGTGTGTGCACGCCTGACTCTGTGTATGTGTGTGTGTATGTGTGTGTGTGTGCGTGTGTGTGTGTGTGTGTGTGTGTGTGTGTGTGTGTGTGCGTTGAGTCAGTTGAGCGGGCGCCAGGGAGGGGGGGTGAAGCGACAGATATTAATGCGGCCTAGCTCCGGTGTATCGATCTGTTTGCTGCGCCAGGCCGCAGGGGACTCGGCTGGCGGCAGACAAGGGTGTGTGTGTGCGTTTGGCTGTGAGTATGTGTGGGTCGAAGGGGGGGGGGTAGGGG
>JAPQRP010000028.1:35566482-35581981 GCA_037367295.1 Apogon hyalosoma
TTATTATCAAGAAAACATGGAAAATGGATAGATATCAGCTCTGAAATGAAACTACTATGAGCTATTTTTGTTATTATTATTATTATTATTATTATTATTATTATTATTATTATATTTGTCCAAACAAATGTATAAAACATCAGAAAATTAAATATCATATTGTCTGAACGTAAGAGTTAAAGACATGTTAAGGCATAGCGAGGGACCTTTAGTTGTACCAGGCATTAAAATGAACAATAAAACTGAAGAAAACGAGGGTGGTCTAATAATTTTTTCCACTACTGTAGTTTGGGGGGTGGGTTGGATCTTCAGCAGACTCTTCTCTCTTTGACCCATCTTACAGTGTGGACTTGCATGTTATTCATTTCTGCTGAGCTAAGATTCCAAAGTTTTACCAGTAACACACAGTCACTTTTAGTTTTGGATCTTTGCAACATATAATATAAACATGTCAGCGATGTTGCGCCAAATTCCACTCCCTGCCGAAAACTGCATCAAGGGTGATATAGTTTTCGACAGTATCCATTTTTATTGTTATTTATTTTATGTTGTGTATCTAAGATTTAACTTTTGAAAGTCTTATATAGCTTACAGTTTGTGCATTAAAAAAATTAAAGATAAAAAAATAACATAACTGCGATATTGTCCTCTTCATGGCTGACTTGAAAAGGGGGAGCAGTTTTCGTCAGGGAGTAGAATTCAGCACAACAGGTTAAAGCTGCACACCTGTCCACCTCTGCCCTTTTCATAACATCATAACTCATTTTACTCATGAGTATGATTATTTCCCCTCATTCTCGTCTCCTCTGGGCCCCTTTTATTACAGTATCAGACTCAAAAAATAAAGCTGTGAGCTCTCATAACAGTATATATAGTTTTATATTTTCAACTGCTGTTCAAAAATTAACATCTGTCTTTTCTCCAGTGCGTTAGCTTGACTAACTCCCTTTTGATACCAGACGCTGTGGTAACTTTCCCAGTTTTTACTGAAAAACTTGTATTCAAATGTCACCTATGAGTTTTGAAAATACATAATGTTAGTTATACTTTTAATAAAATCCAGCTTTTAAACAGTTTTCCTTCCTAACTTTATGCTATTTTTTTTCTATCTTTTGGGCAACTTTAACCTTTAAAATATTGAGTAATGAGTTTGACAGATGTTTTCTGGTCTTTATAGGCGTGGTAACACACCAAGAGTTGATAAAGACATTGTTTCTTTCATTAGCTTTTAATTATGATAGGAAAACTGTTTGCACACCTGTTGTGATTCGCTAATAAAGACAGCTTGGCTACAGAGGACACTTCATTTCCTTTCATTAAAACACGTGTATTTCTGTTTAGTTTTCAGAGTAAACACATGATTATATATGTTTGTACAGGGATAATGTACAATAAAGATCCCATGAAAAAAGGTTGACAGAAAAAGACATTAATGCAAGGCAAAATCATAGAGCTACCTGTTTACATGTATTTGTAACATGGCAAAATCTCTTAAAAATGAGGAAAAGTACTTGTTTAATGTTGATCCTGACCATACAGTGTAGATTAAGGATCAGCACTAATGACGCTCATTCCCACAGAAAATAATTAAGCCTTTAAGTAAACACTTGCGTACTTAAATTGTGAATAATGCTCTTGTATTGATTATTCAAATTGATTTCCCTGGGGTTCAACATTTTCCTCGTTTCACCTGCAGTACATCGTTAAGAATAAGGCCACAAATCATGTATTTAAGTGTGTTTAACTGATGCATGACTCCAGAGTTAATACGAGATGTGTCATGAATTCCTGTTGCTCATCATGTGGTTTTATGTGATTAGTTCACACTTTGCTCATCATTGATCAAGAAATGCTAATTCACAGTTACATTATGCATTCATTAGCAGTGCCATTACATTAGTTGGATTCCACTAGTGTTTATTAGAGAGCTATGCATTTCATCAGGCTGTAAGAAAAACAATGGGTTAACTACTCTATTTATCCCCCATCCATCAATCACTATGGATGTTTTGATCCATTTTTTTCCTCTTCATATGTGTATCATTTAGGCTGTCTTAGTGCATGACAATTTTTTTGTACCAGTCTCTCTCGCTAAAGTTTAGAATTCTAATTTAATTTTTTCCGATACATCATCAGAACATTATGGAAAAAAATTTATTACCCTCGAGTCATTCAGGACAAAAATGTCCACTTTCAAAAAAGTGCTATTAAAACTTTACAGATAAATGTTTTCTGCATTTTTCTTCATAAATCTATTCAACAATTTGAAATAAACACCTAACATTAGTTATATAAAAAATAAGTAATTTTTTTTTGCACATCTTTCGTAAATGGGTGCTTCTACGAAACTGGGTACACTTTGGGACCTGCCACTTAACCAGCTTTTTAGGTCCAATAATAAAAGAGAAATTTAGACATATTTCCCCCCAAGATGTACCCAATGATGACCTCAGATAAATGCAAAAACAAAAAAATTATACTCTTACTCTGAACCATCCCAAAATTTATGAATTTTTAATAAAATATTGGGGCCAAAAATAGGACCAAAATTGGAACAGGAAAAGCTACCAAGATGTCAGTGCATTTGATCTGAAAACATGGCTGTAAATGGTCTTATATAGCACTATAAATAAAGACACTGTGTTAAATTTGATGATCCTAGTGGTTTTTCTAATCCAGACATGCGAGTATTTCATGAATCTCACTCTCATTCCAGGTTTTGTATGCAACCCATCGTGTCCACTTGCGTTACATGCAGAACCTGCCCATTTAAACACACATAAATCGCAAGGGATTTTGCAACAGTGGTCATTTTTGTGAAACACTCTGCTTTGCATAAATAGTTTGATTCCCAAAATGTACCCGTGAGAGAATAAAAAGCTATATTAAAAAAATAGTGCGTAATTTGTGTCCTTTTTACCATGTTACATGCAGATTTTTGTATTGAAATAATATAAAAATGTGTTTATCTGAAAATAGTTTCCCTTTTATCTCAGTAAATATTTATTTTTGAAACAGACCCAAAGGGCTTCCAAACTTGCATCATAACATTAGTCTACATCGGGTTTGAATTTTTAGTCCCCATGTGAAATGCCCAAATAACAGTGACTTCAAGTAATCAAGCAGGTATTTAAAGGGTTAAAATCCTTCAAATGACTGAATGTTTGGTAGTTTTGAGCAGGGCTGAAGTTATTTAAGAGATTTATGCTGAAAAAAAGCATAAAAAAAACAAAAAAAATCCATGAAGTTCTTTGGAAGTAAAGGACACCAGATAGATAAAAAGTGTAAGCGTTTTTCTTTTTTTGTTTACATCAAATTGTTGCTGCATGACCCAATGATGAGAAAAAGCACCATAGTTATGAGGTAATATCCTTCATATAGCAGGTTTGCTATACATCCAGAGCAACAAATAAATATTCTGTGAATTCAGTGCCATTGTTGCACATCATAAGCATCAGGTTTTTTAAGACTCATAATGGTTTTTCCATTTCATATAAGATAGTAAAACTCTGCAACTGCATTGCAAAGATACAAAACCAATGCCTTCCAAAACTTAGCTCAAAGTTAATGTAAGGCGTCAACAGTCTGAGTTGGACAAATCAAACCTGTTGGAGCTAAACCTTTGGCATATCAATTATGGTATGAAGTAAAAAGTAATTAATTCTCTGGTGATCAAATATTACGTAAGTTATCATATTGAGACAGTTTATGGCGCACAACATTAGCTACATTACTTCATGTGTTATATATTTGTCAAGTAATACTTTAATATATGATTTATTATACAGCATTAAAGAGCCTTTTTACCCCAAAGAGAAAACAACAGCATCCAAATATACACAGTATACTCATGCACTGGAGGTTACTTAATGATAGATATGCTTCTTTGCAGGATTTGGTGTTGACTGTTTGTTACACTGGAAGATTTTGTTTGGAGCTGCCCACTAAAATCCTATATTTTCTATTGATAGTCGACTAATAAACATGCTCTAAACACTAGGACTCTGCAAAGACCTGGAGAAAAACATCTCAACTTTACCTCCAACCATTTTTCTTTTTTGCTTTGTTTTGAGTATTCACTGTGTACCAGTCAAACATTGGATGAATATAAATTGGACTGATCCTGTTTGATGAGCCTCTGGCGCCCTCTGTTGGCTGGATAACACTGATACCTACAGCCTCATTACTTTAGAAACCATTTAACTGAGGTCACAATCTGCTGGAAAATGCTTTTGATTCAGTACAACATCATTACTATAAATGCACTTAGTTAACTGGTATTTAGACATAACATATGATCACAGACACTGGAAAAATTAGTGTGTATTCAAGCCAGAAATATCGATTTATGCAGTTGTGATGAATTACACCCTCCTTAAAAACCATGAAAACTACAGTTCCAGTCATTCGATCCAGTTGCACACAAACAATGAGACAGATATCAGATAATAAACCAATACATACATTTATTTCACATTATTATTCTCTGATTTGAAGATACCACATTTTTGGAATTCTATACAATTAAATTATTGGAAGAGAAAACAAAACTTTTTCTTTGATGTGAGCTGAATAAATGTAATGAGATTTGTGATGTGCATCCTTTTTAGTTATTTACTGAACCTCCAGTTTTAGCTTTAGTGTTCTACTAAAGAAATACTGTTGAAGTACAACCTACTCCTCCATTACTGATTTCTCATTTGTTAGTGTTCAGTTATGGATGAAATATTCAGATCATTTACTTAAGTACTGAAGTAAAATATTAATAAAGTTAAAAAAAAAAAAAAAAATTGTAAGTATTGGGAGCAAAATGTACAATAACTAAATGTACAAGTGTAACCTAGAAGATGAAAGAAGAAGCTGTTTTCTGTTTGTGGAGTTTCCCTCTAGTCTTAGATTTTTGGTAAGATATTGGAAGATTTGGACATTTTTTAAAATGAAACCATGAGAGGGGTTTAAAGAGAAATAGAAAATCAATAGTGTTGTACTCAAGCCTCTTTGAAAGTCTGGGCCTTGTCTCTGTCTCAACCACATTTTTACTCATCTGAGACTAAGAGGACATGGTTTTATTTCAGGCCCAGTCTAAACTACTACTGCATGGATATCACTACACTGCCTGTGGATTGTCTGATGTACTTGTTAACATCATCACTTTGACAATTAAATCTTTCTCATGTATTTTAGGTATAAAACATTGCTCTATTTCTTGATCTGGCTCACACACTAGAAATGTAAAAGGAACAATATACACCCACCTGCTTTAGAAGTTTAATCATCCTTAAAATGGCTGTTATTTCAGTTTGACTGGACAGAAGGGGGTGGAAAATAGTAATCTGACAAATACCTAAATATACAGTCTTATTAGTCTACATGTTATAGTCTATATATCTAGCCTATATTATTAGGCTAAGCAGGGCTATCATTATTGTGATATACTTTTATATTGTGGTGATAAAATGTATAATAATAATAATTGTTATTATTGTTATTATTATTATTATTATTATTATTATTATTATTATTATTATTATTATTATTAATAGTAGTAATACTTGTAGTACTATTTATATTTATGTAATATTCTCAAATGACCTGCATGAATAATTACAATATTTAGAAAAAAAAAAAAAGAGTTGTGATGTTATAGCAAAGATGTCAGTGTACGGCTTTGCACAGATACAGTATCTGTCACTGTGAATGTATGTGACCAATAGAGGGAGTAAAGAGTCACTCTGCCAGCACTGGAAACTAACCCCAGGCTGAAATAAGGATGACAACTGATAAGAAACAACATTCAGTCAAGAGTCAAAAGACACAACTTGATAAAAATATGAGCATGGCACTGAAATTGCAGTGTTTATTTTCCACTTGTTTGATTTTGAATCTAATGTTGTTATAATACTGTTATTTACTGCTATTTCTTTATCCAAGGTTCAGACTAAACTCTGACAGTTCCAATGTTTGGATGATTCCAAACAGATCTTTAGTGCAACAACTGACAACAAAAACGGAACAGAAAATGGAGGTGATTTGTGGTTTTACAGTGACTATTTTCTAAGAACAGAGCTAAGCTAACAGAGCTATAATGTAAACTATCGACTGATGCAGCATGTGAAGATTATACAGCATTCCTACAAGTTAAATTTAAGACGACTTAGAAAATAATTTAATGCCCATTTTATGGCCATACTGGCAAAAATGTGTAACTCCTAGAATTTAGGAAAATTTATTTATTTATTCCAACGTCTTGATTCCCACTGTTTCGAGTCATTTCTTACTAGGGGGTGCAAAGTTCGCAATAATTATTTTCAGTATAAATTGTTGGGTTGGAATGGGTGAAACTGAGTCAACTAACATTACTTTCTTTGTAGTTTGGACATTTAACAAATTTAAACACAACACAGCAAACAAGTTTACAGCAACATATGCCCAACCATATCAAATTTAATAGCTTTTAAAGACTTTAAGGTATTAAATGCAGATTTGCAAATTCAAGACTTTTAAGACCCCACAGGCAGCCTGTTTTAAGACTGTTATTTTGTTTGAAGAAAACTTGATACCATAATATAGATGTGTATCAATAATGACCTTTACACTTAATTCAGTGAGTGATACAGTCTGTGGATATATAGTATTGATTCGCTGGTGTTTTTATTTTTTTTTTCGGATTCAGATAACTTTTATTGTCATTCAGGCCAATTGCAGCAGAGACGCAGTGCAGAACGAAATGACAATGCAGGGTCAGCAATAAAAACAGTTAAAAACACCTGATACATAAGTTTTAAAATACCGGTGTGGTAGAGCAGTGAATGAAATAAATAAGCGTAAAACAAGAGCATAAATAAATAGTTATTGCACAAATAAAATGCTATTACGCAATTTTCAGAGGTAATTGCACTTGTGAAGAGCAGCAGAGTGTACAGTTATGGAAAAAATTACTAGCCCACCCTTGTTTTCTTCCATTTCTTGATCATTTTATTGCATGGCACAACTAAAGGTACATTTGTTTGGCAAATATAATGATACCAACAAAAAGAATCATAATAGTTTAATCTCAGAGCTGATATCTATCCATTTTCCATGTTTTCTTGGTAACCAAAATCACTTCAGTTCTTCCATCAATATTTATGGCATTGTACTGACAAAAGCAGTGCTTTTAGGCATTCCATGTTTTCTTTTCTGTCTGTTTTAGTCACATGATATACACAGGAGTTACCACTGGATTGCTTAACCATTGTTTTTGATGACTTTTGATGGTCTCATAATTTTTTCTGTGACTGTATGTCATCTTTACAGTCCTCTGTTTCAAAGATGGATGGCGATGGGAAAGAAACTGCTCCTGAACCTAGCAGTTTTGCATTTCAGGCTGCGGTAGCTTCAGCCTGAGGGTAGAAGTGGAAGCAGTCCACAGGCCGGGTGAGTGGGGTCCCTACAAATCCTCAATACCCTTGACAGGCAACGGTGTTCCGCCAAGTCCCGTACAGGAGGCAGCGAGACCCCAATGATCCTCTCAGCAGCCCTCACCGCTCTCTTCAGTGCCTTCCAGTCCGAGGCAGGGCTGCTGGTTAGTACACTCTATGGTTCCTCTGTAGAAAGTGGTGAGGACTGACGTCCTCAGATGGGCTCTCTTGAACCTCCACAGGAAGATCAGGTGCTGATGAGCCTTCTTAGCGATGGAGGTGTGCAGAGACCAGGTGAGGTTGTTAGCCACATACACCCCTAGGAATTTGGTGTGCTGCACTATTTCTACAGCAGCGGGGCGTGTATCAGCTGTTTCTTCCTGAAGTCGATCACCAATTTGTAGTCTTGAGTGCCTTCTTGTACGCAACTTATTTCTGTTATTGATAGTTTGGAGTATAAATAGTATATATAAGCCCTTTAAATGAAAACTACCTGAACAAATTAGCATCAAGACAAATAATCACAGATGGCAGGTGTGATAAGTATCGTTGCATCTTCTATTTGTTTAAAATCACCCATCTTTCACTCAAGACCAAAAATCTTTAAAGTAATAGTACTATTTTGCAGAACGGACGACAAACTGTATCCTTCCCTTCTAGTCATCTGTAGTTTTTGTTTCGATTTTGTGTTACACATGATGGGAGCACAATAAAAAAAAAATTACATACAGTCAATATAATTCTGTTTCAAGCTACAGTTTCTTCACATGACCCCATTTCTCAACATGTTGTGTTGCTGCATTGTGAGAAACTGAGGGACGTGCATTGTTGCTGTTTGGTTGATTAGTGGGTGTGGGAGTTTTTCCAGACAAACAGAGTGGGGTTAGCCAAGCCAGAACACAGGGCTCTAATAGCTCTGAACGGTGCTCAAGACAAGGTCAGACACGATGAGGCGGACAAAAAAACACAAAAAAAAAAAAAATACTGGCAGAGATTTCACATGATAAGCCTCTGTTGGCCTCATTTGTCCCTTTCTTCTCCCTCACAGGCGATCGCTCTTTTCCCTTTTTCACAGTGTCAAGTGTTTACCATTTTGTGTTGTCCTACTGAAAGCAGTTTGGTTTGTTTGAACACTTCTGCTTTACTGCAGAGAGACCAGCGCAAGGACATTTTTTTTTTCTTTAATGAGGGCAAGCAGGCAACGCGAGATAGCTTTTACTACTTTTATTCATGCACGCCCACGGGCACACAAACACACAAACACACAGAGTAGCTTCTTAATTTAGAGAGCTTATACCTACTGTACTGTTAGGAGCACAGACAGTTAGCAAACCTGCCACATTTCACTCCCACACAGTCACTGAGCTGTTTCTGTCAGCAGTGAGTGGGTGAACATGGCACCACGGCGTGTTTGCTAACAGTTAGGAAACCCAGCATAACACACACACACACACACAACCCCACACACACACACACACACACACACACACACACTGCACAAACACCACCTTATCACTGTTTACACATACTGCCTGTTGAAGCGCATATATGCACAGAACAACTGTGCAAACTAAAATAAAATTTGTCTGCGTGTCCACAACGGCTGGTGATCGAAGTACAGGGGGTATAAAAAAAACAAAAAATAAAAAGATATATCTGCAATCTGTGAGGTTGTTTAACACACAGCATATAACTGTATACAGTAGCTTCACATACAGAAATAATGGAGATTACCTTCGCTGCTCACACATCTAAAAAAAACTAATAGGAATGATCACATATTTGCCAGACTTAATTAGTTTTCAGCTAATGATCTGATCATATTTGCAGGCAGCGGTAGAGCACTCTCACAAATCAAATAAAAATGCTCTAGGCAGTAAATCCAAATTAGTTCATTGCTCATCTGCCTGAAAAAAACAAGAAGAGGAGAAATCAGGGTGAAACTTTAGACTAGAATCATTAAAAGCACAGTCCAGGATTAAATGTCTCTGTTGGTGTTCTGTAAGTTTTCCATGCACTCCATTTGCTTTATGTCTATTTCCACTAGAGGACTCTGTGCACCACCTTCTGTCCAAACAGCAGCCTGAAGCACATTGAAAACAGATGTGTTGGCAGGGTTACAGCTCTCCCTGAAGAGGGCGGCCTTGTCAAGTACCTTTAAAAAAAAAAAAAAAACCTTTGAAATACACCACCCTCTGCTCTTATTTCATGAATTAACAGCTTACACACCTACTGTAGAACCCTGCACAGCGAAGAACAAGAACAAGCCGCAAAACAAACATTCACCCAAACGTCTAGAAACAGAGTCTTTTCTCTACATTTGGGGAAAATGACTAAAAACACTTGGAATGGTACTTAAAACCCAAAACAGTATATTAGTAGAAATCAATCAAATAAATTCAATGAGCACAAGCTGTAAAGCAGTTTAATAGCTGACTGCAACCCCTGTGGCAGCGCTGTGTTCAGCTCAGCCAGTTGTAGCTCATGTGGTGTGCTCGCTGCTCTTTGTTCTAACCAGAGCATATGCCACAAGCCCTCACTGCTTTTCCTCAACAGCTGCTAAGCCCATTAAATCTGCAGCCAGCCACCGGAGTAGAGGGCTTACAGGGAGGGAGGAGGGCTCGACTAAACCACGCTCTGTTCCATCATAACCCCAGGGGCTGCTTCAGAGGAACGTTAAATGAACATAGATAATCGGGATGAGTGTGATGCGTCCCACTTGATGTGTCTGCGGGTCTAAACTGTTTGGTTTTTGAGAGAAAGTGTGTAATTAAAACTGAATAAATAATTGTGTGATAAAATGTCTGTCACGCATTTACGTCACAGGATCTGGACAGTTTAGTGATGTGGTCTAGACTCAAGAAAATGCAGTCATTCTATTCAACAAGGTGCCTTTAATGAAGAATTTATGAGCAGTGTATGTGATTATCCAGCATTCATTCTGCACCATTTAGTGAACTAACACTCTGCCTGTTTACTCTGCAGTCCTGCACCTCAGGCTGTTGAGCTCAATGGCTCCCAGTGCTTCTATTTGCTGTGCTGCAGGATATCACAACACTATTCATTTCCAGGCTTCGCATCACTTCATTAAACTGACCGGTCCCTCTGCGCTCTAATACAACGAAGCCAGATGAAGACATTTCTTTCTTCAATAAATAAAGAATATATATATATAAATATATACACACTGTACAGGCTACTGCTTCCATTTCATCTCAGTATGGCCCATTTCGAGGCTCGTTGATTTGCCTGGATTTGCTTCACACCTCCATCTTGAGGGGGCTTCAATTCGTCCATAACCTCACTGCTCTCAGCTGGAGAAAAGCTGCACAGCCGAGGGATTAACAACAGCCTCTGATTAGCAGCCTACTACAGCACCCAAAGGAGGATTTTTTACTCAAATGACAAACATTGCCTTCAAACCACTGAACCGCGACGTTCAAAACAGCCCATGTTAGTTTGCATTATTACAGAGATGATAAAGGTTTCCTGCCATGATCGATTTTGTAAAGAACAGACATGCACATGATAATGGAACTAGATTAACAGCTGGAGTGTACGTATGTGCAGCCTCAGCCCCTGCTGTTGACAGTGTTTTCAGGTCAAATCCAACATTAAGCCCTGCATCTCTTAACGTAAAGCCAGATGTTCTCTATAAGCCGACTGTAGTTTTCTGTAGTAGTCAAAGTACAAACATATAAGCTTTTAAATGAAAAAAAAGTCCAGTTAATAGACATTATGATTTATATGATAATTTCAGCCCAGCAGTTTTACAGTTTATATATATATATATATATATATATATATATACACACTTTACCAATTCAAGAGTTCATTTTTGAACTATTCAGTCACGTATATGCATAAAAAATATATGAATAACTACAAAATACTGCACACAAAATAATAACAACAAGCAGTTATAAATGACTAAATAATAATGAAAAATGAATTCAAGTTCAAACACGTTCCCTCATAATAATGGATGCATCCTAATCTGTTCACGTAGATCTCTCAGTTACTAGGAACCAAAGATTAGTGACAGAGTAAGAAAATGGATAAATGGCAACTGTACAATTCAGTGGCTTTTGTAATATCATCTCTTGCAACATTTTCATAGTGTAAAAAATTTGCTGTTGAATCAGAATGGAAAGAAGGAAAGATCCATAAACATAACACGCACCATAATTAAATAAGAAACATGCTGTCTGCTTTTAAAGGCTGTTTTATAGGTGTGTATGGTGTTAAAAATGGATTAAAAACTGTTTTTATAGAACTTACTGATGTTACGGTGAAAATCTGGCTGGATGTAAAATGTCAATACTTCATCATTTCATTCTGTTATACATTTGTGTGAAGTTTTGTCAAAACTGATGAATCACTTTTTGAGTTCAGGCCATAAAGATGTTGAACTTTGGCCACTAAAGTCCCAAAGTTCATCCTTGAGTTAAAGTGAATGCTCATTCCTAAGATATCATGTCTGGAAATACAATGAGGACTGACCCATGGCCAAATGGTCTTCCAGTGAGGCACAAATGCATGTAATAATTAAATCATATAAATAAGTATCGTGGATAGTGTGCAGCAGGTTGGTCATTATTGTTAAATTAAAATTCATTTGTTGATTACTTAAGATTTATCCTGATTATTGCATGCTTTCTTACTAAAGAAGAAAATAATTTGACAAAAACATTGAATTTGAAGTTTTCCATACCTTTTTTCTAGTGTTCATGTGCTAAGGGAACTATGTGTTGGAGTCAGTGTTCTGCATCTTATTTACTTTAAAGGGGTCATATTTTGCTAAACCCACTTTTATTAGTCTTTGGTTCATTTATTT
Organism: Apogon hyalosoma; assembly: GCA_037367295.1. NCBI lineage: Eukaryota > Metazoa > Chordata > Actinopteri > Kurtiformes > Apogonidae > Apogon > Apogon hyalosoma. The sequence continues at coordinate 35,578,720 of JAPQRP010000028.1, forward strand.
GTGTATTTGGACGCTAATAGTTCATAAAGTTTGAATTTGAACCCTCCAGGTGCTGCAAAGCTATCTTTATATTCATTCCGGCAAAAATCAAATGGATTTCTACAGCCCGTTTTAATTCCTTCTTAATTTTTTATGTTTTATAACTAGTTACGTCACGACATTTGCACATATAAGGTCAAGACTTCCGACGAACATTTCTCCGAGTACGACATAATTGTTTATCAGCAGCAGCGGTTGTAGTAAAAACTGAAAATATGTCCAAACTTCAAGCCAATTACCTAAAATGTTCAGTTGTTGGTTGTATTAACGAACACAAGTGGCTGAACAGGACAGAAAGCACGGTTAACAACCTGGAGGAGGTTGGGCATAAAGGGTTCATTTGCATTTAAAGGGCCAGCGCTCAAAACAACCTTTCTGGTGTCAGTCAGAAATAAGGTTGAAAATGGGCCTGTGGAGTTGAATTAATGAAGAATTCAGACCGAAGCAGAGCATTTACAGTCTACGTAGACCACAGGGAAATGTTTTAAAATGCATAATTCCATTTAAAAATGCAAAATATCACTCCTTTAAGGTGAACTCGCAGGCAAATTTGGTCTGCGTTTTAAGCATCCTAATACACATACAGTACCCTGCATTAACATTAGCAATTAGCATTAGCACACAGCACACATTTAGAGCAGCGAGCTGCTGTTGAAGATACTCAGAGACCAACTCCAGATCTTCAACAGCACCATTTAATGGGTGCTCCAGTTCATGCTCATTGTCCGGGTGAGAACTGCCTTTCTAAACTTGCAGTATCTAATGTTGCTGCTGTAGAGGAGCAGAAGAGAGGCACTGAAGAAGTCAACAGTGATCACAAGGATTTCTGTGGAAAATACAACCAGAGGTTTTAGAAATCAGTAAATTGTGCTGTATCATGGATGACAGAAACTAAGACTGTCATTATCTCGGTATTGGTGTTATCTATTGTCAGCACAGACCAGTTCACAGTGCAAAGCAGATGCAACAGATAAACAGATAACATATACTTCATGTAAGTGCACACAAATCTACCATTGTTACTGATATTTTCCACTGAAGAAATTTAATTTTACAGTTGGAAGTTGAATAACAAACCACTGAATGATGCCAATTAGACTAGTATTCAACAAAGTAATGGAATAAATACACAGTTAATGTGATATCATGAACTGCATACAGATAACAAGCCACTTTTAATTGGTGTGTTATCTGTACACATTATAAGCTTTCTGCGTGTATGTTCACGCCACGTCAAATACCACACGATTAGAGGTTAGGGTTAGGGTTAGGGGTTACGAATAGTTTATGATTGGAGATCTTGGCACACATTGACACACAATCAAATAGCATTGAATAACACACGAAAGGATGAAAATGCGTACATATAGCACGCCAAATGCCATAAGTGGCGTGACATACAATGCGATTTCATGAGATTAGTCTCTAATTAAAAACAAGAATTTTATCACAATCATGAACTGTTGGATGTACATGATGACCAAATGAGACCACACATAATATGTGTGCACCTTTTGAAATAACATCACTTCATAAATATGGTCCATTATGATTTATGGTGATAATAATAACCTTAGTTTAACCTGAACTCATCAGTGTAATGTAACATATTTGCAGCAGAGATACTGTATGTTCATTTCTTTTAAGCCATTTTTTCCCCCACAGCTTTATTATCTTGTGAAATGAAGCAGAAAACGTGGTACAGGTCAGGTAATAGGTAGAAAGAAACCAGGCCTGAGTGTAAAATATGTGATGGCAGTGGTGCTGGAGAGGGTCTATTACTGCTGAATCTTCCCAGAGATGCTATTTTCATCCAAGATAAATTGTACTCTGCAGCAGGGACAAATATTATGCTCGCCGCCTCTTCTTTTGATAACCAAGGTGAGCGAGGCGGCCCGGAGCAGCATGCATTTAAACATCTTCTTTTGCCATCTCCGAGGTGGTGCTTGTCCTCAGGGCCTTGAAAGCTGCCTCCACCCGCCTGCTGGTGAGTTTATCGTCCTGCAGCCCACAGTTGCAGAACGCTCACCTCCATAGACTCACAGTGAAGATTAATTACACAGCAGAAGTGAGGGGAAAAACAAAGGCCAATCCATCTGCGTCAGGGCAAGTGGACAGCCCCACAGCGCAGCGGGTGAACACTCTGGCAACGCCATCTATCACACGGACGGCCATTACACAAACACAAGGTCAGGGTTCTCCCCGTCTCTCCTGATCCCACAGCTTCAGCAGAGTAGCCCCATGGTGCACCTTTAAGCCCCCGGTTTCCCCTCAGACCACCTTTCGCCCTCCTGCTCGGGCCTAGAACAGCAGAAGGTGAGGCTAACCCGTCTGCACGCTGCAGGCAGAGCCAACGCTGGGTTACTTGAAGGTAGCAGGAGAATGACAGTGTGCTATCAGTCCTGGCCCACAGACTGATGATAGCTGAGGAAATTGCTGAGGAGTAGAGGCCATTTACTGGCTGTGATTTATTTAGCGTTGGTGCTGTTGCTACCCTGAGACAGGCAGGCTTTATTAAGCTACCACGGCAAGTATGACAGGCCGGGGTCACAACTCGGTTATCTGCATGATGGGAGACTGTGTGAAGCTGATGACCTATAGCCTATTAGGTCGGGAAGTTAATGATATTGGCATGTGATCTTTAAATCATAGCTGTTGGGTTCTCCTGTGAAATGCGGTTAAAAATAATTATATCTAAAAAAAAAAAAAAAAAAGGTGAGTGCAAACAGCCAGTACACTCAGGATAATCATGTCTGTGCAATAAAATGAGTGAATTTGAGGTTTCAATATGAGAGAGATGACTTGATAATAATAGATCCTTTTACCTGAACCATACTTTTTATTACTGATCATACTTTTTATTACTGAATCATAGCTTTCATTACTTAATATATAGTTTTTATATGCATATTTATTTCATGCTGCCTCCTGACCTATTGCATTGAAATCATTTGATGTAAATCTGAATAAAAAATAAAGTCTGTCTATGTCTATTATTTATGGCCTACAAGACATTTTTAAGGAGCTTTTACCTGCAGAGATTTTACCCTCTGCTGGTATTTAATTATTTTCTATTTGCCATGTTTGGAAACTGGGTGTGGACCTTTGAGCAATGAGTTCAGTTCCTCAATTAATTACCGAGGCTTGTAGAATGTCGGAACAGAACTCTATATAAACATAATGAATAGTATTTGAGAGTTTATAATTTCTTCAAAAAAAATAA
>JAPQRP010000028.1:35589599-35606504 GCA_037367295.1 Apogon hyalosoma
ATACAGCATAAATTCAGAATGTAAATAGCAATGTGTAAATAAATATGTTCAAAATATATGCCTGTGTCTAATCTTATGTTTCATAATAATCAAATACTATGATGATTTTTAACGTTATTTATTATTAAAAAAAAAAAAAGATTTGTATTAAATATGGTAATGAAACATGTGGCCAAAGACAGATAAACTGATCAGTATCTTAATAAAATCTTTGATTATTATTCTGGTGCATCACACTGAACAAACACCTCACTCCGTTAGTTTTTTTGATTCTCACTCTGCTACTGTGAATTAATGTCTTTTAAAACTAAAATAAAAATAACATCACTTCCATTTTTGGATATAACATACTCTCATATATTAAGAAAAGTGTGGTATGCCAAATATTTGCACTTTCCTTGAGGAACAGCACTTTTTGGTATTCTTTCCAAACCTTAAATAACTGCTGTATATTTTTCCTTTACTCCGTTACTTTCTCAGTGATAATAAATTCAAGCTTTTATTAAATATTTGGTTATTATTCCTTAATGGCATGTTAAAGTACTTGCTTAGACCTACAATTTCAGCTGTTATGGTTGCTGCTAAATTACTTTTTAAAAATAGATATGGAATGATTAGTATTGCTGCACAGTGCTTTCTCACTCCATTATTCGCTTGGCCAGGCCCTATGGCATCCTTAATTTGACATAATGTGCATTAGGATATACTAAAACAATTTCTGAAATACATAACAGTCTAGTAGTACATGTGTTGGAATGTCAGAACTCTGAGTAAAAAAAAAGGAGGGTCTTGACTAAAATACAAGTCAGACACAGGGGATCAGTCCAAAACCAGATAACCGGGACCATTCAAGAACACAGAGATACAAATATCAAAAAAACAAACAGGCTAAAAACTATTTCTGAGAATAAATGCTGAAAAAAGTGAAAACACAAGGGTGAACAGAAGACAGCCAAGGACAAAGGGAAAACATGAGTATAAATAGAGGGATGACCAGGGGCCAGACCGGAGGGAACAGCACATGAAGGTAATCAGGGGGTGGAGGAAGAGGAACGACCACACCGGAGAGGATTTCAGAATAAAACAGGAAACACAACCAATAATAATGGAGGTACAGAGACACAAACACCCTAAGAATATTTCGACGATCATTAATGAACTGTTAATTTTTATAGAAAGAAATAAGTGGTTCTTTTTTGCTTGCAGTTACAATTGTAACGTCACATCTCATTGTCAGTAGTACAAAGAAAGATCTGTACAGTTTTGAGGTTTGAATTTTATTTTACTTGAATATTTCCTTTTCATTGCACTTTATAATTCCAATTCACTTGTCTGACAACTCTACGAATATTTCATACGCTGTACAGAATAACAAATGTTGAATATATAAGACATTATAAAGATTAAAGCACTGGTTTCTGATCTTTTTCTCTTCTTACATCTTACAAAATTAGGTGTCAAAGACTTGTCATCCCATATTTCACCAAAAAAAAGATCAAAGAACAAGTCCAAAAACTGAAACAGACTTATACGCCGTTGCCCATAAAGATGGAATGAAATATTTTTTTTACCTCTCCTCATGAAATGATTGCAACAATGTGACTTACTCTTGATTGACAGTGGAACTAGGACTCAGTATGTGATCATTGCACCAGGTCAAAGGTGATTATTGATGTGTATAAATAGGAATAAAAAGAGGAATGTGTCTGAAAATGAAATAGTTCCAACTTTAGGAGGAAACGTTAACAAACAGAGCTACTTCAAAAATACGCCTGACCCAAAACCCGGCATGGCTGATATACAAATCATGTAAACTCTTTATTTATGTTGATAAAGCCTCATGTCTGACTATTAAATTATCTGACAATATTGGAATACACTGACTACAATAGGACTCAGGAAATTAATCATGGTTGGGTAGATAGGCAAATATTTTAAAATATGCATGTAGTTATTTAGAACATTTGAATTTATTAAAGATTATAATGTAAATTGTGTCTCTTATCACATGTTTAAGGGCCCCCATTTATAAGCTGCTTCTGGGGTGTCCTATTACAAAATGTATCTTGTAAATGAATTGACAATTTTAACTGTTTGTAATACATTTATTGATTGATTGATTGATTTATGGGCAACAGTGTACATAAATATTTGGTGTTTTCGTCTTTTATTGCCTATTGATCATGTGATTAGCCTCAGGTCTATGTGGCATTCATGTTCAGTAACTGCTCCAACATTAATCCCACGATACTTAAATAATTCTACTCAAGTCAAGTGGGGTTTTAGTATACGGCTTTTACTGGTAGTGCAGTATTTCTACATTGCTGTATCTATAAATGACCCGAATCTCTTTTCCATCACTGCTCATAGTAATGGAAAAATTACCGCTGGAACAGTCACGCCACTGCAGTAAACTCTCCTCCAGGAGTCCTGGGCCACTATGTTGCCATTTCCCTGCTGGCCACCGCATCCCACAGGAGAATACCGTACATAAACGCCTTGTGGGTGAGGGCCAGGTACAAGCGACACCTCCACACTAAAGGTAATAGGCTTCAGTATCTAGTGGAGTGGGCAGGATGAATCAAAACCAGATAATGTACCTGACATCAGCAGTTTGAAGAAGTATTGAAGTATTCTAGTGAAATAAAAGTAAAACTGAGTTATCAACATACTCCACTGCTACTATTATCAGCAAACTATGGAGTAAGAAAAGTCATGCTCTTGTATAGAAAATGGTTCTTGTCACTGTTTTACTATTATATATGTTTAGTTGTTTAGTTATTTATGATTGATGTTTCATTATTATATATCAATTAACATATATATTCATATTACTGCTGAATTAATGATTATGTAGACCCTTAGTGCTGCCATTTTTGCTCATACCTGAACTGTTGGGGGTTTAACCCATAAAGACCCAAATGAATTTTTCTATTCAGTTAATCATTCTTAATTCATTTATCACCATTGATTGTAATATTATCCTCTGTATTTTGTGTTTTTTCAGTGTAAATCCTGTATTTTCCTATATTTAACTGTCTGGTCATGTAGATGTTCATAAAAGCTCAGAATAAAGTTGTGCTTTATTATATCAGAAACAGAGAAAACTGGGGAAAAAAAGTTACTTTTTCAACAAAATATATCATTAGTTGAACATGAATCGAGTGTCTCCATCCACTGTCATTGATCCAACTCCATGGGTTTTACTGGTGAGTGAATGTTGGAGAAGATGACAGTGTTTCCACGGTAATTACGGCAACTCTGAATGTCCAAATGGGTTATAGCTGATGACCATGAAAAGATAACAAACTGTATTTTACACCAATTATTTACATGGATTGATAGGATTAGTGGATCAGCAGGTATTAAACAGTTTAGATCAGTAGATGGTTTAGGTTGACGGTGGATGTCTGGGTCTGTATGGGTTAAAAAGTAATTAATAGGAATATATATTTGTATTATTGCTGGATTAATGATAACGTAGACCCTTAGTGCTGTCATTTTTGCTACTACCTAAACTGTCGGGGGTTTAATCTTCAACTATGCATCATTTTCATGTTTGTAATGTTGCTATCCTGTGAAAAACATGAATTTCTAAGATTTTTCATGCACTAGGAAATCAGGCCTGTTTTCAGCTTTGCAGTGATGTATTTTACAGCAAATCCAAGACTTTATTTAGCTCAAGGAGGAGGAGATCTTTTTAATTCAACCCATATAATAAATAAGGCTTGACACTTCAGTTTATCACAAACATTCACGCATTTGTGGTTTTCAGTAGACAGGATGGTGAAGAAAACCCATAATGTGAAAAGTAATGCTGTCTGACAAAAGTAATGCAATAAAAAGTAAAGTAGTAAAGGCCATGTAAAGTATAAGTACCTCAGGTTTGTGCAAGTAAAAAGTCCCATAAAATTCCAGTGGACCTCCAGACTATCTACCTGGGTCTAACGCCTGATGATGTAATTAAAAGAGAAGACGTTTACCTATTTAAAATATTAAATATTGCCTGCAAAAAGGTTGTCACAAGGAACTGATTAAAAAGTGACCCTCTTTGACCACAGCACTGGCTGGACATTATAGAGGAAATATATACCATGGAAAAATGTACGTTTCATCCGAGGATTAAGGTGAGAACTTTTAATCAAAGATGGGGGAAATGGACCATATTCCAGGACACTAATTCTTGTTACCAAATCTGATGTGGAAAAGCAGATGAGTGCATATGGAATAGCATCCCCCCTTGTTGTTTTGTGCTGTTACTGTTGTTACTGTGCTGTATAAGTGTCTTAAAAAGTTAAAAAATAAAAAATAAAATAATAATAATAATAACAACGTCCCACCACTACCTGATCTAGCGGACCTAAACAGTTAGTCTTTGTGCAGACCTTCACAGACAACACATCGGATCCAAAGTGCTTCACGGCACAGAGGGCTCTCAGACTGGCCCATTCGATACAGTCTGATCCATATCAGACATGTCTTTATGCTCGGCCCATAAAACTGGGTCACAAACCAGCTATAACTGACTTTAATTCTGCCATCGACATCTGCTGTGGGAGCAGGATGTTGAATTAAGTCAATAAACCTGATAGAGAGTGTAGTCTGTGGCCTAAGTCTGACTATACTGTCTACTTTCTCCTCATGGAAATGACATTTATCAACGCACTAATGAGCACTGACTAAAATACCTCAGTGGTTAAAACTGCACATGATTACACACTACAGTTAGCTACACTAGGATGTTTAGGAATACATTTACTACACCTTTAGCATGTGATATCTCAATTTTATTTTCATTTATTCATTCGTTTTCTGAATTGCTTAGTCGCTATCCTGGCCACCTACTTTTATTTTGTACGTTTTATTTTAATTCATTTTATTTTCAACCATGTCCTGTGTGTTTACAGGCAGACATGACATGTAAAGATGGCTGCATGCATGAGATAACTGCTTGTAATTTGATAAGAATTCAACCAATAGTTTTGCTGCTAGAGTGTTAAACAAACAAACAAAAAAGTGGTGCCAGGCACAACAAACCCCACCCCTCACACATAGTGTAGCTTATTTTGGCATTGAGCCAACTGATATCATCATGTCTATGCATGTGGTGATGCCAACATATTAATTGCTTCTATTTATGTGACAAGTTTGACGTAAATTGAAACAAAACTGATGTTTTTATAGACATTTATAATTTCTCCCATTATAAGTAAATGGGAGACAAAAAAAATATTTTAAAAATTCATTAAAAATTTAAACTTTGACCCACTTTTCCCAAAATGTAATCAGATCTATTCTGGGTCACTGGCAATCTATAAACAAAATTTGGTATGAATTCAACCAACAGTTTTGCTGCTGAAGTGTCAAACCGAACCAAAAAAATAGTCCTTGCCTGTACTTCCGGTGGTGGTGGTGGTGGTGGGGGGCAATATACAAAAAGCTGTAACTTCGACTTCATATTTCACTTGATAAAACACTTTGAAGGGTGCTGTTACCCTTTGAATATTCTACTGTCTGACAGACTCCAGTATAGTAATATTAACCCACTGTCTGTGCAGGCTGGCTCTGAGATTTATTACAAGGTTCTGCTCTAAAAACTAACAAAATTTATTTGTAAATGCAAAGCTGATACAAATCTGTTTTTGAGCTGCAAAGAGTTACAAAAACCACATGACTTGACTTAAAAAGTTAGGGATAAGCCACATGGCTGTATGCAGACTGTTACTTAAGTTCATCCTGTGATTTTTTTTTTTTTTCACTTTTTAAGCAAGGAAGACGTAAATCAGATGACAGCCTGCAGTCTTATTTGAAAGCGTGCGCTGCCAAGAACCAATATCCCACTGGCCCAGTGTGTAGAGATGACAGTTAAGGACATTTTTGTAGACTGCAGCCCCAGCAGTCGCCTTATTTTTCCCATTTTCCACTGGGTGAATGGTGAATTGAAAGGCTGTGCTGTGAAGGAGCTGAAATGTCAGGTCTATGTGACTCTGACAGTACACAGACACTGCAATAAGACGCATGTATGAGGACAGTTGGAAGGGCAGAACCTGGGGCTCGGAGTCCCACTGAACGTTAAGTCTCTGCCAGCTGCATGTTTTATGACAACACATTAAAGAGGAGCCTGGAAGTCTAGCGTGCGAGCCCTGCATTGTCTACCCTCTGCCAGCGAGGAACCAAACCTGGCACGCTTTATTGAACAAAGAGTTCATATGACTCTAGCTACAGGCTGTTCCCTTGAAATTTAATTCAGGACAATAGAAACAGAAGGGAGAAGTACTGTGGGAGAAGCAGAGACAGTGTGTGTGAGGTTTGCGGTAGGCGTCAACGGAGGCCTCTGGAGGGTGTGTGAGTGTGTGTTGGGAGCGGGTGAGGAATGCTCGGGCCGGGCCGGTGGCCACGCTGGGCTGATCCACTGGTGCAAACAAGGGGGAATCCAGATCGGCTATGACAGGAATGTGAGAGCAGGATATCATTAGAAGCATGGGAGCCACAGCCCAGGCCTTAAACACACAGCAGGCAGCAACGCAAACACATACAGAGAGAAAAAAAAATGACACTGACACATACGCAGACACTTGGAAAGTCATTACAGTACGCAGGGATTCAACAGTAAGGCGCATCTAATGGAAACCCACTCTTGAGCATAATACAGGAAATATCATACCATCGCATGTCATTTCACAGGAAGGTCCCGCTCTGATTTGATCTAAATCTCGCTGTAAATGTGCCCAACAAGAATGTAAACAAAGGCAGCCTACTACCAGAGGTGTACTTGGACCAACTACTGTACTTTAACACCAACTTAAACTGAGTATTTTCACATCATATAACTTTATATTTCAACTTCACTACATCTCAAAGGTGAACAGAGGTGGGACATAAAGAACAAATGTACTTATATGTACTTGATTGTTTACTTCTCTGTTGACTTATCATTAATATCTCGACTTTCTGCTCCTTCTATTATTAAAACACACGCTTTACTTTACAGTGATTATTGATTTTTTACATAATTTCCTATATGCTGCTCCTTCCCAACACCAAGACTGATTCTGACCTATATGGACCAGACAATAACACATACAAAAGATGTAACAAGATAAAAACAGACCATACAGCAAGACTTGACTGTTGTCTATTCAAAGGAATGATATTTTACTTTTTAAATGGAATTGTGCATTTTAAAACATTTCCCTGTGGTCTACATAAACTGTAAATGCTATGCTTGGGTCTGAATTCTTCATTCATTCAACTCCACAGGTCCATCTTCAACCCTGTTTCTGACTAATGACATGAGAAAGGTGGTTTTGAGCGCTGGCCCTTTAAATGCAAATGAGCCACTTCACGCCCCACCCCTTCCAAGTTGTTGGCCGTGCTGCTCTGTCTCGTTCAGCCACTTGTGTTCGTTAATACATCCAACAACTGAACATTTTAGGTAATCGGCTCGAAGTCTGGACTTATTTTCAGTTTTTACTACAACCGCTGCTGCTGATAAACAATTATGTCGTACTCACAGAAATGGTCGCTGGAAGTCTGGACCTTGTATGTGCAAATGTTGTGATGTAACTAGTTATAAAATGTAACAAATTAAGCAGAAGTTAAAAGGGGTTGTAGAAATCCATTAGATTTTTTGCCGGAATGAACATAAAGAAAGCTTTAAAGCACCTGGAGGGTTCAAATTCAAACTTTTTGAAGTGTTAGGGTCCAAATACACAAATAAACAAACCAAATACTATTAAAAGTAGGTTTAGCAAAATATGACCACTTTAATAAGATGACTGGACAAACTGCTTTCATAGATGATCTGATATTCAGAAGCTTTACATCATAACAGCCAGTAGAAATATAGATATACTTTTCCACCTCTATTCAGGTAAAGAGTTTGTGTACTTTTGCCACCTCTGGAAGCAAATATTGTGCTTTTTATTCCTCTACATTCATCTAACAGTTTCAGCGAGTTGTCAGATTACATTTTTTCAACCACTCTTTCCCCCAAAAGTGATAAACTGAAGGATGACAAGTTCTTTTATGGGCTGAGAAAATTCTCTCTTTCTTCTTAAGCTAAATAAACTCTTTACAAACCCTCTTGGATTCAGTGAAAAATTCAAGTTGAAAAGTGGCCTGTTTTTTCAAGCTCATGAAAAGTTGACTTAATGAGCTCAACCTTAAATATTTACAGCAGTAAAATCCAACATGTGCATTAATGCTGCAGCGATATGAAGCCAAAATCATCATATGCAACAGTAAAAACACTGACACCATTTGACTTTTCATACTTAATACTAGGTGCATTTTGCTGAAAATATGTCAAAATATAATTATGTTTTTTCTGGAGGATTTTCAGCGTGATATTAGGTTTGCCGTCCTCTGTCCTGTTCAGAAAGTCCAACATCATGGTGTAGGCTAGTTTCTAATGCATTCTGCGTTTCAGTAGCAACTGCAGTGTGAAAGTAACATCTTAACATCATAAGAAATATTAGTGAATGTGAATAAAGCCAACACCCACCACAACATTTCAATCAAGAGAATAGTTCAGGATTTTAAGAAATACTCATTTTCTGTATGAGTCAGTAAAATGCCAGATGAGGCTACAATTAAAGCTCACAATTAGCTTTCTTAGCTTAGCACAAAGGGTAAGTCCAAAATTCCCATACAACACACTACATGAACAAAATCCACACTATAATATAGCCTACTTTTGTGTAAGTAAATGGAGAATGTATCCACACCGTGAATGTACTGGTCAGGGTGTGATACATTCCTCTTACTGAAAACATCCTTGCAGATAAAGTGGAGGTAACCATGGTAACCACTATTAAAAACAGGTACAGATAGGTTAACTCTGCTGTCGGTGTCCTTGACTGCTTCCTTCTGTGCTGTGTGCTAATGCTAATTGCTAATGCTAGGCACTGTATTAGAATGGGTCAAATGCAGAGACCAAATTTCTTTATGAAGATACTAAAGTGAGTTAACCTTTTAACCTTTGACCACAGTGCTGATGAAGATCTGGATTTGGTCCCAAGAGCACCTTCAATGGTAGCCAACTGCTCCTATTTCTATTTCTTACTCTATTTCTATTTTCATTAGTGCTGTCAAACGATTAAAACTCTTAATCAGATTAATCACAGGGTTGCTGTGGATTAATTTTGATTAATTAGGATTAAATGTCATTCATTTTAATCTTTATTAATCATGTTTCATTTTGTATGAACAAAGACTCAAGAAAGAAGGGAATATATATATATATATATATATATATATATGCAAGCTGGGCAATGCGTTAGCCAAAGTGCTAGCAGAATCCCCGACTAACGTATGCTTCACGTTAATGTGATATTTTAAGCTGGAAGTGCTTCAATAAAAAGAAAACTCCTTCCTGCAGAGCCTGCATAATACTTTATGTCACTCAACTGTTCCATCTTGGGTTTTTTTGTCCTCATATTTCCATCCAGAGGGCCAACATGCCGTTTAGCATCTTACATCTTTATGGGTTGGTTCTGCTTCCTGTCACTACCAGATCAACTGCCCATTTGCGCGTGTGTGACGGTAACTCTACTTGGACAAAATGCCTGAAATGCGTTGCCAGACACGTTCAGAGTCATTAAAATTTTTAATCAGATTAATCATAACGATGGATTAATCTGCGTTAACGCATTCATTTTGACAGCCCTGATCTTTATACATCTTAAATTCTCTTAGCATTCAGTGTGGACAGCAAAGTACGATTTTCATTGTACAGGGAAACCTGTTTCTTTCCTGTACACATGACAATAAAATGCTTTGAATCTGAAGTGTGTGCTATGTGCTAATGCTAACTGATAATGCTAATGCTAGGTACAAAGTGTGTTTCCCTGTGGGGAAATTCAGTCTCTGCATTTTACCCATCCTAATACACACACATTGTATCTAAAGTTAGCATTAACATATACCACACACACAAAGACCAGTGGTGGAGGGAGTAAATATTTTATATACATAGCACCATAGGAGAAAATCTGCATCTAGGATAGTATGTTATATACATAAACTATAATAATAATAAATCATAATTTATATGTATAACGGAACCAGTAAGGAAAACTGTCAACATACAAATATTATGGAGTTAAACTCTAAAGTAGTCAACGAAGTACCTGCATTATATGAGTAAAAGTATTTATTGCATTTGATTACATTTATTTACGCTGCACCTTTGTTAAAAACCACATGCTACGACGAGGGGAATCAGGAGCTCAGATAAAACCATGAACTGTGTTTAGTGATGAAGTGTTTATGGTAAAGACTGGACAAATTGACTTGGACACTTAAAGGCTGGTTTGTCTTTTAATGAAGCTTTCCGTTTCCGTTTCCTCTGTGGTTCTGTGACAGGTGCAGCAGCAACGTTTTATGCTGCGTTTATATTCTGCCTTCAGAGGGATGGTTTACAACTAAAACTGCAAACTAAACATCTGTGTCCCTGAAAGCAAAATCATGATGTTTTTACCATACAGCCTTTAAAACTCTACCCTCCCAGGTGTAGTTCTGTTTCAACTTTAAAAGGAAAACCTCGCCTTAACCTTTCCATGAAAACTAAGGTTGTTTATTGATATAAATATTCAGAATGCTGAAATGCAGGGACGAAAAAATGCTTGTATGCATGTTTTAGCTCACCTCATTTGCATTTGAGATGGATTTAATTATATTTATTTGCATGCATCAAATTCCTACACAGCTGTGCTCAATTTGAGCTTTTACATAACCGCATGCTCCTTATTTTGACCTGTTTAAATGGCTGAAAGAAATTAAAAACTATCAAGAGTTTTAATTTCTGCATCAGATAAAGCCATGAAAAGATGACACTGAGCTTCAGAGATGAATAGAGACACAACAACACAATCAGCACCGAATTATAATCACTCACATTAAAACAACCGAGGGATGCAACTAAAGATTCCTTTCATTGCTGATTAATCTGTCTAATATTTTTTAAATGAATTGATTAGTTGTTTGGGGAAAATAACTAATCACTGTTTTCCAAAGATTATGAGGATGTCCTTAAACATCTAGTTAGAAACATATTCACTGTACCGTTACAGGGAGAAATGTTAAAAAAAAAATATTGAAAAATAACTTGAATCAGACAGTAGGGATGGATGGGTGATATGGGCCAAAATCAGATCTTGACATTTAGTTATGGATGATCCATGAGTTAATTTATTTTTTCCCCACTAGATCACCTCCAGATAAAACAGTTTTCTTTATCTAAACTATATGTACAGTAGGGGTGCAACAGTAGACATTGTACCATCATACCGCTTGGTACGCCCCTCACAGTTCGGTATGAGCATGTACCGTGGTACGGTTCAGTCATTTTCAACGACTCGCTTTTATATTAGAGCTTTGCAAGACAACTGATTTACGGAATTCTACCATCATTGGTTGAAGCCAGACGCAGAGCATCCAGATTAGTAAAACCTCCTGTGTTGTCACCATGTTTGTTATTATTGACTTTCTTCTTCTTTTTTGTGGTATTCAGCCAGTATGGTAATTAAGAGCAGCACCCTCTGGTGGATTGATTCAGAAACTCTTATTCCAATGTACAGGACGCATGAAAGTATGAAGGCAGCGAGGCATGACGTTAGAAACAGACAAACCCATTTACATATGTAAAGCAAACATACATGAGCCTCAAGGCTCTCCATCAGCTCCCAGTTATGTTTCAACACAAAGCTGGGCTCCAGCCAGCCTCTGCGTCTGTACCGTACCGTATCTTGAACCGTGACTCAAGAACCACAATACGTACTGAACCGTGGCCAACCTGTACCGTTGCATCCCTAATTTACAGTATGTGTGCACCCTCTTTCAATTCTATGTTTCTGAATATTAGGACATGTAAACAATCACCTGGTCCTTAGTGGGTCAGGTAAATACAGTTTTACACCATGTTAGTATTTAGTTGACCAAAAACAGACCAATATGCACAAGCAGCATGAGGAAAAGTAAGTACACCCACGATGCTAATTAAAAGGGCAAGTAGCAGCCAAATACTGCACATACAATCCCCTTGATTTATCTCAATCATTAGAAAATGTGAGTACATCTATAAAAGCAGGAGTTTTACCAGTTTCTTGGTCAGATGTGTGTTAATACAAGGCCAAGGACACACAACAGCAATGAGCTTCAAGAAGCAATTGTAGCTGCCCATCAGTCTGCGAAGGGTTCTGAGGCCATTTCCAAACAATATGAACTCCTTCATTAGCTATACAGTGAAAAAGATTATTTAGAGGAGGAAAACATTCAAGACTGCTTCCAGTCTTCCCAAGAGTGGACGCCCAGCAAATTCACCCCAAGGTCAGACCATACACTGCTCAGAGAAACTGCAAAAAACCCAAGAGCTACATGTCAGACTCTACAGACCTCAGTTAATATGTTAAATATTAAAGTTCATCTCGGTACAATTAGAAAAACACTGAACCAGTCTGGCTTATTTAGAATTGTTGCCAAGAGAAAGCTTCTTCTCTCTAAAAAAATACAAGGAATAAAAAGCATAGCAGCACGGCTTCGGTTTGCAAAGTTGCATCTGAACAAACCACAAGACTTGTAGAACAATGTCCTTTGTACAGACGAGACTAAAGTGGGTCCAATTGATTAAACTGACTGAAACACTGTGGCAGGAAGTTAATAGAGCTGTGCAGAAACAAATGCCCACAAACCTCAAAGAACTGAAGCAACTTCATAGAAACGGACAAAATTCTCCCACAGTGAGGAGCCTGATATAGTCATAGAGAAAACACTGATTGCTGCTAAAAGTGATTCACGGATGGACTTAGTTTTTCTGTTTTCTGTTTTTTTTCACTGTTTATACACATTAGCATCAGGTTTGTCAAATAAATAATGCATGGTACAATCAGTTATGTACTGTTTAACATCTGAGGTTTGACTTAACCCATAAAGACCCAGTGTGACTTTTGTGGCAGTTCCCAAATAACCGTTTCACTATTTTTAACCTCTCTTAATTGATTTATCACCATTTACTCAAATATTATGCTCTGGATTTTGCATTTCTATGCGAAAATCAGCTATTTTCTTATATTTAATGTACTGACTAAAGTTGAGTTGAGGGTCATTATATCCAAAAAAAAAGAAAACTAAAGAACGACATTCTTTTTTTCTGCAAAATATACCATTAACTGAACATACAATAAGTGTGTCCATTCACTGTCATTGATCCAACTCAATGGGTTTTACTTGCGAATCAATGTTGTAGAAGATGACAGTGTTTCCATGTTCACTACGGAGCCTCTGAATGTCCAAATGGGTCATTTCTGATTACCATGAAAAGATGACAAACTGTAATTTACATAAGTTATTTACATGTATTGGTAGGATTAATGGCTCTGAAGTTTTCGATCAGTAGATGCTTTTAGTCACTGGTGTATATTTGGGTCTTTATTGGTTAAATCATTTTAGATCCTGGTACAGACCAAATTATTATTATTATTATTATTATTATTATAAGTAGTAGTAGTAGTTTGCCCTAATATGTAAAACCATTGACAAAAAGGGTGTACAGTGGACTTTCTTTTTCTCATGACTCTATATACAAGTGTAAATAAGCATTATTTGTTTACACACACATCTATCTATCACAGATAGATAGATAGATAGATAGATAGATAGATAGATAGATAGATAGATAGATAGATAGATAGATAGATAGATAGATGACCATTATTGAGCAGTGGCTGGAAAAACATTCACGAATGCTTTACAATATATACAGTTGTTGTTGTTTTGGTTTTTTTTTTTGTTTGTTTGGGGTTTTTTGTTTTTTGTTTTTTTTTTTGTTTTTGTTTTTTTAAGTAAGAAAGGGCTCTAAAGAAAGAATGGATTCTCAATTTTGTAATTTCGGCATTTTTTTCACAACAGAATGCAACTGAGCTATTTATTTTTTTAAAAAGCAATGGTGACTAGTTCCTATTTTTAACAAATTAAAAATAAGAGTATGCCCGGTGTTTTTGGACAAGGAGGGAAATACACGAACAGAGTAAAATTTAGGAAAAGATATTTGGGACTTAAGACGAAGGGTTCTAATGTTACCTATTTGTTGATGATTTATTAGCAGCTAACTTGTGGCTAATTAGCTTTAGTTTTGATCACCTGCGTCACTATGAACCAATCAGATCAGATTCGTTACGGAACGCGCTTCTAAACTTTACGACAGTTTAATGGTACAACAGAGTGGGTTTCTCAGAGAGATAAATTACAAGGTTAGTAAGTTTGCTTATTTTTACCTTGGGTTTTGATGATAGAGACGAAAATAGCTGTAGAAATTCCGGTGTGTTTAGTCCTCGATTCGATTACAAGACCGACTGTATAAGTGCCGTAAATGGGCCTCACCTGTCGCAACACCTCAATTGTCACGTCACAAAATGAGATAAGTCATTAGAACGCATCAGGGGGTGTCAGATCTTCATCTTTATTCTCTTTAATTTATAAAGCTATTTATATTCTGTCTTTTCTGTTTAATTAATGTATTTTTGCAGTTTCAATATCTTCTTATTAGTTTACGATTATTGTGTCTTTGAATGTCTGATGTTCTGTATATTCTTGTTATATTCATATTTTTAGTATGTCCTATTGTTGAACAATTAATGCATTCTTCATAGAAAAAAAATCATCAGGTGGTGTCGTAATTTCTTCTCATACGGACAGTATGTTAAAGATGAGAACAGAAGTCGTGTCATTGTTATGGAACCGACAGTTTCCACTAAACAGTTGTTTATTCAGTGAACTGTGACATTTCTCCCATAGGACGCCATTCAGACAGATGAGTGTCTGACTCCAAGGCCCAGACCTGGTTACATGCAAAGACTAGAATCTTATCTCTGTGTAAAATCATTGAACCAGGCCTTCCAGAGAAAACATGTTTAACACATGGACGAAAATATAAAAACAATCAATGGGAGGCAGTCATGTGACCACAGCATGTGAGTCTACTCGGCAGTCATAGAAGATAAATACATACAGTTGTGGAAAGAATGATTAGACCACCCTTGTTGTCTTCAGTTTCTTGTTTATTTTAATGCCTGGTCCAAGTAAAGGTACATTTGTTTGGACAAATATAATGATAACAAAAATAGCTCATAAGAGTTGAATTTCAGAGCTGATATCTATCCATTTTCCATGTTTTCTTGATAAAAAACAAAATTACTTCAGTTCTTCCATCAATACCTACGTCATTGTACTGACAAAAACAGTGCTTTTAGGCATTCCATGTTTTTTTTTCTGTCTGTTTTAGTCACACAGGAGTTAGGACTTGACTGCATAACCATTGTGGCTTTTGATGGTTTAACACATTTTTCTGCAAATGTAGATATACACATAGCACAACTATAACAGGAATAATGACTAGCAACAAATCTCAGAATCCTTAATGTCATCCTCATCACAGGCATTATTTCATCACTACAAGGAAATGAGTGAACTGTCTTACCCAAACAAAGAAAAAGAAAAAAAAAAAAAAAGCCCAGAGCTGGTTTTATTGTTTCATTAACAGTTAGTGAAACAATAAAAACAGCTCTGGCCTTTTTTTTTTTTTTTTTTTTTTTTACCAGTTACTGACTAACTGGTAAAATAGTAAAATACACAGCCTGGCCAAAAATATCCCCACTTGGACTGAACTCAGTGAATGTTAAAATCCTTCCACTGAATATTTACTGCAGAGATTAACCCAGAAAGACCCAGTACTACTTTTGTGGCACTTCCCAGATGACTTTTTTCTCTCCATTTAACCTTTCTTAAGTGATTTATCACCATTTAGTATAACATTATCCTCTATATTTAGCCTTTTTTGCTGTAAATCATGTATTTTCTTATATTTAATTTTCTAGATTTCATTTAGATATTCATGAAAACTCAACGTAAATTCAAACGTTATTATATCAAAACAGGAAAGTTAGTTTTGCAGTACAGATATAATAAATTGAATGTAAATCAAGTCTCCATCCACTCTCACTGATCCAACTCCATGGGTTTTACTGGTGAATCAGTGTTGTAGATGTGGAAGATGATGGTGTTTCCACGGTAACTACGGAGCCTCTGAATGTCCAAATGGGTCATATCTGATGACCATGAAAAGATGACAAACTGTATTTTACACCAGTTATTTACATGTATTGATAGGATTAATGGATCAATAGGTATTAAACAGTTTAGATCAGTAGATGGTTTTGGTTAATGGCGGAGGTTTGGGTCTTCATGGGTTAATAAGTTTCAGCTGCGATAGGTTATTTAACCCTAACTGATGCAGTGAGTAGTCTCTCATTTCTTAACCTGTAGTCATAGAGGAGATGTATTTCAGAAGGGTCAAATTATTACCCTGCATTAAGCAAAGAATATAACTAAGGAGATTGCTGTAAAGATAGTGGTGACCTTTAGAAAACCACTTAACAAGGCATCTAATAAAAAAGGCTTTGATTTAATCGAGAGCATAAAGATTGGACTGTGTTTCAGTGGAAAAAGGTCATGTGGTCTGATGAGCCCAGACTGACCCTGTTCCAGAGTGATGGTCCATCAAGGTGAGATTAGAGGTGGATAAGGCAATTACCCATCATGCCTAGTGCCTACAGCACAAGCCTGCGGGGCCGGTGTTATGATCTGGGGTTGCTTTAGTTGGTCAGGTCTAGGTTCACAATGTTATTTGTCCGTAAACTGAGGCCATCTGAATCTGAATATACTGAACGAGCAGGTCCGAACATCAGTGGATTCTTTTCTTCACCAACGACGCAGACATACAGTCGTGGAAAAACTTATTTGACCACCTCTTGTTTTCTTTAATTTCTTGTTTATTTTAATGCCTGGTACGACTAAAGGTACATTTGTTTGGACAAATATAATGAAAACAACAAAAATAGCTCATAGTAG
>JAPQRP010000028.1:35610926-35646295 GCA_037367295.1 Apogon hyalosoma
ATGATACACACAGGAGTTAGTGCTGGATTGCATAACCATTGTTTTTGATGACTTTTGATGGTCTAATAATTTTTTCCACGACTGTATAATGTAGGCCTGGTTGTTTTTAGATACTTTATGTCTCAATGTATCCTAGATTTAGCAATGTAACAGAAATTTTACAAAAGTAATGGATCAACAAAACAACACTTCATATTAACGTGATAAATTCTACGTATTAGATGGTAGGGATAAGCAATATTAAACGTAAAATGTAACCATCCAATAGAGTTAAATAGTATTTGACATTTTGATGAGAATAAACCGAATATACTTGGATTTTAGACTAATGGACAAACACGGTAAGTAAATTCTCAGGGCTTGTTTTTTGTTTTTAGGGCCAGACACTTAACTGTGTAATTCAGTAATAAATAAAAGCGTCCCTGGCTGCAGCCCAGTGCCTTAGTGTCCTGTCTTGTGTTTCCTGTCTGACCTGTAATAGTCCTCCTGGCCTGGCAGCGGACCTCCGTGCATGTGGTGGTGTCCGTGGAGCCACTGCTGCTCCATGGCCAGCCTCTGGAGCTCAGCGGACTGGGCATGCATGGCCTGCAGCTGGTGGGCGGCGGACATGGGAGGGGGCAGTCCTCCTGGTAGGTCCCGTGGGTATGGAGTACCTGGAGGACAAACAAGCACAATATATAATGAGGAAACGTGGCTGAGATGGAATGGATGTGATGCTGGTGTTAGGGGGAGGCGAGTCTGGCTGGGAGCCTACCGAAAACTGGATGTCGCAGCATCTCGTGTTCGTGCGGCGGTTGTCCGAGGAGGGGGTTGGGGATGGCGCCGGGCGGGTACGGGAAGCGGGCCAGGTGAGGTCCAGCTGCCAGGGGGTCGACTGCCAGCGGATGGGCCCCCGACCCTGGAGGACACACAAGACATTCACCACCACCTTCTGGGTGTCAGAGTCTTAGGTTCAAGGTACACTCATTTACAGACAGTGTATCTCACACACAGTGCATGCTGCAGGCAACAGTGATACACAACGTCATGTAACATTACTCCTCTCAAGGTTGACCAAAGAGTGCAGGGACCATCTGCTGCCTCCATCACAACTTTAATGAGGATATCACATGGTTTTAGCCAGGTTCACATTTCAATACTGCACATTAGTTTAGGAGGTCAAATGAGATAAAAAGTTTCCGTAAGTAATTTGTAGGCAAAACAGAAATGTGTTGATCATTTCAAGTCCCCTGTGTCCACTCTTGACAAGGATGAGAGAAGTATTGGAACTGGATACAGTTACACATAGTGTTATTCAGAGATGGACCGATTCATCTGTAACAGAGTGTTTACGAGGAGCTGGGCCAATGGGTGGGAAAAGGAAAACAATCAGTAGAAAAATTTAAATTCCTCCCCTTTTTACAGTTACTTTGATAATGAGTAACTACAAAAAATATTTACTGATTCATTACATGAGTGTGATGTTAGTTTCAGCAGTTTTCAAGTTTCTGCCAAATCCATGTTCATTTCAAGGTAATTTTTCTAGGGAGGGGCTGATATTGACTGATTTTTCCCATTCCAAACTGTCATTATTATTTTAGCTTTTAAAAAGTAAAATCGGTCGACCTCTGTCATTTTTCATCATATTCACTGTAGCTGCCTCACATTAAACTCATGATCGTAGAGCTGGCTGTGTTTTAGCTATGATACTATTTTCTCACATAAGAAAAAAAGTGATTCTTACAAGTATTTTATCTGATAACTTCAGTAACAGAACAAACTATGTCTACATAGTCTGTGGAGTACCTCAAGGTCTTATTCTTGGTCCTTTACTATTCTGTAACAATTTGATATACCTAAAAATACTCTTTTTTGTGCTGAATGTCTTATCAATTTTAAAATGTTGAATAACACACTGTTTCACAACATGACACAATAAAACATTCATCCATTGTATCAATGTAACTACAGTATAAAACAAACATGCACAATGCATCTATAAAAATGGTGTAGAACATATTTTTCCATGATGTGATTAAGTGTTATTTCAGATCCATCTACAATACTATATGCAAATTGGTTTAAGAAAAAAGCATTTAAAATTTATTTTACTTTTGTTCCTGTTCAACAAAACTCGTGTAAAAAGCTGTAAAAAACAGAATTTATCTCAAAAATTGATACAATAAACATTTTTTGGAGGGGATTAGAAGTAATTTGCCAAAATGGAAGAAATAACAAAAACATACTGTTCATATTCCAGTGGTTCATCTTACAAATTACACTGTAAGTGATATGAATGTACATCCACTGATATAGTATTTTGGACATTGTCCTTTAAAACGACTGGTTGTTTGGTGTAAACAGTCAAACAGCTGCATTTATGAATACGAGCAGGGCTTTCTTTTACCTTGGTGCAGTGGGTCTTGCTGGTGGAGGTGGAGATGGGAGTGAATATGCGAGTGCTGGTGGTGGTGCGGCGTAACGTTGAACATCTGCAGACGGGCGATGGGGTCATTGGCTACTGTGGCCATCCTCTCAGCGTGGAGTCTCTCTGCTGCCAGACGCTCTGGGTAGCTCATTTCTGGCCGCAGCTGGGGCCCGGCGAGCGCCAACCGCTCACGCTCTAATGGATTCAGGCCCGGATGGAAGGAGGCGAAGGGGTGAGGGCCGGCCATGGGGGGCAACGTGATGGCGCCGTGCCGGGCAAAGTGCTCCATGGGGTTTGTTGACGGGTGGAGTGTGTCCATTTCTGGAGGCTTGACCTCAAAACCAGGTTTCATTCTTTCCCTTAGCTCCCTCTCACGAATCTCCCTCTCGCGCATCTCCCGCTCTCGCAGCTCGCGCTCCCGCATGGCCGGGTCGGCGTTGTACAGGCTCGGCATGTGGTAGGCCAGCAGCGGGTCTGCGGGGTTGAGGGACACGAAGAAGGGGTGGTTCCGATTGGTGGGGGACATGACGTGGGGTCGGGCGTACTCGCTGAGAGTGCGCAGGGCTGGCGTGTCAGGGCCGATGTATGGAGGCACAGCTGCGATGGTGGTGGGGGGGCCGTCGAAGGGTGGACGCATGTGGGCGGGGCCAGCCATTTGAGGCTCACCCATCCTGCCCTCATGAGAGGAACTGGGAGCTTTCTGGAAGGGGAGAAATGAAATGTTTAGCACAATTTAAGAAAACGTTTAACCGCTGCCAAATAGAAATGGATAAAAAACACTCACCGCAGCTCGCTCTGCTTCCTTCTCTCGTTCCCGCTCTCGTTCCCTCTCCTTCTCCCTCTCCCTCTCTCGCTCCTTCTCCTCCCTCGCTTTCTGTTCGGCTTCTCTTTTGGCTTTCTCCAGAGCATCCTCCCGTTTCTTGGCCAGTTTAGATAAAGGCAAGGGACTGAAGTAGAAATCTGTCCTAGCACACGAGTTGTAACCCCGGTCCAGGTGCTTGTAGAACCTGCAGTGGAGGATGAGAAAGAACATTTAATTATAGCAATAACTTCCAAACGGCTCCTATAAAATATTTCATAGACAAGAACAAATAAAAGAAGCTAGGAGAACAGCCAAATACATAAAACATGTCAATGGCTAAACGGCTAAAAGAACAGATAAAGAGACACATAAAGTAAGACAACTAAAAGACAAACTGAGAAAATTAAGAAACGGCTGAACAGTAAAAGTCAGACTTGAGAGGTAATTTAAAAGAGGGCAGCAAATGTTGTAGTCTAAGTTCTTCAGATGATGTATTCAATAGGGATAACCACCATTGTCTGAGCAGCAGATAGCTTACAGAACTGGCATCATTACATTTACAAGAAATTTCGATGATTGCAGTAGTTTACATGTTGTCCAATTCTCTCAAGTAAACAAACTCCCTTGGCGCTCAGTTTTTTGCTCATACTGTATTCAGTCGCTTCACTTCCCTCACATCTTGTTGTGATTAATCTCCCTGCTCTACACTCCTGATATTTCCTTGCCGTCAGCCGCTCGGAGCTCAAGGCTAATTGTGGCCTCGAATGCCTGTTTTTGTTCAGGGCGTTCGATTTATTGTGGACATCAAAACCTTAAAAACCTGAAGGCACAGACTTTGTTTTTTCCGTGTGTTTGAAGGCTAATCAGCATCTCCACAAAAGACAACACAAGCAGCTCAACAGATAACAGAGTTGGTGGCTGTATTTTTCTTTTTTGAGGCAGGGTTATTCTAGTTAAATAACTAGAAGTAGCAGGAGCAAAAATCATCTGTTTAGCTGGAATAAAAAAAAAAGAGCGACAAAAGAATGAAATAAAGACTATAATGGATAGAAACTGGGCAGAACTGCACGGAAAATGAGTTTTGTTTTTGCCGGTGTTGACTGTTCACGGTGTACAACAATATAATGGCTTTACATTACATAGAATCTTTAAGAAATCATGACTTTCTTCATAACACATAAGAAATGTCAACTAAACTATTACTAGTCAATACCTTATAATAAAACTAGAACAACTTATAGTCTCATGAAAAGAAAAGCTGGAACTTTTTGTGGGTAAAACACATACCGTGCTGACTGGCTGGCATGGCTGGGCGTATTGACAACAGTAGGCTCTGGGGAGGGGCTTCTCTGTGGGGGTGGGGGGCTCTCTGGCTCTTCGGACTCGTCCAGAGGCTCCTCTTTGATGTGGACAGGTGGGAGCGCCGGACCAGGGCCGGCACACGTGACCGAGGCGGGAAGTGGCATGGAGATGGAAGAGGACGCTGCAGAGGAAGATGGAGGCGGTAAAACCGGCATCGAGTTTGAAGAAGATGGGGGAGGGCCGGTTGGAGGTAGAACTGTATTGAAAGGATGAGACGAGAAAGGCGGTTGCGGAGGCCCGTTGGGGTGCGATGCAGCGGCGGAGGGCGGCAGAGGAGGAGCTGGTGGAGGCTGGTGGCTGGATGATGGTGGGAGGCTTTGGGACTGGGTGAGGACCGGGGGCTGGGCGGGGGGAGGCTGAAGCTGCTGCCCCTGAGGCATGAGCTGCAAAGGAGGAGGGTGTGCTGATGGAGGATGGTGGGTGGATAAAGAACTGAGGGGCTTGAGAGCTGGAGGTGGAGGCAGGTTTGAAGGCATCTGTGGGAACGGAGGGGCCGACACATGAGGCGGGTGTTTGTGGGACTGTGGGTTGGGGATCTGAGGGATGGGTGTGGTTGGTGGAGGTTTGATATGAGGCATGGACATTGGTGCAGGGGGCAGCGGTTGCTCTCTGGGAGGCTGGCCTCCGCTCTGAGAAGATGACTGGGACTGGGAAGGGGGTGTGTGCGGTCTCTGCTGCTGGCTGGAGATGGGTGGGGGTGGGACCTGAGACTGACCCACAGGGAAGCCCTGAGGCGGCATGGAGTGAGGGTGAGGCATGTGTGAAGGACCAGCTTGCAGTGGATGTGGCATAGGAGGCATGGGCCCATGATGTGAGCTGGGTAATGACTGAGGTGGGCCCGGAGGACCAGGGGGCGGAGCCTGAGTCAGAGGTGAATGTGGAGAGGGAAGCCTTTGAGGATGAAGGGGTGCTCCAGACTGGATAAGAGACATGGGGCTGGCCTGGGGTATAGGCTGAGGAGGTAGTGAGGCAGAGGCTGCTGTGGGAGAGACCTGTGGAGGTTGTGAGGGGGCTGAGGTCGTGGGTGGAGGGGGTGCTGAGGAAGCAGCTGAGGTGCCAGGCTGACACTGGATGACTGGAGGGTGCTGGCTCTGCAGGAGCTGCTGCTGCTGTGCAGAGGAGTCGGAGTCGCTCTCATTGTCACGAGGACTTGGGATGCTGGGAGAGGAGCTCCGGTTGTCCTGGTCAATGTCTTTAGGATCGCTACTGAGCTCCTCATTGATGCTACGCCCATCAGAGCTCTCACCCTCGCCCTCGCCCTCCCCCTCGCATTCTGAGGGCGAGTCTGGCCGACTGAGTTCCTGAGGGACAAGGAAGAAACAAGAAGGGTGAGCTTTGATAAATTCTGCGTCGGTTGTACAGTTTGGATAAATGATTATTGGTTTCATGTTGTTTTTAATTTTGCTAGTATTAACTATACAAAATTATCAGATTCGTGGATTCTGGACTTTTTATGGAGCAGCTGAAACCCTATAAACCACATTTGGCTGAGCAGTACAAAGGCCATTAACTCACTTGTGTCTTGGACTTTTTGGCGCTGGCCCTCTCGGGTTCTTCTGTGTCTGAAGCTCCCTTCTCTCGTTGCCGTTTGGCACTCTTCATAGGTGAAGGAGCCTCCTCTTTAATCTTCTGTAGAGCCAAGGCAGTAGAGCGTTTAAGGTACATGTAACCCAAATGTGTACAAAGGAAAAACTTCCAAGAGTTAGCGCTGTGTTTACCTTGCTGGGCTTCTTCATGGAGTCCGTCTTGCTGTCTGTGCTGTCAGTACTTGCTGCGCTTGGTGAGGTACGTCCGCTGGAGCGCAAATCCTCATTTGTAGGCGAAGCTCTGCCATCAGGGCTGGCTGTCTGCTTCTTACGACCACTACGTAGCGTCGACATCTGTCCAGAGAAAACAGAATTAACATCAATCATAACAGAACATTTATAACAACTATGGATGTGAAAGCTGTCTCTGTGGCAGCAGTGAAGGTGCTGTATGTTTAAGTTTGTGCTGCTCCAAACAAACTCCCCCTAGTGGGGCTGATAGTTATTTGTTTTGTATTTTATCATGATAAGCTCGTGGTTCTGAGTTACTCCTGGGATAAACTCTCAAGTTATGGATCCTGAAGGTGAAAATAGAGGGATAGACGGGGGGCAGGAGTGTATGCGCACCGAGCCTCGGTTCCGTCGGGTCCTCATGCTATGCTTCCCGCTGAGTCCATCCTCTTCCTCTTTCACAGGTTTGAACATAAATGGCGGTGGGTCCACAGGCTTCTCGATGGGGGGCAGCTCACCGTACTTCTTGAAGTGAATACGGCAGTCTGTGCACAGCAAGATGTTCTCCCGGCCCCCGTGGTGCCAGTCCTTGGAGGCTGTGGAAAGCCATTTACAGTTGTGAGATAACACCCTCGCACAGGTGATGAGAAGTACAAAACAACAAACAGAAATGATTTTACTATTATGAACATAAAGTGGAATCAAGACAATATCCTTAACTAACAAGACTTAGTGCAAGTTATGAGGGAAATATCAGATTACTACCGATGCTGAATTAAACATTTAATTTCTCAGTAATAAGGTCTCTGTGGGTTAACACTATACAGTCAAAGTTATTAGCCACCCTGGTTGTGATGGCAGAAATGTATTGTCAGATGGGATCCTGGCACTGGGAGGCAGCTGTGTGGAGAGAGGGGAAGGATAATGAGGTAGAGAGAGTGAGTGAGCTCTAGGCTCATGGCTGATTTGATCAAATTAGTCTTGACATCCTCTGATGCCCATCTGTCACACAGCACTGTGTTGTGCAGCCTCTCACTGATCCCAATCAGGACAGGAATAGCCAAACAATCCATATGATGAGTGTGAGTGCCTGTAAATGGAATATAACGTCTTACTGGTAGTGAAACAGTGGCGGCAGGCGTAGCCCTTCAGTTCCTGTTCGCTGTCTTCACTGTCAAAGTCATCTTCGCTGGCGGAGCTGAGGTCCACTGGAGGAGAGAAGACAGGCTTTGCTTACACCGCTCTGACACCAGAACACATCAGGTCAAGTCTCATTGCTTCCTGCCTTTGAAGGGGTCAAATATACGTACAGAATTCGCTGGAGGGAGGACGTGAAGGAGTGTTGACAGGAGTGGAGGCAGTCCTTGTCTTGATGCGGCGGAAGACAGGCTGGCGGCGGTGTCTGCGATGGGCTCGACAACTGGCTGCTTCAGGGGTCTTCTTCCAATAATAGTAGAAGGTGATTAGCTCTCCCTGCAATGAACCATGAAACACATTCTGTTAAAGGTGGAAATAGAACACACAGACATCTTTTAATGAGCAGAGTGTTCTTCTGCACATCTGGGTGTGAAAAGGTCAAAGATCTGACCTCAAAGTGCAGACCTCAAGACCAACAGTCTACTCTCATTCTCATCCCACAGTATTGTAAACCACAAGCAAACCACAAATTATGACCTATGTTTTCAGCCCTTTTGTGAGCTGATGCCACTGGATAGTATAACTAAATGTTACCATGGTAACAAAAGAGCAAACAGCTAAGTTGTAATTCATTAGTTGGTGCAAGTTGGTTATACATTTATTTATTCATTTAGTAATTACAATTCTAAGTTCTCAGTCTAAGAGACACAATTCCAACCTCCACCCTTTCTATGGAT
This sequence comes from Apogon hyalosoma, assembly GCA_037367295.1. NCBI lineage: Eukaryota > Metazoa > Chordata > Actinopteri > Kurtiformes > Apogonidae > Apogon > Apogon hyalosoma. The sequence continues at coordinate 35,619,129 of JAPQRP010000028.1, forward strand.
TTGTTCCAGACTTTGATCGGTTTGTCCTTGGCCCATTCCTAGACCTTCCACCAACATTCAGGAACACCAGTGCAGTTCAAGGGATATAAATATATAAACGGAAATCGGAGGAAAACCTGAGGCGCTTAAAGTACCTTTATTGTTATGGCATGGCTATATTAAACCCAATAATCAAACTCTGACATGCACCAAACCACCCTCCGGAGCTCCAGTTGGTCTTTTTGATAACCAGATGACAGCTCGATGCCAAAACATGTTGGAGTTAGTTTACTGGGAGATGTTTTTGCTCATGCTCCAGTGCCTCTCGTCTGCTCCTCTAACAGTGTGCAACACTAACTACTGTTAGCTAGCAACCAGCTTCCAACACAGATACAACACAAACACAACACAAACACCAGTATCACGCACCATATTTGAACAAAAGGGATATTTGTACCCTTAATATGACCATAACATGACACTTAAACACATTTAAATTGTTAGAAAAAAAAAAAAAAAAAAAAAGAGTGCCTTGAAGTTTTCTTGGATTTTTTTAACTGAAAAATCAGAAACAGTCACTATGAAAGATCAGTGGTTAAGGTGAATACAAGGCAGCAAATAGATACTGATATTTAATGCAGCATGTCAGTGAAAGGCCATAGTGGGTCAGTCCATGCCAGGATTTGTAGCTGGCCATGCATGTTTGTGCTGCGGCCTCGTCTGTCCCAGGATTAGGCGAGGAGGCTCACTGAATGCAGGGATATTAGGATCAGTGCAATGGTGGCTGCCTGGGTGGCAGGAGCTTGAATAGGAACAAAAGAACATGTCAGGCAGAGCTTTGGCGCTACAAATAGGGAGTGAAATGGCTCCTCGCCCCTTCACTGGAAGAGTCAATTGAACTTTAATCAAACATTCGGAGGGGTGCGCTTGCCAGTGAGTGAGACGGATAAATCCAGTGTACAAAAGGCCGCCAGGAAATCAATACCCAACTGAAACATTAACACATGCAATCATGGATCAGAAAGCACTTTTCTGAGGCTGCCTGTGCATATTAACTGCTGCTTTCCGGTCGCACTCATAATACACAAGTCTTGAAAATTGGCGACAGGAGTCAGGGACAATTATGTAGTTTCCTGTAGCGCTTTGCTTTTTTCACTCACCGTGAACTCTCACTTGTTAGCTGTCCTCCACCGCTTCTATAACATATTCATGAAGGTGTGAAGTGATTGTTGGGTGAGCAGTAAGTCACCTGTAATCTTTAAAGCCCAGAGGGCAGACGTCTACTGTCTAAAGTCTGTTAAACTGCTGTTCAACAAAGCTCCCAGGGTTTAATGGCTATCGATTGTTTTCCTTCTCTGCCTCAGCTGAGAAAGTTGACATAAATTAGTCTGCACTGCTCTCTCACATGCATTAACGGCTTTTCGGTAACAGCTCAACATCATCTATAAAAATGACCTGAAAAATAAAACTGAGGCCGGGAACTTTTTAAACATGTACAAAAGGTTAAAGACAGAATGTGGGATCCTCCTGCATATTTATTAAATCCAGTTTTCACAAATATAACTGTTTGGTTATATGCGACAGTAAAGGTACTTTTCATGTAATCCTTATCTTAAAAAAAGTGAGACTTCTCGAGGCCAGTTGGTTTCTTGTCAGCTGCTCTTAAAACACAGGAGGTGGCCAGAGGTTGTTCCCTTATCGCTTCAACAAGTTGTGCAAATATCTGACATTAAGGCACAACTTAAGTCTTTTTCAATCACTGCTTTGATTGGCAGAAAATGCTCAACTCAGTGGGCTTAGGCGAGTTTAATGAGATTTCCCTTCATGTGGCTCTTAGGGGAAATTCATATCTACGAGTGCCTGTAGGACTCCATCTTATCAGGCAGAGCAGCACAGGGAACATTCACTGAGGGTGTTCAATGAAACCTTCTCACATTTCAGGAAAGATTAAGGTGTTTCTCTGCGTTATGGTAAAACCATTGCGCTCCTGTGGAAAACTGTCCCAAACCCACAGCTAGTACTTAGTTTTTTGTTTTTTTTTTTTTTAAGGCCAAAAGACTTCTGCAGATGAGCACATCTGGAGTTTTGGGATGAATTCCACATGCCTTACCGAGCAGAAGCAAAGAAAAAGCAGCAGGGCTCCTTAAAATATAAAAAAAAGGGAGAAGAAAGAATGATCCGCCTTCTAGCGAGGAGCATTTACAGCGCTGAATGTAGCCCTGGTATAACTTGTCCTGACAAGAACAGAACAGCTAATGATTATTATCCGGTCTAAAAGCTCTATTATGTTGCCATGTGTTTGTGCATCTACTTCAGCTGGAAACTTTGTGTGCACCTCCCTCTTCAGCCTGGCCGGCCGGTTGGGAAAGTGGGGCGCAGGTGCTAACTGAGAGAAGGCAGGCGTCCTGATGTGAAATCTAATTGAAATGTGCAGATCAAAAGTGTTGAGCGGTGCCGAGCGCTGGCTTTGCTCTGTGCTTAATGACTGTTCTCAGCAGTGCCTCTCTGCCTCCTCGCTGCAGGCTGACAACTACACGTACTCAACAACAGCTTGGCAGACACAGGGAAAGGTCACCCTGCCTCTCCATCACTTACACTGTGTCAAGTACCATTATATTAGGCAGTGGCTAATGAAAACATTATCTTGAGCTCTTGAATGGGAATTAACAGGTGCACTGATGAACTGCTGTCGTCATTGGTAAATCAAAACAAAATACCCCAACAAGAAGCTTGAGATAAGTTATTTGTGGTTAGGAATAAAGAAAAAAAATTACACAATGAAAAATAATGTAGTAATCCATGAATATTAATTTTGCAGGCAAACATCTGTACAACAAAAGAAACATGTTTTAGTTGAACTACTGTGGTTTGGAAATGGCATGTGAGTGGTTACAAAATAACCTTAAACTTACAGAGCTGGTCTCAATGGATGGATTTAAAGTAATTTTAAATGACTAAGACAGGGTAAAGCAGATCTTTACTCAATTCATATTCATGTTATTGGTTTGTGATGAATGTATTCAATGGCTTTTGATATTCTATGATTCTGTAATCCATTTCTTATATGTTGTTGTATGTACATCCTCATCCTGTTAACTATGCTATTGCCTGTGTTCTTCTGGTTAAATCAGTGAAAAATTAAATGTGAATTTGTATCAAACTGAGACTGAAGCTGCCTGCTGTCAAACAGACACATATGTTTGATTTCTCTGTGTACTTCTGTCTAAGTCACTTTGTTATGTTGCCGTGTGCCAATATCAACATTTTACTTTCTGTTTATCCTCCATGATAGTGTTTGGTTTGCATCTACAAATCCAGGCATACAACTAAAGTTAGTTTTTCTTCATAAAATGAAGACAACAGTACATGCACTTCATATAGGAAATCATTCTTAAAAGTCTGGAAAAAAGAAAACCTGATAGAAATCGAGACTGGTCCTGGCCTCAGAGCAATAATTTTCAGCTGTCCACTAAATCACTGCGCAGCAGTACAGAGTGTGCTGCCGCTCCACAGAACATGAGATAGTGACAACATAAGCTCGGTATTATAAGGCCTTTTAAAATGCCTGCATCTGCAGGAGCTTTCTGGCCGTTGGATTATCCGACAAGGAAAGGGCTTACCCTCCTATCACGACACTCTGGGCCTCAATTCCAGTTTTTTGCTACTTAAAATGGTTGCCTGCATAAAACTGTGTAAATATGAAATGGAAGTGGAGCTCTCAACTATAAACAGTCATATTTCCTTTACATTAATTCAATCATCCATCAAGAAGAAAAATTACAATCCATCTTGTCCAAGCTGAAACTGGGACCAGAGGGGAAAACTTAGGTTTTAGAATTAAGAACCTAAAAATGTCTCTCCTAACAAAAACTAAAGCCAGGACTGGCATCAAGAGTCTACTCAGATTTGTATGAGTTCTTAAAGCAAACAGTCTCTAATGTACATTTAAGGAGGTCCATTTTTGCAGTTTCTTAGAGTTTGGTTGCCTGGGATATTTAGAGCAGTAACAGAAACCCTGTAAATAAGAAACATTCATTTGTTTGACCATATTTTCCTCAAACAGTGGACCAGTGCTGGTACACTAGTGCATTTGTGTTGTATTTAATTCAGGTTTTTACAGATTAAAATGACACAGCGTCACTACTACACCATATTCTACCCACATTGTTTTAAAACAAAACAACAGGTGATAGATGGAAACATACTGTATTCCAATAAAAACTAAGTACAATTGCTGTAAGTCATAAAAAGTTGGTTGGTTTGTTATGTGCGTCTTATGCCATCTGCTCCTCTAGCAGATGGCAGAAACTGATATAGTTTGTCCTGACTCCACTGTACAACACAGACTGTGGAGAGCAGGATGAATCTGAGTGGAAGTGGAGGAGCCTCCAGTGGGCTCGGTGGTCCTGTGAGCGCGGGCAGGGCTGAGGGCGAGGGCTAAACTCATGTATTTACACCCTCATCCCCTCTCAGGCCCAGGCCTGAACAGATGGTTTCTGTTTTTCCTGGCAGATTTGTGACAGAGCCACAAAAGGCCCCTGCTTTGACATGAAGCCAAACGGTTAAGGCCGTTACTGGCAAGAGCAGGAGAAGGAGGAGAGAACAGGGGAGAGCTGAGGAGGGGGAGGGACACTGTGGAGGAGAGCTGAGAGGGAGAAATAAAGAGCCAATGGAGGATAACAATGGACAATCATCAACCTGAAATCCAAACGCAGCTTTTCTTCGAGAAAAAATCTCTCAGCAAATAAAATCCACTGTGAAAATCTTAAGGCAGTTTAGCTACAGCCAGGAGAGTGGAGGGAGCATGTGACCTGTGGGTTCTGGTGGCTGATAGTGAGTTGTGTAAACATCCATTAGTGCAGCATGAACCTGCGCTCCTCCTGCTTCCTCCTCCGTCTGCAGCTCGAGGAGGGAGGACTGCTCCCTGATTCATTTCAAACAGACGAAAAGGGGAACGTGTTTCTTCGAGCTAAATCAAACCAGAGTTTAATTATGTATGTGCTCGACCTCTGTACTGCGTATTCTTCATCACGTACGACAGGTTGTACGGTGCGTGGTTTCACTGAGTGGTGCTTGACTTTTATATCATCCTAATGCTTACTCTCACTGTAGGAGGGACCTTTGTAAATGCTTATGTGGTTTAGCGTGTCACTTTCTTAGATGAAAAAAAAAACAGCACGTTTAGTGACCTGGATTTCTTTCGACGTCTTAAACTGTACATGGATGTACTCTACACTCGTCTCAGTGGCTCATGGGGGTGGTGTTAAGCACAGTTTCTATGCTCAACTTAGAAACTGGAGCAAATTTCAACTTGCCTGTCAAGCTGAGAGTTAATCTTGTTGTGGGAGTGCTAAAGAAACGTCAGTAGTAAGCAACATTATATTTTCCACAGCTCTTCGTTTACATCACTGAGATTGTAAAAACAAAAGAAATGAAACAGTATATTATTGCATTTTCATGATTTGGGACCTTTAAAGGACGCAGATTTACAGTATCGCACTACAAATACACTCATGTTTGTTTTTAGTTCTATGTATATTTATTTAGATAATATAAAATAATATGTAAATACAAAAATATTCCTACGACATTCCAGGATATCAAGTCAAGTTAAACAGAATAGGATTATATTATAGTGTCAGGTTATTTAAAAGGCTTGAAATCTGTAAAATGTCAAAACAAATGCTTTTTTTTTTTCTGATCTAATCTTCTTACAGGCAAATTTACACTTGTCAAAGTTTTATGAGGTAAAAAACTGCAGATATGAGTCACATGTGTGTAATTGGTTAAAAAAAACCTACAGCCCACAGCAATGCCTTGAAGCTCCAACAGACGACAGAGACTGAATAGTGAAAGGACCCTGGCTGGTGGAGCAGAGTGTATGTGAAAAGCAGTTAAATAGACAGCCATTCCCTGCTGCGCAGAGTCTTTCTGCTGTAGAATGACTGAATAAGCTCTGCTTTCACAGGTCAGGGATGCACATGCTGAAGAATCAGCACTCGTGTTTTTCCTGCTGTAAGCGCTTTTGCCAATGAAAGCAGATTGGATGGCAACAGTGGCTTTTTGCTGGAGGGTCGATCCTGCGTGTTCTGCTGATAAGCTACTCCCCAAAAACCACAACATGAAGCCTACCAAAGAACTCAATTACACAGAGCGCTCCGGCTCTCCATGCTTCATCTATTAGGCTTAAATAAATAAATAAATAAATAAGTAATATTTGCCTACACTCTGGTACGCTAAATTGCCTGTGGTCTGCTAAAAGAACATCAATACATGCTGTTAAAGCTTCCATCAGCCGACAGCGATTTCACTGCCTAAACAAGTTATATCATTTACAAAACACGGAAGCCTTTCTGTCACTTCTGACAGCTGCTGCCAACTGGACCAGGCCCCTGTAGTTTGTAGCTGGTTTAATTAGTGTTTGAACCAAAGTATTTATATTCACACTCATCCCCAAGGATCTGGCCGCTGAGCTAAGGACATGGCAATGAATTCAATTTGACGTTTGTACAGATTGTACCAGGGCAAACATCTGCTGTGAGGTTGTGTTGAGAACACTGTTCTCCTGTAGGCCATCCTGTAAATGACAGGGCCTGGAGGAGGGGAGGGTGTGAGGGGATGAGAACAAGGATGCTGCACATCACCTCATGGTTGATCTAAGTGCCAACACAAACACAGTACTGTTTTAAAAATCCCCCCAGGTGACGTGCCCCCCGTACGTCCACAAAAACATCATGACATGCTCCACAGCTTTTGTGCCCTTTACTGCTCTGCTTCCCACAAAAATAAAATATTAAATATCAACGCAAACCAAAACAGAATCATTATTAAATCCACTACAAAACCCTGACATTTAAAAGGTAGTTTTCCAGTTCTTGTTGCTACACATCAAGTTTCTACAATGAACATCCGCCAAATTATTTGTTATCTGAGGAAACGTGTTTGACTTGTGACGTCAACCGGGTTGTTTCACCTTTGTCACACTGACGGTCCACATTCATACACAGGTGGAGACAACATCTTCACGAGTCAATCCAGTGCTTTACTCTTCCTTTCTCACCAGTTCAAGTAAAATGTATCAAGAAAACAAAAGCCAAGATGAATTTTTCTGTAACTTGTGCTATTTTCCATCAAACTGTTTATAGACTAATACTTCAGCTGTTAACTATGTCAGCATTTATAATTCTGTGTCAGTGTACGTACTTTAATATTTAAAGGCAGAGGGGAAACAGAGCAGCCATGGGAGAATAAACTACAGGAGGTGGACGAAGACCCTTGAGGGAAAACTCAACTGAAAAACATATACCAGGCTTTTGTTCTGTGCTTACAAATTGTTTTCCATTGCTTCACTGAGTTTATTAGATTGTGGCTGCTCTCTTGTCCTATGATTATTTTTTATCATCTATAAATATATAATACAGATTTCTGAAAGTAAATAAATGACCTTTGTGCACGGATAAAGTAAGTAAATTATATTTATTTTTTTGCCTTTTAAAATCTCTTATTGGCTCAAGCTGGACTGCTTACAATTTCAGGCATGACTTATTTTTGCCTGTTTTTTACTCAGTGATGCATATTTTATGTTGTGCTTTGCATTAAAACAAAACTAGCACCTAAGCGAAAATAGCCTGGTTCTTAACAGCAAGAGTACAAAGACTTATATGTAAATATCGTGTGCAAGTTCATGTCTAGGAGACATTCAATTTGCAAGTTAACAGCTCTGTTTTTTCCACCAATTAAACCAAATGTGTTTTTGGCGACAAGTGACAAAGAAGCCCAGATTTAGGCACTCTAATTTGATTAAATTTTTGCAGTCATTTCTTTCTTTCAGCTGTAGCTGATACAAATCTGTTGAGTAAATACTGTCTGTTGATACCCCCTGAAACCACATTTTATGAAAAACCCCTCCAGTAAAAATATCAGGCGCAGAGCTATCTGTGATCTGCCATTTCAGCATATTTAGCTGTTTAAACACTGGAAGCAGCGAGCTCATGTTCCATGACGTCCTCTCTGGAGTGAAGGAAATGGTGGCAGCAGAGCCAGTTGCAGACGGTCAGACGACACACCCACTTCCCCCTCTGGGCCTTTATGTGACTTTATATAAAGCATTCCTGAGTGCTAGTCAGGCCTGGTGTGTTTACACAGCGCTGGGTGCTTACCCTTGGCACTGGCAGTTTGAGCCGTGATGGTGCTTCAGGGGCAGCACGGCTAATATGAGCTAGCGGGAGGACGAGCGTGAGGCAGACACTGTGCTGGACCTCTGGAGCCCTGGACATCAGCCCAAGGGCTTTGTGCTGTGTGCTCCGGCTCAGCGGCAGCAGTGGTGGTGGTCAGACCACGACTCGGGGCAGGACATGTCACAGAACCCCCGCATTTGTGGAAAGCAGCTCATTTTTAGTCACTTGGGATGAGAGTATTATTATAGAGTCGTGTCTGTGAATGAAGATAAAGTCGCTCAAATATCTGAAGATGATGCGCTCATGTGCAGAGATTTGAAAATAAATGACAGATCAGTCTCATAACACAAATTCAATCTGAACCAAGGACTTTTTCCTTTTTGTGTGTGCATGTGTGACAACCTGGCTTTTCAGTGTCTATATTGAGCTAATGCCCCAGCTCACCCCGCTCCCTCGGTCCCCTCTACGCTCCCCTTGCTCTTCCAGTCATTTTCTTCTCTTTTCATATGTTTAAAGGGCAGTTTATTTTCCATTTGCACAGGGAAAATTAATCTTTCTCTCCTCTGTGGTGGTGGCAGGCCTAGATCCTGGAGGAGGTCTATTACCTCTGCTGCCAAATAGACTCCCCCTCCAGGTTGAATTGCATTAATACCTCCTTTATAGCCAATCAACTGGACTAGTCATATATTTCAAAACCAGTAAAAATAATTGAAGAAACCTCTGTGAGGAAACTGTATTCACATACTTTAATCTCTTATTCAAGAGGCTCAAATTGGTTCTGAGGAATAAAAAATGTAGCACAAAGGAGGTGGCATTAAGGAGTTCTTGAGTAAAAATATTACATGATATGTAAAAATGTTTGAGAAGCTTGGCTGACATATCCTCAGCTTGGAGCAGACGAGGAAATGAAGCGGAGAGAAGTATGACAAACACCTTTGATTTTCTTTTGATGTCTGTGTCAGCACTATATCGGCACACTTCCAGCGGGAGCAGCCTCACAGAAACAGCAAGGTCTGCACTGCTTCATGAATCAAAAACGCATATCTGAGAATAATTTAACAGCTAAGTCAGACTTGTGGAGGACTTTGAAGCAACATGTTCACGTACAACATGTTCTCTTTATAATCGATTACACACACATTAAATATCTAAATCTCTAAGACTAGCCTTTGTAGGTACGAGATAAAATATGTTAAAACACTGTAAATTACTCCAAAAAACATCAACATTAAATTCGTGTCCTGCCTACGTTTTGTTTTCAACACACTGATCACATGCAGTGAGCTTAACTGTTCCGATTAATCATTGCTAGGATCAGATTTGACCCATTTGTACCATGATACAGGTTAAAGGCTTGTCCAATGATGATTAACACACACAGAGAAAGGAGGGAAACTGTGACAACATCATCCCTCTGCTTGTGTACAGAAATACCACAGTTAGAGTTCTTTAAACTCAAACAGAAATAAACTTGCTTTGTCACCTTTAATTAAAGGTCTCAGTGGAAACTGGCAAATTCTGAAACTAACACTAACAATTAGAGACAAAAATAACTATATGACTTCAAACACTAAAGACACAATAAAATGCACAATGTAAACAAAAAGTCTGGAATCTGAAACTGACTTGACAAGAAGTAAATCAGTGTAATTTGTGGTTCTTTAGTTTGTTTACATCAGAAATATATATATCGTATATGGTTAAAAAAAAAAAAAAGGCTCGGATATCAGTTTTTTCTGGAGGTTATTAAATATCTACAATTATATGAACACAAATATTATTTTGTGATCAAGAATTTCTCAATAGGCTTTTTAAGTAAAACAGTACGTGATGCCACTGCTCACTTTATTAGCCATTATCAGATGCAAAATGTGCTTATAAAAGCCTTCATTTGGAAATGAAATGCTGTACAGTAAGCTATTCCTGCTTATGCCTTGAAAATGTAAGATAAATATAGTTTCAGCTGCTACCTTCACTGGTGGAACATGTGAAAGTCAGCACAAAGCATGCATCGAAACGGAGTCTGTACATCTGAGACACACTATAAACAATGTGGCTCACAGCACATTGGCACGTTTTGTTTACTACTGCTTGTTTACTGCTAACAGCGGGTGCTAATTAATGTTGAGCATGCCACTTGCAAGGTTTCAGTGGCTGTGTGTAAAACTCAATTTTTGCCTTTCCTTTTTGCAGGTATAACAAGTGTGTGTGTGTTTTTCCAGACAGCCTGAAGTGAGGTCTGATAATACTGCAGCTCAGTTGTTGGCAGAGAGTACTTCTTATCAATAAGGCCTCAGGTTAAAAACCAGCCACGCTCAAAATATCACTGTAAAATGTTTTACTGCTGGAGCTTTCTATTAGTTACAACAAAACCACATGTACCTTATTTTACAGCTTTCAATGCCATAAAACAAATGACGTGTGTTGAGAAAACTTTTACAGCACATGCAGAAATCAACAATCTTACCGTTTCTTTGTTAGGCAGAAGCTCTTTCCGGATCCTGAAGAAGTTTTTGCCGAACTGTCTCAATCCTTTAATGAAGCGCTTCTGCAATTTTTCACAGAGGAAGAGAGAGAGAGAGAGAGAGAGAGAGAGAAAGAGAGGAAAAAAAAACAGAGCAGTTAGTATCTGTGAAGTCAGCTAAACGTTGACCGCATAAAGTAACTGGCTATGACAAAAAAAATATTGTTTTCATTTTGCTAGTCTGTGGTTGTAGAGGTTTGATGTGTATCTAGAAACCTCTGTAGCCGTTTAAACTCCGGAGCAAACACAGCCATGTCAGGGCAAAATGAGAAAGGAAATGACAAGTAAAGCACGGTGAGACGCTGAGATTAGGCTTGTCTTTTCATTTGGAGAGAAAATACGGCTAAATAAACAGTCAAATACAAGAATACATGCAACAGACCCACAGAGGAACATGGTGTTAATCACGCAAGAGAAAAGTCAAGAAAAGTGAAAACCAGAAGTTGAGAGTTGAAGAAATGTCCTCACTGTGCATGGTGAACAGTTTCTATTTTTGTCTGTACAATCTGGCATTTATAAAAACATTTAAAAAAATGTATAAAATGTAAAACTGATATAACAAACATACACAGAATAATGAAAGGAGGTGAACAGCACAGTGACAGATTTTGCTACTTGGTAAGATCGGACTGAATCTGACATGAACTAAATGTGGACACGACACCTCACCTCAGTGAGCACAAAAACAACACCAAGAAAGGAATAAACAGCAAAAAAAGCAGGACAACCTAAATGCATTTCTTCTCCTTTAAGAGCCACAGACTGCGAGCCATAAAAAGCGGAGGCTGAAAACATTCATAACCAGCGAAGCAGACAACCAACAGATTTACTTTCTTGTTCCAGAGGCGAGCCCCGTTCGTCAGTGATCTCAGCCAACCGTTTCCACCAAGTAACTCCAGCAAAAAGCAGGGAAAAGTCCTCTGGGAGCACGGCACAAATCTTTACATCCAGACACAGGTAAAGGAAAAATTAGGGGGCAAATCCACAGCGTCTCTGACGATACATCGCTTTTTACTGTTTTTTTTTTTTTACAAGCAAGAAATAGCTTGTCACTCTCTGCTCTTCCACTACAAAGGGGAAGGCTTTACATGTGATCTTTCTGCAAGAGAGCCTCTGGTTCGCAGAGGGCTGGAAAACCTGGAGTGGAGTCCTGGGTTCAGTGTTAGTGTCAGACATAGCGCTCATTTCAGCCTGTTCTCGATCTCTTAACGCAGCTCAAACAGGCTTAATGGATCTCCCCCTGCACAGGAAAACCCAGGCCACGGCTTGATGTTAACACAAGACCAAACTGCCCATTTTCTTAAGAGGCAAATTCAGCAATCCTCTGAGTGTATTCAGAGCTCAAACTGAACTGGCTGCCAAACTGAGAGGGAAGGCAGGCTCACACAATTTGTGCAGAGAAAGGTCTTGGACATGGTGGAAGGAGACATGTGAGATGCAAAACCAGACATGGATTCTGTCCTGTGTGTGAGGAGTTCATTTTCCATGCCATGTACAGTACGTTATGTAACCACAGATTGTTTACATACCCAGCTTTGGTGGGGAACAAAGGCCAAATTTACTGAAGTAACACAGCCAGCTGCAAAACAGCCTCCTTTTAGAAGAAAAAATAACAGGCCAAGAAGAGAGAGAGACCTTTCTTAACAACAACAACAATAACGTGAATAACTGTATTTATCCTCATTATGCAAACAAATTCCAAACTTTCAAGTTGAGGGTTGTAATGTGTAATTGTGAGGAACAAAATACAAGTAGTATACATCGACGTTGAACCAGACTAAATAACCAAACAGAGGATGCCCGATCAAAAGCCAGATGTTAAACAGTTATGCCTCGCTGACAGTGAGACAGAAAGTCTGGATTATCAGTGACATAAAACAGCAGTTCATTTGCATTAATCAGGCTGAAAGTGCAGTGGTTGATTAGCCAGTAGATGGAGCCGTCTCCAACACAAGCGCTCCCACACACACACGACCATCTCCAACCACTCGAGGGGTTAAGAGCAGATTACCATTTGGACTGCCAGTCAAACTTCTGCTGACCGACCTATAACCAGTGGAACGCCACAGCAGAGACAGAGGATAAACACTACTGGGTGTATTTGACAGACGATGACACAACTAGGTAAATATTAATCTGAAATATTACCGTTAATAAATCTGTGTGGACAAACTGAGCAAAATATTTGAACAACCCTGAGACCAACTTGGTCCAGAATGAAACTTATTGTCTGTTTTTAATGGCTCTCCCACAGCCTAAAGGAGAAACTTCTGCATCAATACCTGCTATGACACAAATGAATTAGACCTGCCCGTGCAGCCTGTGTGTCTGTCCTAATTATGTCACCTTAATTATGTTCCCAACTGTACTATTTACACAGTCTGTCCATCCGTCTCCACAGAGAGGCTGTGTGCACGCTCTCTCTCTCTCTCTCCCTCCTCCCTTCCGTTTTCTTTCTCTCGCTGGCTCCCCCTCCTCCTTCTCTACATGTCGGCTCCAGTTTAAGGCTCCATTTCAGCTGCCTGGGCTCACTGCTCTCCAGCCCAGCTAATAAATCATCCGCCAATCTGCTCCCTGAATCCTCTGCCCCTGCTCCGATTGCTCCAGCCCTCCGTTGCTAGGCAACACAATGGTGGAGGAGGGGCTGAGAGTTAGAGCGAGAGAGAGAGAGAGAGAGAGAGAGAGAGAAAGAGAGAGAGAGAGAGGAGGGGGGGCTGGGTGGAAGTGCTACCAAATGGCCATCCGCTGTGCTGAAACAACAGGCTTCTCTCTGAGCGTGTTCCCGAGAGCTGGCGCTTTCCCCCGCCCCAAGTTTCCCCTCTGCCTAACAGTGCACTATTGTGAGGCTGAGAGAGGAGACGTATAAAAGGAGGAGGACAAGAATGAGAAAAAATGATTCAATAGGCTATTGTTGTGCGTGCGCACTTCCTGCTTGAGAGTTGATTATTCTAAGTTGCAAAACTGGTTAAGATAATGCGGACATATGCACAAAGATGGTATCGGGATGACAAACAGAGCGTACACTCACACAGAGGTTAATTCCTGTGAAATGTCATTCTGTGAAAACACTGACGCAAGTCAAACCTTCAGACTCTCATGCTGTCCAGCAGCAAACAAAGGCACTTTCACTCAATACGGAATCATTATACTTGACTCGTTGTTAAAGGTTGACCTTTACAAGCCTGATGTGTTTAAACCCAGACGGCCAGCTCAAGAAGCCAAAGGGAAAAAACACTGCTACGTCTGTCTGACACCAAATATCAGTTTGCAGTGAGGTGGCCACAGTTTGCAGGGGGGGAAAATCACAACACGCTATAAGAACAAGAGGGTAAACCACATTAACATACTCTAGACAAGCCACATCCTCTTCACAGTCACTGTACTTAAAGATAAAAATCTATGTTTAGATGCAATAATATTCAGTCATTAGAATCAGGAAAATAATCTGCCAGCCTTTGTCCGACAAAGTAACATCCTCTGTTTCCCTTGGCTTTCACAGACACAAAAGGTGACAGGAAATTCCAGCACACACCCATCCTGCCTGCTATTTAGTTACAAAACAATCCTAAAAAGCATTGCTGGCACAACACCACATTGGTTATAAAACATGGTGTTGACACTAAACCTCTATTGTAGCAAACAGAGCCCTCTGCCGACCAGGACCATGGACATCAAGCATCTGATCTAATATTTAAGGATAAAATATTCACAAATTAACTCAAACTATGAACTGTGTGCAGAAACAACAGTTCAACAAGTACATAATAGTGTTAACAGACTGCCTCATCTTGTAATACCCCTTTATGCCTCTAGAGTGAGCTTCAGTAACTTCTAATCTGCCCTTTGTCAAAGAGAAAATGATGAAGTAGTGCTACCTATAGGGCATATTTAACCTCATGTCACTCGTGTGAAAGGATGTAGATCTGAGAAGCACAGAAGCACCATAACAGCTGAGTTTTTCACCCAGTGTCTATTATCACCACCTCCTCCCAGCAAGAAACCACATTCAGCGGCACACAAAAACAGCGGTGGAAACGGAAATAAAACTAAAGTTTACATTGGCATTGCTTTTCACTGGTATAGACTCAGTGAGTAAAGGAAAAAAAATTAAATGCTGAACTCGCCATATTTCTTCATGACCAGTGAAGGAGGCCAATTGTATAACATTACTGAGAGTATAAATATAATATATAGTTAAATGAACTGCTATGTTTCTGATCAAAATGAAGGAAATTAATATGCCAAAAAACACTTGTCTGGGTGATTCAAAAGATATCTTTAGTGCAGTTAATGACACAAACTGTATACAAAAAAGGGGCGATATAAGGTTTTCCTGAGCTAACCCACACTAGCATGCTATATCGTAAACTCTAGGCTGATACGTATGCAGGTTATGAGAGGGTAATTTCATCTTAACTGGCTCTGAGTTCTGGCAGTTTGACGGAAGACACCAACGCCACCACTTTCTGGTAAAACGCTGCCCCCATGTGTTGCTAGTTGAGATGTAAACTTACAAATTGCCCCTTTAAAATAATCTACAGGAGCCATGTTGTGTTTAGCGTGCCTTCAATGCGTTTGGTCTGGCGGTGCGTCTCTGGTCTGTAGGCTTGTGTTCTACCTCTGGGGGGGCTGCTGCTCTGCCATCTCCCTCCTCTTCCTCCCACCCATCCCTTAGTGCTGCCGGCCGCCTGCTCCAGTCATCCATCAGCTGAGGACACACCGAGATAAGCCTCGGCACAGTGCAGCTGGCTGAGGAATAGACCTCCCGCCCCACAGCAGTCATAGATCAGCCTCTGTGGCTCTGACACGGCGACACACAGCGCGGCTACGACGGCTGCTGCTGATTGTTTATATGGCACCTCCTGTTGGCCGATGCATTATTAGCACCGGTTATTTATTTACCACAAAGTACGACGGCAGATTCAGTTAGGGAAGTTAATTCATTACATCAAATATGCAACTTCTAGAACTCCTCAGTGATTTTCCACCAAGGCTGCAACTATGATACGAAGATGATAAACCATCAGATTAATGTGTCTAACCTACACAACCCAATATTACAGGCTGCAAAGGCACTACATGTATGTATATGTGTACCATTGTTACAATTATTATTATCATTACTTTATTCCTTTTGCTATTATAATATCTTAGTCACTTTCACACCTATATATTTATAATTATATTTACTTCCATTTCCTGTAGATTTGTACATATGTAAATCTTGTTTTTTTTATCTGCTTTATTAGTGTACGCTCTTTATATTATTTATTGCTTTCATCTCTTCACATTTCCTCCCACTCCTTTTCGAATGTGCAAATGAAGTCATACTTTGTTTTCATGTATATGTATAGGGTTTTGTTTTTTGTTCACTGGCTTTGTTTTCTTATAACCTGTTTCATTTGTAAGGACCAAGTAGGATTTTTTATTATTATTATTATTAGTTTACCTTTATTTAACCAGGAAGTCCCATTGAGATCAGAAATCTCTTTTGCAAGGGAGGCCTGGCCAAGGTAGCAGCCATTACTTTGTTTTGTTGCATATTCAAAATAAACTAAACTAAACATTCCTTTCTTTGTTTTGCTTTTTTGCTAGTGTTTTTCAAGAGTGTTTTTGTAGCTACTGTGACCAAGTAATTTCCCTTTTGGGTCAATAAAGTTTGTCTCAGTCCAATTATTACTACTACTTTTATCATTTATTACTACTAGTACTTCTAATGTGCAATTGCCTGTTTTTTACCACTGTTTTCAGTTATTACCATTTTCTTTTCCTTTTGTATCTTCAAATGTTTTCTTACATATGTATATTTGGTGTTGTGTTGCCATTGGAACCTTAATTTCCTGCCCAAGGGATCAGTAAAGTTCTAATCTCATCTCTCTAATTTCCTAGTTTAATCACTAATGGAATGTTACGTGACAGAGACAGGAACTAACATTTGAATAACTGTTGGGTCTGTGACTACACCTCTATTTCCTAATGTTTGCAACATGTGCAGGCCTTTTAATCAAAAACATGCAGTGACTCTGCACTTGCCCAGAAAGTGTCAGCAGCGACCGACGCAGCCCAAAATTCAGTCAAAACTTCAGTAAAAACTGTCCTTTGTTCTAAGTGTGCAACAGGAGTTTTGTGGTCTGAAAAGGCACAAGTTGTCTCCTTAATGATCACATCCTGTCCTCTAATTGCAACAAGTGGTCATTTAGATGAGAGAGCTGCTTGGAGATGTAACTTTAGTGCTATTTTGCACTAAGGCATCATTTATTGGCAACAGCTGGTGTGTCTTTAAACGTAAAAGCGCTGTGTTCCTTGTTTAAAAGGAGTTTATTTCTGCTGTCAGAGCAAGGGAAGCGAGTGTTGTGTGGGTAGCACACATTGATTTGGCAACTGATAAAACAAACGCATAAAAAAGTGGAGTGGGATTGCCTCTTTCACACTTCAGAAAAAGCAGAAGGCTGTTCAATGTGTTACCGTTTGAAATGTTTTTATCCACCCATAATAACAGATTACATCTTTTATTTTCCTCTGTCTGCTCACTCCTTTTTTCCCCCTGCACTTCTGCAAGCTGTTTTAGACATTTTATTACATCTTTTAAGACCAGTCTGTATGCAACACAAGATATGAAATTAATGTGAAGGGAAACTACTTTAACTTGTATCATCAAGAAGTATTTCTTTGGATTGATGTTGTGTTAGCTCAATGTCCCCTGGTACATTTGGACCTCTCCACATGCATGTTTTTTTTTTTTAATAGTATATTTAACATAATTAGTGCTTTTTGGTTCAATGTTAATTTCGTTTTCTTGATTTCTTATTGTAGTTACAAAAAAAAACAAACCTTAAACCAGCACTGTAGTTAATATAACTTTATGAATATTGCATTAATGTAATATTCAAATCAGTTTTTAAGACCTGCCAAAATTGTTTTAAAATATTTTGAAGTCTAAAATAGATAATATTGGATTTTAGACTGTTTAAATCTTCTTTATCAACCCATACCAACCTTGTTCTTGTAACCACACTGTAGTGCACAGTAGATATTTTATTATGGTTCAGATACCGTGGTTAAATATTTAAAATTCTGTATTTTATGTATTTAATCTATGGCATTACTTGTCATCTGGATGATCCATCAAACAGTGGAAGTGGTACTTACATTAATGGGATAACTGTTCATTTACTTTTCTAAAACTTTCGCCAAAAATCTTACAGTGAAAGCTTATTTGGAGACAGACTAGTTACTGACATGTAACTAAGTTTGTGAAGTTAAAGTTTCAGTGCCAGTAAGAGAATGACATATTAAAGAAGAATGTTTTACAATGTGATCACTTCTTCCCAAACAGTCACAACAAAGTTTACGAATTATAATCACAGTGGTCTTGGCTTACTGGTTTATGAATGTGTATGGAAAGTATAAATATTTTTCCAGGTTGGAGAGTTACGAGGAGGTCTGGTCTTATGTGGTAGCAGCTGCAGGCGGAGAGAGCAGAGGTGGGAGGGGGCAGGAGAAGTCAAAGGGGGGAGGGGAGAGTGACAAGTGACCCTGCAGACAGGCTGATTCTGTCATTTCAGCAGCCCCCGCTGTCACTTTTATTCACATCTCTAAAAGAACAGAGGGAGGGGGTGAAAAAAGAGCAGGCAGGAATAATGAAGCTGGTCCTGGAGGGGACGAGATGCAGGAGAACGAGAGCGGAGGCAGAGCAAAGACTGATAAATAAATGAAGAGCAGCAGGGCCGGTTTCTGTGAGTCTGTCAAGGTCCGGGCTACATTTACACCTGTCCCTCAAGGCTGTGGGGCTGAAAAGGCACAACTGGTTATCAAATCACTGGGAGCCGTGTCCTTGGCTGGCCAGAGTCAAGCTGCTGCCTCTCCGGGTTTTGGACACTGTGGAGCAGGTGGAGCACAGATCGCCCCATCGGCAGCCTCCACCCACGGACACAAACCGTACTGAACAGAACACGGATAACATCGTGTACCAGACTCCTTAATGGAACACCAACTGCACTTATGACACTGAATGAGACCAAACAACCCTGTGCAAGTGCTGTGATCTTGCGATGTGTATAAAAAATAAAGGCAAAAGAGACAAACAAGAACAAAACATTCTCATGTATTTGTGATATATTGCATTGAGACTCACTCCTAAGTCACTAAGCTCTGCTAAGTATTGTTCCATTCTCTAAACCTACATGCTCCCTTCTGCACATGCTCTATTCCTTCGAGATCAATGAACCACAACCAGGGCATGACATGTTGAAACTGTCAAGAACTTCATTGTTATTTTTTCTTGTTAATAATAAAACAAAACAAAAAAATATTTGTTTGTGTCCGTGTGATATAGCCATACCTTTTGAACCACAAAAAAGATTTTTACACAAATATTTCATGATCCTTAAAATGTTAAGGGTGTCCGAAAACCTTTTTCCACTACTGTATAGACATAATATGAGAAGCTTTTGGGGAAGTCCTAACTGTAATCCTTGTATATTGACGTACATTTTGTCCAGTATATATAATATATACTGAGCAAAGTCTTCTTGGGTTATGTTTTAAAAAGTTAACAAGAAGACAGAAAATCTAAGAACTTCCTGTGTTTAATACCTGCATAAAATACTCCAGGATTTGCCCTCAGTCTAAAAAAGATCATTTACCTATTGAGCTGTTTACGCTGCTAATAAAAATTAATATTCCACTAATATTTTCGTTTGCATGCAGTTGTGTGTACTTCAATTAAAACATGTCTTGCCCTTAAATATTCATTCCCTTAGCTGCTTTCTTGAAAAGGTCAGCATTGTGATAGTTGCAGACATTCAGACCTGCTGGTATCCATGTCTTTATAAAGTCTTAAATGGCTGTGTTTCTCTTCCTGAACAGAAACATGGGATTTTCTTTTTGGACATTCATCTCATTGTTTCTGTACAAAGCACCGACTTCACTGTATAGAGCTAAGAGCTGTGTATCCCAAGCTGCAGTAAAAATTTAAATTAAGATGTATATGTTAAATGTACTGTATGCATGTCCAAAGAATGCATCTAAAACCCAAATAACATCCTGTCTTGATTAGAAAAAACAACACTTAGAATAAGAAGTAATTCTAAACAGCCAAACACAACAGTGTTTACCTGAACCATATCAAATGTGAATAATAGTAGAGTATCTGAGTGCAGGTAAATGTACTGAAATTATAGTTGGCTACGACTGAAGATTTTTTTTTGTTTCTTGAAGTCGAAAGTGAACTTCTGAAATGATCGCTTTACAGCTTAAATTGGATTATTTATGGTTTCTACTGTCGAGTTCTTCCTTTACTTCTCTGACAAGTGGTCTGTGGTAGACCTGCTGCGGTGGAATATGGCAAAAACCCCTCCCATCAACACGCCGGTACCTCGCTCACATCAACTTCACACAGCAGTTTAGCCTGGCGCCAGCGAGCATGCATAAATAAATGGGAGCTCAAAACTAGTCCCCAAAAAGAAAGGCTGACTTGATTTGTTGTGATTCGCTGTGGTTTCGCCATGGGCTCTGGTTTTATCCAAATGTGTCCATCGTGCTCAATTACAAGATAAATACAGTCATTCACCTCCGCTGGATCTGAGCTGACGGACTCAAAGCTCATCTACTTAACAAAAGGCAGCCAAGCTTCAGCATTACCAAACAATTTCAAAGAGGAATAAAAGATAACTCACCCAGGGGGAGGAAAAACTAACACAAAAAAATAAAAAAGTAGTGGTGGAGCCGCGTGTTTTTGTAAGATCCACAGTCAGATCAGTAAGTGGTGTTATCTTTAAAGGAGAGTGGGTACACAAACATGTAGTGCAATGTGTCATAAAGCATCAAGGCCAAAGCCGCAGCTCTCACTCGGTTTTGACATGGTGTTATTCAGCGTTTTCATTCCCCTCCTACCCGTTCATGCTGCGGTGTTTGATCACACAGAAAGGCTGCCATTTTCTGATTCCAGCCCTTCAACAGCTGTGGTGAAATTCACATCTAAATTCAAATGGAGGCTAGCATTACCAGCCCTCAATCTTTTTCCCCTTTCCAGACTTCCACAGTAAAGATTTATTCTGTGGGTGATAAACAGGATGCAGCTGCTCTTGAGCCTTGGAGGAGCTGGAAACTGACGAGTGTTTCACTGATCTTTTCAGACTAGGCCAAGAGACAGAGGGACCTGTTTTAACTCTCTCAACAGCTCCCTCTAAAGACACAAAGCAAGCTCTGACAGACAGCAGGTATCCATACCACGGACACAAAGCAGACAACCACACAACACACTTTGCACGAAAACATCTCACTTCTGTGCATGAAAACTTAATATATGTCTGTTACATTTTTCAGGGTTTCTGCAGGTTTCAACAAGTTCAGTTTAGGATTTTTTAAGACCACCATCAATGCAAATACAGATACATTTCTCAACCATACAGGCAAATAGTAATACTGTATATTATAATGATTATTAACCTGTATATAATAATCCATATAGTATATTTATAGAACCCCAAAAACCTATCCTATATTTATATATACATACTGTCTAATTGCACTTCTAGTTAGATGCTTAGCTGCATTTTGTTACCGTAATCTAATCTGGTTGAATCTAAATAAGTAAGATTTTGTCGTATACTACGTACTGTGACTTCCCACATGAGTCTAATGCCTTTATTCCCAAAGTTCCATATTGAAGCATCACTGCAAAAACAAAGCCTAATAGAATAGAAGCCAAATACTGACCAAGTTGTCTTGTATTAAGTGTGAAATAAGGCCAATGTCAGTGGGTAAACACATTTTAATTGGCTAGGTTTTGTAAAACTAGACTAAAAATCTAGCAACAGGGAAAAAAATTAAAAAAGTGCCAAAATTTTACTTATCACAGGCCACAAAACAGTGGCGCTGCTTTAAAAAAAAAACCACACACACACACACACACATATATATATATATATATATATAGTTATTCCACTGGGATATTTTACAAACCAGTGTTTGAGTTCCTTACTGGTTAAATATTGCTCAGTACTGGCTGCAGTTAGGTACATGTTCTTAAAAGTGAAAAAAAAAAACCCCAAAAAAAACCCTAAAAACATACATGACAAGATTTGCTCTATTTTTAGCAAAATAAATTCCCAGAAACATGGCTTTGATACTCTCTTGAAATGTATTTTTGACAGTGATTTTCACACACAGAGTCTATGATAATATGTTAAAACAATAGCCTACACACCACATCGTGACACAGTAAGTCTGATAAATTCTGACCAGGTGGCACAGTTTGCATTTTGGTTCAATACTGGTTTCATTTTGTGATTTTGTTGCAGCATGGTCACTACAAATATACCCAATCCGCATATAAAGGTGACAGTGAAGTTAACGCAAAAGTTTAAAGTCAAGTTAACTTCAGAATCCAATCAGTTTTAATGCCTGTCAAAACTATATTTAAGGCATAAAATTCATATCATCAAGGGACTATTCAGACTGTTAAGGACTGCAGAAACCCTGCATTTAGAATCCTGATTAACTTCTCTTACCACTTCGTCCTCAGACCAGCATTTCTCTATCAGTTTGGGTACAGGCTTCTTCACCAGGCGCTGGAGAGCTTTGCCTGCATCATAGCTGCTCTCATGAAGCTGGAGACAAAGACAAAAAAACATCACCTCACACTTCTGAACATAAAAAAAACAAACAAAACATGCAAAGCCTAGAATAAAATTTGATTGAGTTTTATCACAAAGATGCTCGAGGGATGTTATGAGCATCCGTGACACATTTATTGACCTAATATGAAACACTAACCCACTGTCTGAGACTTTCACCTGAAATCTCAACCTCAGAGCAGGTGTCAAAGGAAACGTGTGGATATAAACAACACCAGGGCGATCAGTGTGCGGCTTTAAGCCCCGTGTCACATTCAATTGGGTGAAACAGGCAGTGCTGAGGCTCTTCCACTGAGAATAAACAAGCATTACTCATTGGAATTGCAAATTCAGAGGAAGGTCGAGAGACAATGACCTGCCCGCTATGTTAATTTTCCAGTTTATAGAGTCAGAATATAAATGCCCTGTTTATGATGATTCTAATCTCTTTCTTGTGCTTGATTCCTCAGTATTCATTGTCACAGTGACAGACAAATCTCTCATTATGCCTAATGTATTGTTAGCTTGTGAGGCAGGGTGTACTACAGGGGGCTACGCCACCAGCTCGGGGGCCTTATCATTGCCCATCACCGGAGCGCTGAAGCCCACTGCTGGACCCCTGTGGTTCAAACTGGACATTTACTGTGAAATTAAAGTGATTTTTCTTCGATTAGATGGACTTGACTTCGTGTATTTGAAGTATTGTGCAGCTACTTACAGTGTTAAGTGCGTTTAGTGTAGTGTCATCTCGAGAGGCTGCTAGACACCCGTCTTCTGTTGAGCCTCCGTCACACATCCCTGCAAAGGCAGCCATGCTCCTGTGGGCACAACGTGAACACAATAAACATTTAAAACATGTCTGACACCTCCGTACAAAGCTCTTAGGGTGTTATTTAACAGGCTTTAATGCCTTCAGAGAAATCCTTTTGAAACACGGCAGTATGACAATAGATGACAACAACAAAGCTTTTCCATTTCACTTATTTTTTTTTAAATAATTCAATAACTTCAAGTACAATACTTTATTTATGCAGGAAAAAATACAAATCCTGCCACTACAAAACGCTTATCTACATAAAACAATGAGATAAATAGCTTCTAAAAACAAAAACATCAATTGCCAGAGGAGGTGGACAGGAAGAGGAAATGTTTGGAAATGATTGGAGTCTGATAGAATGTTATGGCTCAGTTCTAAACATTTAAATTATTTACTATGTTAAAGGGTTTATGAGAAATATTCTTTACTAGAACAGAGGGTGTTAAATGTTGTACAAATTGTAATATTTGTAAAACATTTATATAAAGCAATATTTGGTCAATCTGAACTGATAATAGCACATTTAATTTCCAAACAGACAAAAAAGTAATACTAAAGGAGTCTACACTGTACTGTATGTATGCTTATAAATAAATAAAGCAGCTAAAAATAGGCTTTGAGGGAATTTCTACAACACTGTCTGTCACCCTGACAGCTGTGATTAATTACACCACAGCCTCCGACTACAACATTGCATGTAAGCTTGCTAACACGTATCACTTTCGCTGCAACAACATCTGATGAAGAACTGATGAATGATTCCATTCCATAATACCACATGTGGTAGAGTGTAACACTAATACCTATTACAGTACCACAGTGTAGAGCCTGAGAAGTTCCAGAAATGTACACTGACAAATTAATGATTAATTAAAGAGTGGTTACGAAAACAAAACATTAACAATTTTACAATAAATCCCTATTTCTACCATATATATAATGGATTTTACAAAAAGAAATCTGAATTCATAGCTGCACTTGGAGATTGTGGTTCAGGGTAAAATATAGACTAACAAATATTTTCAGTGTTAATCTGTTATTTTCTGACTAAAATGATTAACTGTTTGGTCTTTAAAATATCTGTAGATAACTTTAAAATGATGATTAAGGTTTCACCAAAGCCTGAAAGGATGTCCTTAAATGGCTTGTTTGTTCAATAGTCCAAAAACACTTAGTTTGTCATAGACAAAACTTACATTTTTGTTTTCTTAAAAATGGTAGATTAATTGGTTATCAAAATAGTTTGACAAATTAATCTAAAAATGAACAACTTATGAATTAATCATTGCAGCTAATGTTAAATACTTTCCATCTTTACTTCTTGCTTTGTGTCTTTCTAATTCCACTGCTAACTTTCCTGTGGAGGTTGGTCTATAAACATAGATATGCCTATTGCTGTTATTAACCTTTTCTTGAACAAACAGCTTGCACCTGTCTAGTGTCTGAGTTGCTACGTTTTTCCCCATCTCACCTTGCGGCTCTGAGGTACATGAGAAGGTCACAGTCGTTGACCCCTGGCATCCAGACCAGCTCCTCATTCTCGGTCACGGCCTGGCCACCAGGAGAGGGAAAAGGCTGCAGCTCTGGGAGCTTGGCCTAATTAGGTCCGGGGAGAAGGAGAGGGACAGATGGTGTCACACTACAAATAGCATGCAAGCTTGAAGAAAATCTCAGCTTTCAGCTCCCTGTCATCAAGTTTTCACCGTGAGGCTGAGTGGTGGCAGTGGGGAATGGGGACGAGTTACAATCACAACCAGTCAGGATCTTAACACAACAGAATCTACTTTCTGTCTCTGATGCAGGTTAAGTAAACAAGACTATGCAAAGATGTTTTGTTTTAACTGAAGCATATAAAACAGATTTGTACAAGTGAATCCAGCTGGTACTGTTTCTTTACCGTTCCATCCTTCAGCTATTACTAAGCATATCCATGGAATGTCATGTATGTTAAGTGGATCATACGTTGAATTTATAGGATTCTTGTTCTATATGGCCTGTAAGGCAATGGCAACATAACCTCTTAGAATTACTGTTGGGGTTTATTTGATACTTTGTAGAATAAAAGTTAGAAAGAAGCAGAACGATAAAGCTAAATGGCATCAGAATATCAGCATGATCACTAGTCAACAAAGAAAGTTGAGCTACCTGAATTTTTGGTAAAAGGCTCATAATAATAATAATAATAATAATAATGTGAGAGACTGATGGAGACCATGACAGATGAAGCTGTGAAATCACGGTTTTTCCACCACACTGATAAAAAGTAGCTAAAGAACTTAAAACATTGGCAGTGTTAAAAAATGAACAAGAGCTTGTTTTCTTTGCTTTACTCAGAGTGTAGAGAAACTGTAATTTGTTGTTAGTTTGACCAGTTGTCATTTTCTGCTACGTTAGATGGATTTATGAGAAAATAACAAATATAGATTATACATTAACAGTCTGTTTATGCTTTCCATAGATGTATGTTATCAAGAATATTATTATTACTCACATCTAAACAACAGGTAAAGGTACACATATGGGGAGGAAAGTGAACCTCTAGCTATGTGTGAACAAAGGCTGCACGATCAATCGATTTTAAATCGAAATCTGATTATTTAATTTGGATAATGTTTAAAAAAGGAGTAATCGTCAAATCGTGTTTCATCTCTCCTGTGTCTCCAGGCTACCGTAGGCTCCTCCTCCTAACTGTGAGAGTGGTCTCCACAGTCTTTGGTCTCCACACACCAGTACAAAAATGGCATTTGCTAAAAAGAGTGAGAAGTTTGTGGCTAAAAATAGCAAGAGCAAGTTGGCCGTGTGGAATTGGTACAGCTTCAAAGTTTCTGATGAAGCCCAAACCATTCCTCGCTGCAAACTGCCTGAAGGCGGTATCAGTCAAAGACAGCAGCACAACCAACTTATTTCAGCACCTCAAACTTCATCATACGCCAGTGGGAGCAGTTCCTTGCAAACGACATGTCGGCTAAACCGCCACCACCAGCCCGAAATGAAATAGAGTTTTTTTTGGGGGGGGGGTGTATCAGGATTTTATTTTTGGCCAAAATCGTGCAGCCCTAGTGTGAACACAAACATACACAGCATCTTCTGTAAGAAAAACAGACTTTTTTCTACTGTGGAAAAGTTTTGCCAGCATTGGAAAATCTGTCTCCATTCAGCTAATGGGTGATGCATGTGTGCATCATGACTTACTTGGTGACTGGGGCCCACTCGGATTTCCCCTTGTGTGCTGTTTAGACGCCTGAAAACAGACAAAGAGAGCAGGTGAAACAAAATATTTACTTGGCAACACTTTAAAGGTAGCCGTCTGCATTGTGTCTGTTGAATGAGCTAAATAATGATGCGGCCGGATGGCACAACTGCCCAAAACTTCAATGGAAAGAAGAAAAACAGACGTCAGAAAATAACAATTCAGGACTGGGGAAAGATTAAATACACAGCACAGGGGACAGGTGGCCTGCTTTTATGGTGGAAACCTTTATGTACATTTAACATGTGGCAACTATGAGGCTTGACACGGATATATTTTGTATGTTGTTTATATCACATTTCAGTCCCTGAGGAGTTAATATCATCAGTGTTGGCACATATGGAATTTACACATGGCTTTTATGATACTAAATTAGCAGAGAACTTCAAGTCATGTGAAAAAAGGTTTATTTTTTATGATAAAAACTGCTTTATGGTGATGAAATATAAAACTAAAAAGCTTAAAAACACATCTCTTTTTAAAATACACTGAAAAGAACGTATAAAGACCCTGATGAGGTAAACAAGATTAAGACTGGTGCTATGATATGGATTGTAATTTTCACTGTTAAAACAGCAAATCAACCTCAAAAAAGCACCGTTTCGGAACAGATGTTGAAGCTGAGGTTTCAGTATTGTTATAGATATTGAAATTTTTCTGAATGATTCCCGATAGCAGTGTTTTATTTGGAAAAAGAAAATGATTTGTGAGAATATTCCGAGGCGACTGCTCCTGCACGGCGAGCTGAGCAGAGCACATTTGCAGGCATGATATTGTGGATGCAGCAATAAAACAGAATCCC
>JAPQRP010000028.1:35646395-35661590 GCA_037367295.1 Apogon hyalosoma
TGGACCTGTGGAGTTGAATGAATGAAGAATTCAGACCCAAGCAGAACATTTACAGTTTATGTAGACCACAGGGAAATATTTTAAAATGCATAATTCCATTTAAAAAAAAAAAGCAAAATATCATATCACTCCTTTAACAGTTTGAGCAACAAGCAGCAGCCTTTTAAAGCTGGAGTTTTTGTTTTTTTTTTTTCACTTGTTATTCACTGCACGAGGGGACGCTGCTAACCAGTCTGTACACCTACAATACCCATATGATGATTTACACATACTTTGACCATTACATTATATTATATTATATTATATTGTATTTTGGATGTTCAAGCGCTTTAAATAATGAATGTGAAATGCTCAACATTAGAAAAGAGAAGTGAAATTTGGACATCAATCAGGTGAGCTCAAGCAGCACCGCATGTATGAAGCACTGGTAGTACATCTTTGTGGGCGTTTGGAAAATTTCTAATGTCTTCACAACACTTTAGTATGATGTTACTGGTGCACGAGACAGAGTATGTCAGCAGAGAATTCAGTGTTTCAATCCATCCCAGGACACGTACCTGTTAACATACTAGAGAATGTGAACAAATGCGTACATACAAATGCTTCCTGAGTGTTTTCTGTGTTGTATTAGAGCGGTCTGTATGTGATCAAATTTGCCTGGATGGATGTTCATGTAAGGTCTGAAGGGCCAAACATGCGATTACCTTGAGAAAATAAGGATAAATCTGCAAGAGGTAAAAAAAATGATTCATTCATGAAATCAAACAAGTTGCATTTTAGTGTAAAGTTGTAAATATCTAATTGTCACAAATCGAACACAATGGTTCAGTGAGGCATTATGTACACTTGGGAGATGGCATAAAAATCTGACTGTATTTACTAAAAAGCTGATTTGGATGCACGATTGAGCACTTCACATCCTCAAACAAATCCACCTACACACACCAGCAGGGTTAGACTGAAGTTACCTCATTAAAATGAATCAAATGATGTGATACTGTAAATGCTATTGTACTAATGTACAAGTAAGAAAGATGAGTTTGTGATTAGAATTTAATTAGTACTTTATGACATTATCAATCTGAACTGAACAGGATATGATGATTCATATGGTTCAGATATAAGACAAACTATAGACACATATAATGCTGTTCATTGATTAACCTCAGACGTCCCCAGCTGCATTATAAGCAGCTTGTGCAACCTCATTACAGGAGGGGATGTTTTTCATTTCTTGAGACTTGCGTGTGACACGGTGGACAGCACAGCAACTGTGAAGCTTTAAATGGATCCTCTAACCTCGTTTAAGAGGGCTTCCCCTCCCCCTGACACTTGTGCCGCTGGCGTGTTAAGATGATAATGAATTTAAAGAACACTTATGACTAATATGTCAGGCTTTTACCCTTTGAGAGGCGACGGACTCACTGGAGCCGCAGCTCCGGTCTGTCCTGGGCATCCGTCTCAGCCCTGCTTTATCCCCCAATGTGAGTCTGGATGAACGGGATAATGGGATGTCCAATCACGGAAATGTGATTTCCATTGACCGCAGCTTCGTAAGTGAGTCGTAGAAGGGTCTTAACAAATTGGATTTGGCCAATGGATGTGAAAAATACCGGGCCTCTGTATACATGTGTGAGTGTATCTGTGCTGTCTCATCCACACATCATCAGGACTGGCGGCAGCGACGCGTCACGCCCACTTGGTTGCTGTAACCTGCTTGATGTAACTGCAGTTTCATCCACACTAACACTGAGAAACATCATCATCTTTCAATCATTTATCCAAGTTTTTGTGTCATAACATAATGCTTCATGTCGCAGATTACCTTCATGCAGTGTTACGTTGTGAAACACTGCAGGTTCTAATGTGCATCAGTAAAGACTAGATAGTTTTTTTAGTTCAGACGTTAAGAGGATTTACATGACTGTGGTCTCCGTAGCTCATCATCCTAATCCACACGTCGTCTCAAGTTCGTCATAATCTCGTCCATATTCCTTTAACACAGTGTAATGTTAATGGTTGCTGGTTTTGCAGCCGTTGGTTTACTAGACATTCTGTTAATCTTCATCTGTTCGGCTGAAGAAGCACCAAACATTGGGGCTGTAGCCTCAACACCAACCAAATAATTATTTCCAAAACATCACAGTAGGATGCACTTTGAAGCTCCTTAGGGTGTCTGACCCAAACTCTAATGTGACTCCTGAGAAACACTTTTACCAACTAAAAAGTGGAAAGAAGTAAAGTTTTGTTATCACCTTGATATTGTTGATGCTTTGGGTTGTTTATATCTGACTCTATTCGTTAACACTGATTTATAGATTTCATCTCAGGGACTAAATATTTGATGGCAGCAACTTTGGATTTTAGTGTCATACTCAAGGGCAAAAGGAAGCCTACCTTAGTGTTTGTTCCACTTGGCCATAGATAACAAGGCTTTGATTGAAAAGTGCTGACTGAGAGTCTGGGTAATTACCCAGCAACCATGGAGGATTTTATAAGTTACACCCGCTGACGTCTGCCTTTCAGCTGCACCCTGTAGAAATAAGAATATTTCTACTTTCGTCAAACATTCACTGATTTCTTCAATCATCTATGAGGCTAATTGCTTCATGAATAATTGTGTGTTCATATGGCTCCATCTATAAAAGGAAAATGTATTTTTGTTTAATTATAGACTAAGTACATTAACAGTCTGCAAATCTTTACGTCAGAACAGCAGATCATTAAACACAGAACTGATTGTTTTTTGTTTTTTTTTTCCACTTTGTCCGGCGTATTCACACAGAAGCGTAGAGCTGACTGGTACTAGAAGCACACCCAGTTCAACTAACACTGGTTTCTGACAGCAAAATTAAAGCCATTGTGGTTATAAGGGTAGAAGTTTTATCTGTTTGGTTGTGATTGTGATTTTACTCCAGTGGAACATGTTGAAACAGTGAGAACACTGGTGCTTGATGAGAAGGAAAGAATGATGCTGTATATATGTCGTTATAAGTCGATCCCTCTCATTTTTATGTAAAAACAGTGGTTATTACAAACTTTAGCAGCTCTAGTAGCCACTTTTCTTTCATAATCTTTTGGAGAGATCTGTTGAAACACTATTGCAATAGGCAGCCGTCCTAGAAATAAATGCATGAATGTGTTTTTGTGCTTACGAAGGCCCTGTAAGATAAATATGATTTTGAAAAAATTGGATCTTATTACTGTGTTTATGTGGCTATATACTTTCAGACCACAGTTAGCTATAACACCAGCTTAATTTCGATATTTCAAAAGGTAAGCTCAGTTGTTGAAAATATAATATTTACAGTTGAAGACATCAGATAAGATAAGATAAGACTTTATTGATCCCACCATGGGGAAATTTAACAGTATACAGTACATCAGTTTTGGTTGTCTTGCATTATTAGGTTTTCATCACAAAGGTCCTGCTTTTTGTAATAACCATAAGGATACCTTTATTATGTAATATATTTGACCTTTTTATCAGGTATTCTGGGCAATAATATGATTTGTGATTGCAATGTAAAGCTGCAGTGTTAATAGTGATGTTTTTTAGTATCATCAGGCAAAAACCCATAATTACCTTTCAGCAAATTATGGTCAAGTGGTCTAAAAGGACCACTACAGTCTAATCACATGTGTTTTCAGGCAAGTAGGGAGGTTAGTGACTGTAATTATCAGTCACTAATCAGAATCGACAAACCAATGAGAAACACCCATGTCATCTGTATTTATATTTAATGTTTTGATCTGGACTAAGGGAAGAGCTGCAGGTGGACGGTGTGTATTTTTCACTTGTGTTTTTTTCCGCCCATATTTTAGCTTCTTCGAGCAAAATGCACTGATTACGCATGTATTAAACTAGCATAAGAAACTACTAAAACAAGAAACTATCAGCTTTCATTTTAGATGCATTATGCCGTACCAGTCTCTGCTTAGATGTCTAATATTTCCCCCTTTCTTTAATTGGATCCCCCTAAATCCTTCTAAATCTGAACCTTTGAATTGCAACCTTTTGTGATTATATAATTGCACAGGCAGATATAACAATTTATGCAGCCCTAATAAAGTGAACGCCGTTAGTGAAGTGAAAATGTGTTACATGTAGTTGAGTTACTACATAATGCATTGGTTTTAGGCTCATCTGCAAATAAAATCATATTTTTTTCTTCTTAATGCTGTGGCTACTGTATAGCAGTGTTTGCTCATTTTGTTCAATGCTGCAGAAGGAAACGTGAAGCACTGATGCTGAGTTAGCTAATATATGTCTGTTGTATTTGACATTTTGTCCTCTGGCTTTATTGAACAACTGTGTCATTGCGTTACGCCAGTGCAGGGTCACGGACAGTGTGAAATTACTGGAAATAGTCTCCCTTAAAGCACTAATTAGTAAGCTCGGAGGTTTTATAGCTTTCTGGAGAAGATTTCCGCTACAACAATTTTTGGCCTTGTTTACGCCGGTTTTCCATGGCAACTGACTTGCAGCAATTTTATACTTGATTGGGCGTTGGCTAGCAGCAAGAAGTTCTTTGTTTCTATATAGAACGATGTTTTGTCTATTAACTCCCTGTCAAAACACAGGATTAACAAAAAAATGGTCAGTCATGTTTCAACAATTGGTGTTGGCTTGAAGCATGAGGTTCATCAGTCCCTCATGCAAAGAAGACATTGTTAACTTGGTCTGAACCGTTGCTGTTTTTGGACAGAACTTTAGAAATATTGCACGATAAATATTAATTTGGGTAATCCGCATTCTCTTCAACAATGCTGAAGTATTCTTTTGACATTTGGAAAAAAGAGAAACAGCAGCTTAAGTAGAAAAAGTATTGGTAAAAACCAGCAGCATCTAAATGCAACATGGCGGTCTTACTGTGTATTCTATTTCCATTGTGCTTTTTTCCTCCCTTGGCTGCCTTATCGACCTCATGTCAGGCTGTACAGCGGAGGAACAACAAGGAGAAGTGAAGCCCAAGTGGAGCCAGGCTTCTCTTACTTATTTATGTATCTATTTCTGTATTTATTCATTACTCTCTCCCCCTGCTTGGTGGTTCCAGGTTGTGGGATGTTTTTTGATCCAGCTGTGAGCAGCATGACAATTGTTTCTGTTATTTACAGTAATCGGACAAAACATAAATTGTATTAGGTCCATATTCCTGCTTTAGGCTGGATGTGTTTTAAAGCACAGGTTTTTCTTGATAAGTGATATTTTTTTCCCTGGTAACGGTCTGTAAATGACTGTGGCAGAGATTCATAAAAGCAACATTTACCCATTTACAAAAACTGTCTGTTGAATTTATATCTGCCATGTGATGGGCTGTTAGATCTATATCCAGTGAAAATATCCAAAGCTCGTTGTTGTTTTTGATATTAAATTGGATCTCGGTCTCTTTTCTAGCACACCAAGCCTCAATTAGAGAAACCTGAAATTTTCTTGTCCAGCTTTTTCAAGCAAATTTGTACCGTATTGTTCTGCACTTGCAGGATATTGCATATTGATTAGTAGAAGTAGTCGGGCTGCATGATTTGGTGTAAAAGCACTATTGCATTCACTGGAGACACTATTGCAATTATGGTTTTAGTTAATACTTGGTTGGTTATCAAGGACAATGCACGAATTATTGATCATTTTATTGACTCAAACCAGTATAAAAATAAAATATTCCAACAGAAGGGTTAATATTGCATGGTTTTCACAGGCGTCCTGTGTATTTTATAGCACTCTACACACACTGGACCATTGTTATGTGATTGTAATTTGATTAATAGTGCAGCTCTACTCAGTATAGGGCTTGAATGTTGCTGTGGGCCACATGTGCAGGTTGGACGGGGCTGTATGTGCAGGATGTTGTCTTTAAAGCAGAGGAGGGTACACAGTAAACCCCACGGCACCAGATGTTACACACTGCTTGTGATATGTCTCTCTCTCTGTCTCTGTCTCCGTTGCTTTCGCCTCCTCGTCTACTCCTCCTCCTTCACTTCCCTGCCGTCTGTCTGTCAGCACTTTCCCAGTGGTGGTGTGAGACATGGCGTCAGGGTGCCTGGGCTGCCAACTTCTGCCAGCTCACACTGTGACCTCCAGCCCTGCCACCTTAGCTCCATGTGCCAATGCCACAGCAGGTCACTGCTGGGGTTTACACTGAGGCGGCGCCACTGCCAAGAGGAGTCTCTTCTTGTGTTTGGGCTGTTTTGATGCATAGCTCCTCCTACAGTGAAACAGGAGAGGGGATTGTGACATTTTCAAAGCAATAGAAAGCTACAATTCCTTTTATTTCCAAGAGCATGCAGAATGCAAAACCTTTGAATAGTGTTGTATAATAATTCTTGTATTTAGAGGCATAAACTTGAGGTGAAAACGGTTATAGAAATGAACTTGAAACAGCTTTAAATCAAATACTCTGTCCGATTCTTAGACCATTAAGGAGATTTTTCTGATGTTAGACTTCAGTTAATTAATATGTAAGCGTTTGATTAAACTTCTGAATTTAGTAGTTTGGTTGTGAAGTAGACATGACTATTTCCCCAAATTCATGGGTAGAAAAAGTATAAAGATTTGTAGAAGGTCTGCACAATATGAGGGTTCTTAGATGTGGAGTGACTAAAGTCTGAAATCCAATAATCTGAATTTTAAACCTTAAAATGTCTTGAATTTCTCTTACATCTTAAAAATTGAATGGATTTACTGCTTAGTTGAAGCCTGTTAAAAATAATGCGTTAGAATCCTACTGGCCTTGGTATAAAAAAAAAAAATGCTCCCATTATGTGCTTTGTGTATAAGGACATTAGAGTTGCACAAGAAATGAGAACATAAAAGCCACCTGCTGTCAGCCAGTATTGTTGGGTTTTGTCAGTCTTAAACTGCATTCGTAATGACCTTAAATTTACCGTATTGAAATGTGTATACAATAAACGCTGAATATCGACAGAGATACCAACAACTTTCAAATTACAGCCAGCCCTAGTACAAATGTAATTTGTTACACAGGCATCATGATATCGTCTTGGTAAAGTTAGTATCCATGGCATTGGTTGTGTGTGAACACATATTAGTTATCTGAGTCTGGGTCAGTGTGTCCGTGCAGTGGTCAGGGATGAAGGGCCAGTATTGACCAATGTAGGGATGAGCCAAGGATGAGATGATTGTCTCCGGCGTGCACCCGGGTGATAAGAAGGCGGCTCATGTCCTTCTTAGCTATCAGGCCTAACAGTCATTCTGTACGAGGCCTCCGTCCTTCCCAGCTAACCCCAGCCTTAGGAGCTCCTTAGGGAGCGCTGACTCAGGTGACTGGGTTTTAAACACCATCCCCTCTCCCTCCACCTCCATTCCAGGGCTTGAGTGTGACCTTGCCTCCACCCAGAGATAGAGTGAGGAGGAGGAGGAGGGTGAGGGAGGGCAGAGGTGGGTGTGGATGGGGCTAGGCCCTCATTAGTCCAAGCTAAGGCGGGACAGCTCAGGAAAAGTGCACTAATTACCCCACTAACAATGTCCTTGCAGTTCATGGCTTAAAGCGGCCCGTTCGCCATGGGATAATAAGCCCATAACCTCCCTGAGAAGTTCAGGATGGCATTATCATGATCACTCTGAGTGATGGGCAGATTGTGGTGTTACAATGGTACTACTGATGGATGGATTTGGCTGGAGTTTCTCACAGTGGAGTGTGGAGCTGCAGTCTGTGTTGTATATTTAGTTGGAGTCACTGGGTGACGCAGATACATTATTATATGGCTTAAAGCACAATTAAAAAAACCTTCTCTGTATCTCATTTTCTTTTTGAAGAAAACCATTGGGCTTCAGACGGCGATAGCTACTAATTTTAGCAAGTTAGGTTCTAAAAAAAAAGAGTCTGTCATTAGTCTGAAAAGTTTGCAGTCTCAATCCAATCAAGCGTCTCTTTGCTTAGCAACCGGCGGCGACTGTTTTGTCCAAGACCATCTTCTGAGTCATTGGTTCTCTGTGACTGAAAGGTGACTGGTGAAGCCAGCATTAAGCCCTCCACGCTAACCCTCATCTTTTCTGTTAGCGTGTGGAAAACAGCTTGGCGGCCGACAGCCTGACATTACAGCAGCAGCCTGTAATCATGGGACTGTAAAAACCCAAATCCAGCAGCCGCAAACAGTGTGGCCTCGTCATAGTGGTGGCAGCTAAGAACCATTCACCGCTTCTGTCCCATAAACTCTGCTTGCCTTGTCATACCAGACCCCCTTCATAGATGGCTCTGCTTTCAATAAAGTTGCCAGTTAAACCTATAAACAAGATTCCCACAGACACGAGAAGGTGCTGATACCATCAATACCATCAATATAACTGTTGATTTAAGGTTTTTTGGTGTGTAATGTCATATTCTACGCCAAAATTGAAGTTCACGTGGACTTTCACAGGATTCTGAGCCTTTTCATAGCTTGTATGTCATAGTCAATAAACACTAAACGCAAGTAAAAGACTAAATTTTTAAATCATGTCCCGATGTTACCACACAGTCTGTTCACCATTACATCTTTGACTATGCTCCGAGTGAACGCCTGCTACTGCACCACTGCCCTCAAACACTAAGCACCTATTTCCCATCATTATGGTATTTAATGCGATCAGGATGGTAATCAGATTGTAAATAAAATACCTCAGTGACACAGTTGTGTGGGTGCACTGGTGAGAGGAGGTTAGAAAGGCGACCGGCGGAGCATTTGGAAGGGCAGCGTGGCCTCATCCAGATCTGGGTCTAATCTGTTAACCCTCCTGCTCCTCCTTTGGGCGCTGAAGGGCAGGACAGGGTATTTCAGAGACTCTTGCTGGCAGTTTTGTTGTGAACAACCTCTTGTTGATGTGTGTAGGCATGGCAATTGAAGACCATTTCAGCAATTGCTAGTTTCAGATTTAGTGTGTGAAATTTTTAATGCTACAGTCGTAATATGTAAATGAGCCGAGGGGTAAATTGATAGATTTAACATGTGTCATCTGATGAAATATTCTCTCTTTTAATATTATTCAATTGCCATGTTCCCCTAAAACAGCTGTTGGCCGCTGCAGTTTAAAAAGAGTCATTATCAGGTTTTAAGCTGCTAAACTACTTACGAGTTGTGAATATGTTCGTTAATACATCTTAGTGTGGAAGATGAGAAGGGATGAGACCCAAAACTGCTGGATGCGGTAGTCTGTCAGAGTGTATTACACACCTCAGAGCTAATAGCCAGTTGACAGGACCGCCACTTGTAGCTGCAGAGTCTGCGTGGAGGTAAATGCAACAGTGGTGTCTGCATGGAGGATTTCTGTTGTAAGTTTATGACTGGCTGTCATGGATGGATCTGCTTCATGTTTGTTTGGATTACGTTGCGGAATTTAGTTACTCGGAGGCTGACCGTATGGTAAAAGTGTTCACCATCTCCCTGTCCCTGTGTGTATTTGTGTGTTCCAGTCGTGACAGTGACCTCTCTACAATCATCTCCAACCTGCACCACACCAGACAGCACGGCATGCCCGAGGGCCAGTCAGCCTCTGAACACAACAGCAGCAGCTCCGGACACTCAGGTAGGCCCCCCCGCCATGTGTCAACTCTGTCAAAGGGTAACAACAGTAGAAGAACAGTGAGTGAGTTTAAGAACAGCCTGAGCAGTGTTATATATGTGCTTTCCTTCTCTGTTCTGTTTCTCCTCTTTCTTTTTTCATCCTTGCTGATGCTCTATCCCCTTTACTTCGCCTGTAACATATGTAATCATTCCATTACCCATTTAATTTACTCTAATTTGTGTGATTGAGGGAATTTAACATAAGCTTATTACTCATTCCTGAAGGTCGCTCTAAAGTTGATTACTTAATGTTCTTCCCACATTTCCTGCCGCACTCCAGGATTTTTGTTAAACCCCCTGTTTTAAATTACCTCTGAATAAATAGCTTTGTTTGCCATTAATCCAGTTTCATGTGAGCAGAAGAAACACGGTGTGTGTGCTAAGCTAAGAGCTTTTCCTACAGCTTATAGACAGAACACAGACAGCATTTAATCACGGCTATTTGTCAAGTAGGTTGGATGAGGATATTGTGCAGCTATCAAAGACATATGGTTGTAAAACTGCCTCTGGATATCACTATTCAGTATTCATTGTACTGTGGATGTTTCTGCCACACTAGCTTAGCTGCACCTGATGTCATTACATATGTTTGTGAGGTACAACATCCCAACCGTCTTGTACATTTTCCCTTTATTACAGAAAGTTTTTAAACGCTGGTGCTGGTCTTGAAGTCCTAAGTCCATGTTTTTAACTCAACGGTCAGTGTTTTGGATCTTGTAGTAGCCTATATGTAGCATCATATTGTTTGTTTTCTCAGTTGAATTTTTCATGTTGCAACCAGTTCCTATGGAAAAAAAAAAGTATAATTTCTTTAGGTTAAATTACAGAATGAAGGTGACATTTTCTTACGGGTACAAATGCCTGCCAATGTAAATTATTTCTAGTGAATCAGTGCCTTTTCACATATACTTTATGTCTAACTTATAAAAAGAACAAAAGTGCTATTTAATGACCAACCTTCCCCTCACTAACTACATTTATGTGAACATCTCAGTTGTTCACAGTACACACACAATACACAATTTCCTGGGGTTAATGAAGTATTCTGAATCTGAATACAATAATAATAATAATAATTTAATACAGTTGTGGAAATGGTGTGTTGTTATCACATTACAAATTTGACCTTATTCTGACTGTATGTTGATGATAGTCACATTTTAGGAGCATGCCTTAGACATGTATACAATGCATTTTGAATATGCATCTGAGTTTGGAGTTTTCCTGCAGTTTATACTCAGTTCAGTACATTTTACACAAACTAGCAAGCAAACAGTTTGCATGGCAAGGGTAGAGACAAACACCCAAAGAACGGCCCACATTTCTGGTCGAAATTAGAAACACACCTACTTTTAAACAAAAAGAAAGACTTGGATATCAACAGGTTTTTGTATTGAGCAAATATCACAATGCCAGCCTCTTTAAGAGGGTGGTTGAAGGAATGAAATATGAATACTTAAAAGGGTGTAACCATAGGTCATATATTAATCGGAGTATGCACGGCTGTATGTAAAAGGGAATATTTTGTTCATGTAAACACAGATGCAGTTGCCCTGGTTTCGACCCTGTCTCTTCTTATCCCATTAGCTGGAGGCACAGCAAGTGGCATAATCAGCGCAGACCCAACACCTCCATAGCCTCTCTCTGTGTGCTCATCCCCTCTGTCTGCCAGATTAATTGTCCATACGGTGGCTGTGATATCAGGCAGGGTGGGTGGAAGGTGGAGGGTATTAGACTGCTCAACAGTCAGCCCAGCCAGTGTGTTAAGATCCCAGTTTGGGACAGGTTTCCACCAAAATACCAGTTAATTGGCCGATAAAGTTAGCTTTGAGTTGTTGTAATAGAGAAAACCACAAAAGGATGGATACAGATGGGATGATGAAGGAGGAGGTGGGTAGCATTCGACCTGAGCCAGTGGGGGTCCGAGACCCTAAAATCTGTCCGTTTGAGCATTAAAGGGAGATTTAACAGGCTACGTAAGCAGGTCGCTCAGTGTCTGTAAACAAGTCCAATCCGATCAGCCACTGGCTCTAATTCTGTCTGCCAGTGAAATTAGGTGCACACGTTCACAAACGCACAATTACACACTAATAAAACATTGTTACACAGATGCATGCCCACACGAAATCAACACTGGTTCAACTTTTTGTCCAAATGCATAGGTGGGTGTGGTATGTATAAAGTTTTAGAGCGGTGGATTATTTGACTTAGAGATGTATGAGGTGTTAAACGCAGCTATTTATGGTTTGAGTTTACTTTGTGCTGTTTGTCAACTCTCACATTTGACTTATCTTCCAAAAGAGTTCAACAACGAACAATGAGCAGTGGAAATAAAAATAAAGTCTATGTATTAAATACAGTGATTTAAATGGGAGAGAAATTAAGGAGAAGACAAAGAGGAGACGAAAACCGAGACTGATGCAGTGATGGAAGAAACATTTGGAAACAGAGACAGAGGAAAGAGAGATGAATGAGTGCGGTGGCGGTATCAGGGGAGGGCAGGCGGCAGCTATGGCGGCGGACGGCCCTGTGTGTAATTGTGTGTGTGTGTGTGTGCATGTGTGTGGATCAGGAGGAAAGGGAAGCAGGCTTGCCGGGTCGTCTCTGCGCCGGAGTGGGCCGTTAATTAAATCTGAGGGACAGACAGGAGGGCTGCCTCCCTCCTTCCCCTCCCCTCTCCATGCCTCCCTCCCTCGTTCGCTCTCTCGCTCCCCAGCCGCTGGCTATTCGGAGGCTCTGTGAGAAGTGGAGGGAGGGAGGGGGAGGATAGAGGGAGGGAGGGAAGGAGGGAGCAGGGGCGCCGACGCTGAGAGTCTGGCTGCCTGTAGAGACTGTAAACCGTGGCTCTGCGGTCAGACCGGAGACTCAAACAGGCAGATAAGGTGTTTTTGGACCGCCACTCTCTCTCCTCTGCTCACTGCTCTCAGACTCCCAGAGGCAGTTACAGCCTGTTGGTGTGTGTGTGCACGTGTGGTTGGGGGTTGTAGCAGTGGTTTTGGGCTTAAGCACATTTTTGTGTGTGTATTTGTGCATGTGCACCTTCCCGTGTGTGGTTCTAAATGCCTGGTTTTAGATGTTTGCTTGCGTGTGAATCTGCAGCCCAGCGTGTTTGTGCAAGACACAAATGAGAATTGCTTTTAAAGTATTACCAGCCAGTTATTACATGATTAGCACAGAGCGGCAATTGTAAACAAAAGTGAACAGTCCAGGATTTTTGATGATTCTATTAGTTTAGTGGAAAAAGGAAGTCTTGGTAGAACATCCCACTGTGTAATAGGGATAGAATCAGACTGCCATAACAGAACAGACAACAGGGCTCTTTTTTATCAAAAAAAAAAAAATGAAGAACTTAAATCTCTAGATGACAAAATTACAAATAAAAATAGTAGTTCTTACAAGATACCTGAAGGAATAAAAGAGAAGTTTTAAGATAGATGACTCAAAACTTTCAGTTTCTTTTATGTCTATGCCATACTATCATTCACAGTTTGGTGCATTTATACTTTAATTTGGATTATTTTATGCATTTCTTTGTAGGAGTTGACATTTTTGTGTGGATAAAACTGCACACTGAGGCAAATTATGTTCAGTTTTTAGTTTTGAAGTGAAAACTATTTCAGTATGAAAATTAGTGACTGAAATTCTGAAAATGCTGCTTGTGTAGAATTTCACCCAAACATTTTAATGATGCTTATAAAACTTTAATGGCCTTTAATAAGCTGTGAACAGGGTGCTGAGCATTGTTTTGATAAGAGTATTAATATGCATAGTCTGGCATGAACGGTTGCTTAGCAACAGTCACTGTAAGCGGAAGAAGACAGATGAATGCTGGGATGCCTGAAAAAGTAACAGGACATTATCATTTACAGAGTGAACATACATCAGGAAGTTTCTTTTATAAAAAAAATACAGTTTGATGCTGTCTGTTACGTTTGGTTTAACAACACCAGGTTAATATAGACCTATGCGTCTCATTTTGTTTTGATGGATTTCTAAAGTTTTTAAAAAGTCAACTATCATATCATTGATGTAATCTCATTAAATGAAATATTACTTTCAACCACAACTCGACAATTGAAAATGTTGTTCTTATTAGTTTTTCATGTTACGTAGTTATATTTGTTTATTTACCTTAAAGGCTCCTATATTTGAAACCTCAGAAGTCTACTCTTCCCTTTTTTATTCTTTTCCTTGTCCAGTTGTGTATGTGTTGCCTCCTTATTTCCTAATTTCTTCTTTCCTGTTAAAATGAGATAGAACAAGAGAAACACCGTCACTGTTTGAACATTTGCACATGCTGACAGTGGTGCATCCTCCCCTCAGCATGAGCAGAAGGGCCTCTCTACCCATCTCCATCACCCCCATCCACCACCCCACCCCCCACACGCAGCTGCATCGGCCCGTAAGCCAATCAATGGCAGGGCTTTCAGGGCCGGCGGAGGCCCCGGCGCACGGAGGGGGGATCAATAAGTTATTAGCACCATTCTGTCAGCTGTAATGTGGAGATTGATCGGGGGGCTGCGGCTGGCGGCCCACCCCACATCCCCGCCTGTCACTACCCCCCCCTTCCCCTGCACAGCCCCACACCCGGCCTGATAAAGATGACAGATTAACGGAGTAAGAGAGGAATTAAGGAGTCTGGCTGTCTGAGCTGTCACCACGCTCCATGGGATGGAGAGAAGAGAGGAGGAGGACTAAAGTTTGAGGGAGGAGAGGAAATCAGAGACT
Source organism: Apogon hyalosoma (assembly GCA_037367295.1). NCBI lineage: Eukaryota > Metazoa > Chordata > Actinopteri > Kurtiformes > Apogonidae > Apogon > Apogon hyalosoma. The sequence continues at coordinate 35,660,685 of JAPQRP010000028.1, forward strand.
AAGAGAGGAAAAAAAAAAAGCTCCCTGCCTGATGGTGAGCCCTGGTAGTGTCACATGAAAGAGAAGTGTTTTAGATCCTGCTGTTTTCTCTTTCTTTCTCTTTTTTTCCGTTCTCATCCTTCTGTCCTCACAGCAGGAGCCATGACGGATAAAGACGAGGTTAACTTGTAAGAAAAAGCTGTGGCAGAGTCTCAAAAATGTTGTGTTAAACTTGACCTCTTAAAAAAAAAAAAGACCGTCTGACCAGAAAAACAGTAAGAGATCAGGATATCCTAGCAACTAGTGCTATTCGCCCCTAATTATTGCACCGTTTGACAGCTCAGATTTACTGCCTTCAAGCTAAAATATGACTCCGTAACCACTAATTCCATAGCAATATTAGCAATAAGGTGATAGGGAAAGGCCTGGGGTAGTAAAGTTGACTGTAAGCCCTGTTAGTGGGAGTAAAAGGGTTAGCTAGAAGAGCCCAGGGTTCAGCATTAAAAAGGAGCGCCGGTGCTCTAAGAAGCCCCATTTAATTGGCTTTAAAAGCTTTCCGCCCTCAAATCTCTGGCCCTCGGGCACTCGCTCAGGAGACGCAGTGTCTTGAGTGAGGTCGGCTCAAGAGACAACTCAAGTGTGTGTGTTTGATCATGAGTCTCTAGGTGTGGGTGTAAGCTTGTGAATGTGTGTGTTTGCTCGAAGAGGGAGTTTAACTAATGGGGTTTCTCTCTCTCTTTGTTATTACACCTTTAATAGGATAGATGGAGACTTTTTAAAGGAACACTGAAGGAGACTGACTGAACATTATTTGGAAATGAGAGAGGGATGGGGGGAATAAGATCATAAATGAGACAGGGGAAACTGAAAAGCGTCTTCTGTGTATGTGTGTGTGCATGTATGCTGGTCCATTAACCCCCCCCCCTT
>JAPQRP010000028.1:35661690-35675683 GCA_037367295.1 Apogon hyalosoma
CACAATACAGCCAACAAGTTTATGGCAACATAACTTAAGACCTACCATATCAAATTTAATACCTTTTAAAGACTTTTTTTATGGTATTAAATGCAGGTTTGTACATTCAAGACTTTTAAGACTTTTTAAGACCCTGTGGGAACCCTGGTAATAGGATAAAACGATATAATGACGTCGTACATCCAAAAGGTCAAAGGTCAGCCACACTGTGCTAGCATCAACTTCTACAAAATCACATTATCTATGGCCCAGCTCCTAGATATTATTTATTGAACATTATATCTATTTATCTAGTGACAGGTTTCATCTTGAATTAAATAAATTACTTCAAAGGAAGATAACAGCTTAGACAGTCATGAATAAACTACAGGGGATGTACATACAAATGTAATCTTGTTGTAATTACTTACAAAAGCAATTAGGGGGGGCCATGGGTGATTGAATCAGAAGGGAAAACAACTTATTTGTATTCTCTGTTCTGATATGATGTCAGAGAAGCAAAGAAAGTGCACAGACTACATCCAGATGACAAAGAAATTAAATGAGCATATTTAACTGCTAATCATTATTTATGTACTGTGTTGGAATAAGTTTGCTATTGAGCCATCATCATTCATGTCATTTCCATCCCACTCGATACATGAAACAACCACCACCTCCAACCTGCAACTACATGCCAAACCTGCCAATTCATGTCTTTTTATATGCCATTTTCTTTTGCGTGTCCATTTTAATGCCATAGCTCACGTCCCAATGTGCAAATGTTCCACCAACACAACTTTGTAAAAGAACTGTGGCTGCAGTCTGTACTCAGTACCACCCAGGATAACTGTGATTAGTTAAAAAAAAAAAAAAACAATTAGCCAGAGCATTTTCCCTTACAGCAAAATGAGAGTGGAATCAGCCAGGCCTATCTCTGTAAGAGTGCCAACAAATGGTGGTTATAGTTCTGGCTGCACAAAAACTACAATTTGGTTAGTTTACCCTGTAAAGCCTAAACCATTAAATCATTGACAGAAAATTCCAGTTCTTTAAAACTGGAGCCTTTATTGGTCCTTCTGAACAACCCCAAAAAATGTTTTTCAAATATCAATTTCCATGTACAAGTTTCAATTTTGTGTCATATTTGGTACGTTGGGTCTCAATGCTCAAATGTTATTATTTTTGAACAAACAAAAACATAACACAAACATGTCTAACAAATTGGCAAGTCCTTTTCAAAACTGGCAAAGTTCTGCCTCTTTCTACATTAATGACAATCTTGTAGTGTCAATAGAAAAGCCCCCCCCCCCAGTGGATTAGCTGTGTTGCATGTATCTAACTGTATACAACAAGTTTTTCTTGAAAAAAGTATCACACTGATCATGTAGCTTCAAAAATCACATATCAAATATGATATGTTTGGTGTTATAAGGTTAATAGTTCCTAATACACCTAAGGTTTTCTTTAGTTTAAGTGATTCAGGTGATTTCGCTAACAGTTTGACAACATAATTTCAGATGAAACTCATAAAGCTCTGATTTTATTACGTTTTAACCAAAAAAGGTAAGAACCCTGTTATTGAGCGAGGTGTACATGTGAACGCACAGACACGCACCTCCCACTCAACAGAGAAGCTGCACTCAGGATGTTGTCCGCACAGATGTTTAGTCTGCCAGGAGCTGCACACTGCCTTGTGTTTTTACTGGCCTGATGGATCTACCTCCTTTCCAGGGAACCACCTTTGACTTGGTCACTACTCCCCTCCTCACTCTGACCTACACAAACACTCGTCGGCCCTTTGAGGTGGAACGTCAAAGGGAAAAGGAGTAAGGAAGGGGACAGAGGTTGGAAGCAAGTAAGAGTCTGCCAGATTCACGGGGCCATGGATGGGGCCATATAAACAAGACTGAGTGTGGCCACCAGGGATTGGTACATTGTCCCAGTGGAAACGTCTGGCCCTGGATGACTCAGCCTCCAAAAGAGCACAGGAGAAAGAGTGGAGAGACACTGCTCTGTCCCAAACATTTCCAGACTATCCAAAACAGGCTTGTTAATCCCAGTCTGATGGTAACCAAATGTGAAGTGAAGGATGAGAGTGTTTGTCGGCTTTTACGTCATTTCCATGACAGAATACTTCCCAACCTGCTTTTCTGAGCAATAGCGCATGACCAAGAGGCCGTAAATATAATGAGCATGTTCCTCATGTCGTTATTTACAATGAGCATAAATCAGATGATATCAACAGATTTGATTTATGCATTTATTTTGGAGTCCATTATGCAGCCTTGGGAAAATGGGCTTTGAAATTCTGCATTCTTCAGGATCAAATCTAAGAAAATCAAGTGATAGAGTGCTGAGCTGAATTGCGTACGGGTAACAATCTGCAAGAAAAAAAATATTTCCCCCTCAGGAGAATCTACTCATCACGCATGATAAATGAGTGCCAATCAGACACCTTGCATAGAGCGTCCCTGTTCCCCAGTCTGTCGGGTGCGAGTTAGGACACCCACTGTTCCCTGCGGTCAGACGGATGGAGGCCAGGAGTTGGGGAGGATACGGGAGGAGGAGGGCAAGCAATCCAGGAATGCACGGCAAAGAAGCTGGCTTGGCAGGTAGATGGAGTGAGGATCAAGCTGGCCGGTGTGGAGGTGATTAATGCGCAAGGGAAAGCACGGGAAGGAAAACAAGGCAATAAATCTGCCGCTGGGTTTCCATGCTAATTGTAATTGAAATGAATTTGTCTGGTCTATAGTGCAAGGAATTGCAATTGCTATTGACCAATAGGGCCCTGGTGGTCCAAGAGAAATGAAACAAGGAACATGGTGTGTCCATACCAAGATCAATGCATATTCAGCACCGGCATTTGTGTCCCATAAAAAGGGTGGTTAGGGAAAAAAAATATATATCACAGTTCTCCTTGCTGTTATGGGACTTGGGTGCAGTATCTCAGCTACAGAAACAGAAAAACCTTGCTGAGATTTCTGGAAAGACCATATTTTCTAGAATAGACAGTGTTTTTTTCTGTCTATTCTTTATGGAAGTGTACTATTAGCAAAATTGGAATTGAATGTTGGAAGGATCAAATATTAATGTTCAGACAAAGTACCCATATAAATGAACAGGCAAGGATCTCATCTTGAAAGCAAAGTCAAAGATGTAGAATCTTAAAAGTGTAATACCACTGACAGCCACCAGCTGTTGGCTACAAAATGACCTGGCTCTCATAGACTTAAACTGGACATATCTCTAAAAACACTGAGACAATTTCTTTGGCTTTATTTGTATTCTGTAAAAAGTTTACTGGTTGTCTATCTTATTCCTCACTTAATAGAAGGATTTGGTGTCTTGCCATGTCACGCTTAGATGGACATGTGTGTTTGACAAGTCGTCAGGCTGTCAAGTCAGACTGTGGGAGCTTATGTTTATTAGATAAAATGTATTTTTTTTTAATCTGAAAGACAGTTTGAATGTACTTACTGTTAATAAGTTATACTAACGACAATGTAATGATTTTGTTATGCAAATGTTTGATTCATTTTACAGTTTCACTATGTTGGTAAGTTAAAGTTTAGCATTAGCTCTACCATCCAGTTCACTAAGATGGTTACATCTGGCTCCAAAAAGCCAAGATGACAAGACCTGAACTCTAGCTTTAAACAAGCAGTCCAAAAAACAATGGCTGACATGTTATTTTTATATATAGTCTGTGGTGCAAATAAGGTATTGAATTAGATCATGGGTCATTTGTGGTATTACCTAGATTAACACGTGCATTAGTCAATCAACATTGATTTAAAGGCTTCAACAGACTGTAAGATTTCCCCAGTGTTTCTGACGTTTGCGATAGATCACGATGTTGTTTGTTCCCATTGAGGAAGTAAAGCCAAGACCACTGAAAATGATCAGTTCATCTCCCAACATCTCAGTGGAGAACATTTGTCATGCAGCCAAAGATTACAGCTGTTAAAGACAATAAGGCCAAAAAGACTGTGAAGAAATCAATGCGTCAGAGGAAGTAAGTTTCAGTTGCTGCTGGTGGATCATCTGAAAAGTTGGCCAATGTCACTTTCTACAATGAGAAAAATGGGAATGGTAAGTGAGCACTTTGTAGCTTTTCTTGGATTCTAACTTATGACTAACTATTGTAACATCATCAATCTAAAACGATGAGGAAAATTCAGTGTTTCATAAATGAGGGAGGACCCCAAAACCTCTCAACCAAACAGCCCTCTACACAGTGCCAAAGCCTTCCAGAAAACTAGGGAAAACCCTGCACAAGCATGTTACGGTATAATGTTTCCAGAGGTTTCAGCCAATGTGATAATGGGTGTAAGGTTTTTTGAAATGTGGCCAAAATCTAGATGCTTGCTGAGATCTTTTAGGCTGCCTCAATATAGAAACTGTGGAATATGTGTGGAAAAAAAATCTGCTGGTTGCTATGTAGCCTGTATATAACCTAGTGTATTCTAAAAACCCAGAGGTGTAGTAACTAATACATGACATTTCTTCCTTCCAGTGTGCTTTTTAACCTTACCCCACAAGCCCACCTCCCATTTTCAATCCCATTCTTTAGCTAGACACTACCTTACTGGGACAAACAGACTTGTCTTTGTGTATATTTAAAATAAATGAGATACACTGTGCAACAGAGTGCAATCTGCCTTAGGAAATTATCTACAAAGAACTAAAGTTGCCAAGGCATGGATTACTATATGTGCTGCTGAAGAATAAAGCTTTTAAATAATTACTTGAAATGTAACAACAGCCATTCCTATACTCAAAGAAGCTTTCTCGTCCTTGTGATTTTATTATGTGATTTTCATTTATTCACTGTTCATTGAAAGTCCAACTTCCTCTATCATTTACTGGTTTAATGGGTTGTCTGTGAAGGACAAGAATAGCCAAAATGGTTTTGTGAAAGTTTTCTCAGGGATAATTGGAGTCAAGCAAAGAGACTTGTCCTCCCTTTGGGAGAAACAAGTGGCCCAGAAAGCAAAAGGAATTATCAGCCAATCTGACCATGTTCTGTCCAGTGAATTTACTGTAATGCCCTCGGGCCAGCATTATAATACGTCCCTTAGCAGAACAAACCCCTAGTCTTACTACCTCTGCTATCAGGGTACTAAACACCACCAACAGCAGTCATTTTCAATTACTGCTGCACTGTTTTCAGAGTCAATTATTTATTAATATGAATAATATCAAAATGTCAAATGTTATTTAGTGCTGCTCGTTCCTAAAACTGACCCTCATCTACTGATCTGTTGCTTCTCTAATTACCTTGCTTGTGAGTTTTTTTAACTCCAAAATGAAGCATCTATTCACTCACAGTAATGTAGTGTAATGTAGGGCTGGGGGGTCATGGCAGTAATATAATCGCAATTTTTTTTCCAATATCAAAACTTATCACAATATATCATTTGATAATTATGCCAGTGGGAATATCCTTATCATTTTTGAGAGCTGATGAAAGAAAGGTTCGTTAGGTAAACTTCAGAATATTAACTTTGGGAAGCATTTTCATACAGTGCAATGACAGACAGAGGAAATTAATGGAACTTGATTACTTTAGTACATTTACCTTCCAGTGTGATGAACAGGCTTCCGAGATTAACTCAGCAAACACAAAACCTACCCACGTGTGTCAGTTTGCAGGTGTTGCATTCTTTTCTTCTCTGTGATAGGCTGTTAGATCTATTTATAAAAGTAAGAATATCCAAACCTTGTCATATGTGCTTATATATTACATTTTTCAAAGACAGAATCATTAGTTAAAAATAAAAAAAAAGAATGGAAGTAACAGATAATGAATTGTAGGCAAAAAAACCTTGCCATAATTTGCATCATGGTATGTATGTCAAACAGCTGGCCTGAAAGCTAAAAGAACCTTGGATATGAGGGCGCATGTTGTGATGAGCACCCAGCAGCTCTTCCCTCTCTGGGATTTAGTCTCCATGTTTTGGTCCAATAACATTCCCCCATGAGACTGCAGATAGCATCCCAATCTCGCTTCAGGAAAATAACATCCGCTTCCATTCATACACAGAGGAATAGTGAGTTTTCCAACAAAACCTCATCAGGACACGCTTAGATGACACTATAACTACGCAGGCTATTCATTCACACCATTACCAGCATGGAACACACAAACACACTCGGTAAAACACTGGAAATTTATGAAAAAGAACTGACAAGTTATAAGTGTTGCGTTTCATTTGCAGCGATCCTCTGCCATGCTAGAAATTGTTTAGATGATTTCACATGCTCAGTGACAAACTACACAACAAGCCTTCACCCCCGCAATTTATAAGTCTTTGAACACTGTGGGTGCAACGAACAATAGGAACAAAGCATTGTTTTTCAATTGTCTGTGACAGTGTGGGCTGATCAGCACAGAGGCCTTCGCCCTACTACTGGGGCTGTGTTTGCTAAACGAGCCAGAGCAACACCGCAGAGCCCACAAGGCTCCACGCTCTCTGATACGACCAGGGGCTTTTCTCAGCCTGCACACTCCTTCACCAACTTACCGCCTTCCCCCCATCCTTCCCCTCCGTCAGGAATCTATATTTCATAAGCGAGCTGTGGAGCTCCAGTGCCCAATTATCAGCAGATAAGGCGCAGGAAGCCCTGGAGCGCCGGCACGGCTATTTAGACGGGGAGGAGGGGAAGGAGCTGGAGAACGAAAGGCAGGCAGGCAGGCAGGGACCCAACCCCCCAGGGGCACTTCGCCCTCACCAAGCTATTTTTTTCTCCCCTTCTTTTTTTCCTTTTCTCTCCTTCACTGACAGCCTCCCCCCACCCCCCTTACCTTAGCGGCAGGGTTCAATTAGCACCAGCGGCGGATAACACCCACAGCCCCGCTCAGCCCGCGAGCTGGAGCCTCTATCAGCACACACCAACAACACGCTAGGCTGAGTCCAACTAGGAAACTAATGTCAAGGCAAGTTCTATGTCAGTGTCACACATACAGGCACATGTACGTATGCAGAATCGGAGAGGCTTTTATCTCTCCAGCACGATCGTCAAAACAATCCTCAAAGCACAATATCTCCACTGAGATCTGACGCTAATATTCATTGGTGCAAAAGTCATGTCAGTGGCTGTGCCGCTATATAAAATTGTGAAGCAAATTTGAAGAAAACTTTTGAAATGTAGCAAAAACGGGAGAAAATGTGAAACAGAAGCATTTCCATCAACCAGTTTAGAGCAAATACTCTATATAGTCTTGTCAGAAGGTAGATGTATGGGCTCCATTACGCATTATTGTCATAAACAGAGCAGAGGTAGTATAGTTCAGACCACAAACTAAAAACATGGAATAGGCTAAGGTACAATTTGGTCTTGTTATTTCTCCACATGTACCTAGTGCTGCTATTACCAGCCAGGTTTCTATGTTTTATGAGACCATCCACAATGACACCAGAAATAGGTTTTTGTGAGTAAAATGTTCACTACATCAGATGCTTTTTGGATTAGATGCTTCCACTTCCTCTTAGGCCTATTTATTACTTTACAAAAAAGTCAAAAACTACCTCAAGTGAGCATAAATACCTTTTCTGAAAACTCTATCAATCTATTGTGATACTTACGAATGCACATTAAAAATACACAGATGGACACGCAGCTAGTGATGAACTTCATCAAGTACTTCCTGTTATTTCACCTCTTCCTGGTTAGGTTGTCGCTGCCTCTTTAAAAGGGGCACATTTTTTTTCTGGTTTCTGGACACAAGTCAGGACTTTTCACAGGCCCAGTAGCGAAGGGTAAAACTCAATGTGCTCCTAACATCTTCCGGACCCCCCCCCCCAAAAAAAAAAAAAACATACACCAACCGCCAATGCTGAGCAAGGTCGACCAAGGGTCAGGCACAGCTCAAGGATACAAGACAGATATCGATTCGTTGGGACAGGCCGCAAGCACACAAACACACACACATACACACTCTCTTTCTCCTCATCTTTTTCTCCCTTTCTCTACAGTCACAGGGCAGGCATCAGCCAATAGATCAGCCAGGGGCAGGAAACGGCCTGGGTCAGAGGGGACAGAACGTCTAAGTGTGTGTATGTGTAAGAGTGTGTGTGATGATAAGACTAACAGCCTGCTGAAAGCCGCTTCTCACCCAAAGCTATCCAGAACCTTCAGGCTGTGCCAATTCACCTCGAAGCAGCAAAGAAAAAGAAAATAGTTCTGACCAAACACTGATGGAGTTTTTTTTTTTTTTGCTTTTTTTGCTTTACTGCCATTATAGATGTGTTTCTTCAGCTACAGTCCAACTGTAGGCAAATGTCACCAAAATCAGATTTTTCATGAGTGTGTGAAAAGTAAAAATGACATAGAATATAATCTATTTAATTCTGATCCAGGCCACTTCTATATGTGGCCTTAAAATTGTACAGAGGTCGGAGTTTATGCAAAGTGACCTGAGTCTGCCTGAACAGTTCTAGAGAAATTCATATGAGTTTAAGTCACTCTACATGGTAAGGCTGTATATTGTCAAGAATATGGCAGTCTCATGATATATGCATGCATTAGGGCTGGGTGATAAAACGATAACAATATATATCACAAAATAACTTTTCCTCGACAGAAATATTAGACATGCTCGATACAATTTCAATAGAATTCATTCGTCCATGACAGACAAAAGAAGAGCCAATCATAATTAAGTAGCACCACACTGAACCAATCACACTAGAGCCATGGCAAGTTAGGTTGACGCACACAGGAGCACCTGCAGCACACATGCTAATGTTTGAGCTGCAGCAGGAGACGCTAAGTTTTCCCTTGGGAAAAGATGTGACCGAGAACTTGGGCGAACGGATTTCTGAAAAGTAGGGTGCGAAACACTTTGGTTCAGAGCCTTCAATACAATACAGAGGTGTACCAAAGAAATGCATGTAGCCAATGTGAAGAATGCAAGCACTCGCTTTTCCTTAAGTTTCACTTTCGGTTTTACGCCAGTTATGGCAGTTAAGGAACACACCCCCACGTATAGCCCCCCAGTATTGTTTCGTGAAGATGGTCTGTTTTGTTTGTGTTCTCTTTTAAAACCTGAAAGCTTTTGCCTGCTGCTCAGACTTTTAGTTTAGTTTTAAATATATGGACCAGTTTTATTGATCTGAAACAGTTGTATAATGTTCTTCAGCATACCTGTCATGTTCAACCTCTGACAAAAAATAAATCATATTTAAATCAAAAATAACCTTCTGATGTCTTCGCAACTAACTTATGAGTACCAGAAAATTTAAGCTCGACAAAAATAGTGATTTGATTTATATCGTGATACATATCGATATCGTCTGATATGAAAAAAATTATCATGATGTGATTTTTTTTCCATACCGCCCAGCCCTAACATGCATATATCGGGTGTTATGATTCAATATATTATGATATACAATGTTACTGTAAGTAAGGAAGTATTTTGTGTTTGTCTTTTACTCATTCATTTTCCGAACTGTTTAGACCTTGAAAAGGGTCGCAGGGCTGCTGGAGTCTATCCCAGTTACCAACAGGCCAAGGTAGGGTACACCCTGGATGTGTCGCCAGTTCATCACATGCCTGACATATACAGACCAACAACCATTCATTCTCACAATCACACCTACAGACAACTTAGAGTGATGAATTAACCTATTAAGGTGTATGTCTTTGGACGGTGGGAGGAAGAGGACCCGTAGAGAACCCACACAGACATGGGCAGAGGGAGCACATGCATACTCCACACAAAAAGTCCCTCAACACAAGTCACCAGTTTTTTGTTTTTGATTTTTTTTAACTACATTTAGATAGATTATCCTAGAATAAAGAAAAAATTAAACACCATGAGCATAAAATCTTATATAAGTGATTTTTTATGCAATAGGTGTGTTTCGATAAAATGTCAAGCAAATTTCAATCACGCTTTCAAAAAGTCACAAATAATGAAAACATGAGTCGTGTGCATTTCCTCAAACTGGTTTGGAGCAAATAATCAAGTAGAAGCCAATGAGGTCACATGGGTCTAATAAACGGGGTATGAGTTGTAGAGAATTCTGTTGTGACATATGGCTGGGTGATCTTACAGTCTTATATCATAATAGTCTTAATGTGGCATTTGATCGTCTTTTCAAAAGGAATCACGGAGATCATGTCATCACAAAAATAAAAAAGTTGCTAGTACTGTCCTGTAGGCTAGTGTGTTTAGTTCAGTCCATTTATGGCACCTGCACTAAGGTGTTTGGTTGTAGTCTGGATTAATTTGCAGAGTTTATATAATGCGTTGTTTTGCCAGTGTTGAAGAAATTATATTAGAAAACAACTGAGAGTTGAACTGCTGCCGTAAGTCTGATTTGTACAGGTGCTTAAGAGTTATGCTAGTGGAAAACACTGATTCATTATAAAACTCTGGAAGGACAAACAAGTCCGCCACAATCTTCTGCAATTAATGGAGAAAGTGGAAAGACTGTATGGACACAAAAACGTGGATTGTGTTTGGTCACTGTCAAAATATTGTAAGAATTTTGGTCCAAAATCATCCAAAAATGCAGAGATTCTAATCAGATAAGGATAAGAAAACAGGCCCATATAGTCTAAGCATCCAAAAACCAGACAAAAGAACTAAGGAAAATTATTGTTTGGTTGTAACTTAACCATATCTAATAAAGGTGAGATAATAGTGCTTCAGACTGTAGAATGTGGTTTTAAATCAGTAGATCATCATGTGGTCTTTTGGCCAGATTGTTCAGCCCCGCTGATTCCTTTTTTCACAGATAATACAGAGACTGCACTAATATGTTGTACTACCAGACATGTTTTTACAGTTTTATGCAATATATGAGAAAATGCAACAAGCAGCTGGCAGTCAGCTGATCAATCACATGACTTAATTCTTCGCTACATCAGAATTTATATATAAAAAAAAAAGTTGTTTCTATTCCTCCTTATGTGCATTTATGGTTTTGTGGAAAAAGGGAAAAATCTGCCAAAACAAGTGGAAAAGTAATCACAAATTTTGACATTTCCATAAATATTTTCCAATGTAAAACTTCAAAATGCCCATTAAATACATTTATGGAAACAACAAATTAGGGCACTCGAACTAAACAGTCTGTATCATCCTATTTATAAACCCAACACAAAATAAATCAAGTCATGCACACATCTTTATAGATAAATTAAATAACAATGCATAGTTTTTTTTAGACTTGACAAATGGTAACATGATGTAACCATGATGCACAAGTATAAAGATATGTTCTTATACCTATACTAGAATGAAATTCATTATAATTCTGCACCAGTGGGAGTCACTCAGTTAATATGGACATGGTGGACGGGTGCAATGGAGCCAGACCTCTATGAATTACAGCTGACACTTGAGGGAATGCATCTCATTTATCTATAGTTAAGTGTTTGAAAGCATCTAAAGAAATGGCTGAATAGAGCTACAACATGCTGTATGTGACCCACAGGTCATGAAGGAATCAGATTTTGACATTTAAAAAATAATGTGACCAGCCAAATGAAAAAAAAATAATAATAACATTTGAGCTACAAATGAGATGTCTGATAAGTTCCTTTGTAATTGTCATCCTGCTTCCCTTCAAAAGCCACACATACTGGCTATGTTTTCATGATGTTTTTCAATTCAGAATTATTTATTCTGAATGAAATAATTTGGAATTAAAGCAATTTCCTTTGTGTTTTCATGGAAATGTTAATGCCGAATAAAGGTTTCCATGGGAAACATGTTTATTCTGCTTTAGTTAATCCCACTTTAAGAGCTGGGGGTAGAGAGGGTTCTGATTGGGCAGAACGTGGACAAAAAAGAAAACAATTGCATCCAGTTCCTGTTTCTTTTTGTTTCAACTAGCAACACGGAAGACCAGATACTACGTGTGATTTTTGCATCTATTTTTGTAATAATTATAAAGCAGCAGCTCGCCCAAATCAACATACTAATTAATTTTGATCGTCTGAAGAAGAGAAGGATGTTAGAGAACCAAAGACGGCAGGCAGAAGAGCTCACTTTGGCAAATCCCGGCAGCGCAGAACATGTGCGTCATCGCAACAGGACAAGACAAGGAGCATGCGCAGGATGACGGGAATAACATTAAAGAGGAATAAACTGTTTCCATGTCCGAGGAATTATTTAATTCAGAATAAAAAGTGGAATAAACCAGTGACTATTCTGAATTCAGTTTAATTCCGAATAGTCATTTTCAACTGGAATTAGGTGTTTGCATGGTCATCTTAAAGCGGAATTAATCTTTATTCTGAATTAAACAGGAATAAAAACTCTCATGAAAACAAGCCCATTGTCAGTCAGAGGTTGCCATTACAGACAGTTATCTCCGCAGGTGGGTGTGGGTGTGTTTCCTGTTTGTTTTGGTTTTTTTTTTTGCTGCTGTCACCAAGTGGGCCCTGTTAACACATCTAACAATGGCACAGAGACCGGGGGTTAGACCGAGGCTCGACTTCAGCGTCTGAGTCGACTGGAGGCTCAGCTGGAGTCATGCACATACAGCATCAGTGGTGCATGGGTCCTCATGTGTGCACGTGCCATGTATGATTGCTGTGCATGAGTGGATAAGTTAAGTGAATGTCTCACTGTGTGTGTGTGCGCGTGCGATGAAACGTGCGTGTCTGTGTGTGTCTGTACTGTATATGTGAGAGAAAGTCAGGGGGCAGTGAAGCGGAGGAGGGCAGGCAATGCTCCCAGGCACAGAAAGCAGGCCAACTCCATCTCCTACTATAGAGAGCTTCAGCGAGGGATGGGGTGGAGTACGCCTGGTTTTATTAGTAAAATTGCATGAGATGAGCTGTTGTGTTGCATTTGACCAAAACCAACTACAAAACACTGACTCTTACGGGAAAATTACTGCTTGTGTAATTTTTAGCTCACCAACGGATTGGACATGAGCTGTTGTGAAGGCGCTGTATCCAGTGTCGTCTATAGCCCCTTTTACACAGCACTTCTGTCCCAGGAATATTTCGCCTTTATTCCGGAACGACGTCGGCAGGATCAGTTGGTCCTACCTTTATCACGGCTCTGTAACACCTCTGGAGGTAGTAACAGAGCCGCGATAAAGGTGAAATCATAATTCCGGAACGCTATGTAAAAGGAACACCTCTCATTCCGCAGCCAAGGTGTGACGTTTTGATGACGTATTGTGTGTGCGACCCCACGTTGGGGGGGGGTTAAAAATGAGTGCGGGCCATGTACAGTAAACAAACGTATCAATGCGACCAAAAAAATGTCGAACTGGGGAGACGCCGAGATCCACGAGCTGTTGTCACTTCAGAAGGAGGACTCTAGCCATGCTAACATTTGTAGAATGGTGAAAGACAGGCCGAATCTGGAGCAGTTAACTAAGTAGCTATGCTCGGGGAATTTCTAACACGGAAGTTATACATCACACTATACGCTGCATCACTGCCCCTTTGACTCCAGAATGCAGGTCCACTGTGTAAAAGTCCAACCTGCCTCATCTCTGTTACTCCTTTGGCTTGGCTGTGGAAATTGGTCAATGGCAGCAAAAAGGTGGGATCACCATCACCTTTTTTCCAGGATCTATGCGTAAAAGTGGTTATTGTTACTGTTGTCAATGTCTTCATTAACAATTTCTTCAAACATCTTGTCTGACGAAACTATTGCTTGGATTAATGTCTAATTTTAAATGTAGCTTCCTTGGGACAAAGTCTACAAAGTTTATTCGGTTTTGAGATATTTAGATTTTTTAATTTTTGCCTTTACTTATAATGGGCCATATTTTGATGAAATATCAATCAATCAATTTCAATTTATTACAAATATTATTACATAGAGAAGAATCGACAATTCATTTGCAAGATACATTTTGTAATAGGGCACTCCAGAAGCAGTCCTCAGCTTATAAATGGGGGCCCTTTAACATATGATAAAAACACAATTTACATTATAATCTTGAATAAGGGCGACACGGTGGTGCAGTGGGTAGCACTCGTGCCTCACAGCAAGAAGGTCCTGGGTTCGATTCCAACACCAGTC
>JAPQRP010000028.1:35675783-35692833 GCA_037367295.1 Apogon hyalosoma
CTGACAAAAACAGTGCTTTTAGGCATTCCATGTTTTCTTTTCTGTCTGTTTTAGTCATATGATACACACAGGAGTTAGTACTTGATTGCATAACCACTTTTTTTTTTATTACTTTTGATGGTCTCATAATTTTTTTCCGCAATTGTATCGTCAGACTTTCAGCTTTGGTGATAAATATTAGGAAAAGTTTATTGTTGTTGATTTAGATCCACGTTAGCTTTTTCATAGCAACATCTATTCCTTGGATTATACTGTTCATATTGTGATAACGTATAATACATATCCATTATATGAAAATGAACACACTGCACACCCATACAGTAACACAAAATATGACAGACTCCAACCGAAGAAACAGCATCTCTACCAAACAGAATGCCCATATAATACATACACACGAAAATAATATTTATTAATTACTAAAGCATTCTTCCAAACTAATGTTAAGTGTCTTTTAAATGTTATTTTGCTGTGTTGTCAGATTTGGCTCAAGCTCCGTGTGTGCATTTTTCTATTGTTTACTGTGTGTTAAAATAGTAATTTTACATTTTATCAAAGTGAAATGGTCTTAAGCAGGTGCCGTGTTGAGTAGGCTAATTGTGTGTATCTCAGCTAAAGAATAACTTACTGTATACAACTTGTGCAGTCTTTGTTATTACAGAACCTAACATTATGAATACAACCTTTTAATTAACTGAAATTCAAGGCATTCATGAATTTTAACATTGGTTCTAAAGTTGTTAAACCAGCCCCATCTGCTGACCACTTCCTTAGCTGAGGCATTAAACAGAGGGTTTTAGATGTGAACTGTTAGTATAAATCATTACAGGGTAGATACAGTAGATGTCAAAGGTATGTACTGTAATAGAGAAGAGATTTGTTACAATTTTACTGAGAAAACATCCCATGCAGCAGTATAAAAAAAAAAGAGTGCAGTTGGAAAATTCATAGTGATTTATAATTTCTGTTGCTTTTTTACTGACTGCTCTGAAGATGATTGTCTGGGATTATTATAATTTGAGGTTTTAAAAAATTAAATAAAAAAATAAAACACTTTTTTTTTGGGAGATCAGAGCTGAAAATCTGAATTTATATTTGTAGGTATTTGTATAATATGCTTTTCCATTCAAAGCAGTAGGAACCAAAATCAGGGGAAAAAAAAGGCGCCCTTTCTTAATGAAAGACTAAATTCAAGGACAGATGACCTGATACCATATCGCACTGCTGTGGAAAAGTAGACACGTTTCTAATCCAGAATAAAACAGAGGAGTAATAATTAATAATTAATAATTTTTGTTTTGTTTGTACCAGTCTGGTGGCAAGCTTTTTGCATCAAAATTTCAATCATAATTTGCACCAGTTAATTTTTTTCTGTTTGACAATAAAGTGGCTATTCTATTCTGTTGAACCTTTAACTGCCTGAAAACAAGTGAGTCACTTCCTCGTCACATGATAATTTTTTCTACAGCCTGAAAATAGGAGTTTACAGAAGTGAGTAGACATTTGTTTCCTGTCAGACCATTTTAATAAATTACTTTTGCCCAGTAATGTCATAATCTACCACAAAATGCAGCTCTAACATTATGTAAAAAAGTAGAAAAAATGAACCTGGAACTTGCACTTTAGTAAAGTGTTTAATGAATAAATGAATGGTAGTTTAACGAAGCTCTTTTTTCCACCTTCAGGATGACAGCAGTATTTAGACTTGTGTAACTTGTTAATTTTCCTGTGTTTTCTGTGTACTAATACTGTGTTCTCTGCCACAGGTGAAAGGATCTTCTCTCCACAAGATGGCGATGTAACCCAGTATGTTTGCAGGTTTGTTAGGAGCTCAGTGAATTACTGTTTGGACTGAACTCATGAATGTGCAGATAAATATTATAGCAGACTCTAGGTGGTGCTATTGATTTATCATCCTCAGAAATACCCCTCAGACAGGAGAACTGGGCACAAATCTCATATACGTTAAATATTCATGTTAATATTCATGTTGTTTATTTCATCAGTGCCTCGTGATATATTGCGGCAGTGCGTTAAAAAGCGAGTTGCTTCATATTGGCTTCAATTCAAGTTTGTGTGCGGCTGTGTGTTTTGTTTTAACTGCGACTGGCTGTAAGTTTCATCAGTTCTGCCCATATTATGAATCCTAAACATGGTTTGAATTGATAAAATTCAGTTCAAGCTTAAAGCAATTCACTTCATCCAATCTATTACTGCACCCGCCCTAGAGTGGAAGGAGTGTTCAATTTCAATATGTTCACTGTGTTCAGAGGAAGAAGAAGTGAAAGCATTACTTTACACCCATTAAAATGTGTTCATAACTAAACAAATCACCTGTCAAACCGAATTATTTAGGCCTCGTTACTGAGTCAGGAAACGTCACAACTACGCACAGGATGGGATTACAGTAATTTTCATAATGACTGACCTGTGGGAGTGGGCTGGAGTGTATGCATGTGTTTTTTTTGCTTGTTTATGCGTGTATGAGGAGTGGGAGTCACCACTGGCGTTCATGATAATCAAGTGTTTGCCCTTTCACCTCTTCCACAGTTACTATGAGCATTGCATCCAATCTACATGGTGCCAGTAGGAGGAAAGCTCAAGCAGATCAACCTCACACAGGACCTGAGAAGTTAAAACCCCGTATATGTTATACTCCAGAAGGGTTTTCAGGTATGTGAAATGTCTGTTATTGTTTGCATCACTGTTGTAAAAGAAGCTGGATCATCATACCTGTTGTCCAGTGCGTGACATCCGCCTCATCAAAACTGTTTCACTCATATAATACAGACACTTCATGAAGATTCTCTTGTTCAGTTAGAGTTTAAACAGTTTTAGTGTGATTATAATTGAATTATAGTGTCCCACTGGAAGCCTCTGTCAGTGGCACTGTTTGTACTCAGACTGTCCACACATTCCTGTGTCTATGAAGTAGGACTAAATATTAGAGAGTGTTCTACTTTGGCTAGGGCTAGTCTTTTTATTGGATTTCTTTAGAGCTATAATAGCACATTTTTGGACTGGTTGGGAACAACAGAGGCAAGTTGTGAACAACACATTGTCAAATTCACTGTGTCATTTTGGCAAGAATCTAGCGACACAATGCAAATTCTAATATATGGGTTATGATCTGATTATATATTGCTATAATACTCTAAGCAAGGTGATATAATACTTCAGCAGTTTTAGAAAAAATATTATATTATTTAAAAAAAAGTGTATTCAAATGGATGTAGCTGAATTACATGATTATGTAGCAGTTGGGGTTATAAAAAACACTAAATAAAACACTACCCGTTAAGAATAGCTGCATGTGCAGTGGGTACAGAAAGTATTCAGACCCCCTTAAATTTTTCACTCGTTATATTGCAGCCTTTTGCTAAAATCATTTAAGGTCATTTTTTTCCTGATTAATGTATACACAGCACCCCATTTTGACAGTAAAAACAGAACTGTAGACATTTTTGCAGATATTAAAAAAGAAAAACTGAAATGTCGCATGGCCATAGGTATTCAGACCCTTTGCTGTGACACACACACACACACACACACACATATATATATTTAACTCAGGTGCTGTCCATTTCTTCTGATCATCCTTGAGCTGCTTTTACACCTTTATTGGAGTCCAGCTGTGTTTAATTAAATTGATTGGACTATAGAAGACCTAACAGCTCACAGTGCATGTCAGTGCAAATGAGAATCATGAGGTCGAAGGAAGTGCCTGAAGAGTTCAGAGACGGAATTGTGGCAAAGCACAGATCTGGACAAGATTACAAAAGAATTTCTGCTGCACTTAAGGTTCATAAGAGCACAGTGGCCTCCAGAATCCTTCAATGGAAGATGTTTGGGATGACCAGAACTCTTCCTAGAGCTGGCCTTCTGGCCAAACTGAACAGTCAGGGGAGAAGAGCCTTGGTGAGAGGGGTAAAGAAGAACCCAAAGATCACTGTGGCTGAGCTCCAGAGATGCAGTGGGAAGATGGGAGAAAATAGTAGAAAGTCAACCATCACTGCAGCCCCCCCCTCCACCAATTGGGGCTTTATGACAGAGTGGCCCGACGGAAGCCTCTCCTCTGCAAGATGCAGGAAAGCCCCATAGAGTTGACCAAAAAAACACATGACGATTCTCTGATCTGATGAGACCAAGATTGATCTTTTTTGCCTTATTTCTAAGCAGTATGAGTGGAGAAAACCAGGCACCGCTCATCGGCTGCCCACTACAGTCCCAACAGTGAAGCATGGTGGGGGCAGCATCATGCTGTGGGGGTGTTTTTCAGCTGCAGGGACCAGACAACTGGTTACAATTGAAGGAAAGATGAACGTGGCCAGGTACAAAGATATCCTGGACAAAAACCTATTCCAGAGTGCTCTGGACCTCAGACTGAGCCAAAGGTTCACCTTCCAACAAGACAACGACCCTAAGCATGCAGCTACAATAAGGAAGGAGTAGCTTCGGAACAACTCCATGACTGTTGTTGAATGGCCCAGACAGAGCCCTGACTTGAACCCAGTGGAGCATCTGTGGAGAGACTTGAAAATGGCTGTCCACTAACGTTCACCATCCAACCTGACAGAACTGGAGAGGATCTGCCAAGAGGAATGGCAGAGGATCCCCAAATCCAGGTGTGAAAAACTTATTGCGTCATTCCCAATAAAACTCATGGCTGTATGAGCTCAAAAGGGTGAATCTACTCACTACTGAGCAAAGGGTCTGAAAACTTCTGACCATGTGAATTTTCAGTTTTTCTTTTTTAATAAAACTGCAAAAATGTCTACAATTCTTTTTTTCTGTCAAAATGGGGTGCTGTGTGTACACTGAAGGAAAATATTGAACTTAAATGATTTAAGCAAATGGCTGCAACATAACAGTGACAAATGTAAGGGGGTCTGAATAACTTTTTGTACCCACTGTATACCATATCATAAAACATAATACTGTGATAATTTATAATCATTCACAAACAATATTTCCTTTCACCTGTACTTCACTTTGTGTATTTGTTTGTAAAAAAACAGCTTATTCCACATCCATAAATGACTTAACATTACCTTTAGCTAAGTGCTCCTGTGCATAAACCAGGTAAGAGTTGCTGCTGATGAAAACAATGAGTAGTTATGAGTTTAAACTGTTACAGATTTAAAATGCAACATTAAAATATGGTTTTAAGTTTATTCCCAGTGGATTTATCTCCCAGTGGAGTATTGTGAATTCATTATCTGCTCTAGCTTTTCCAGATTTTTGTATGCAGGTAAGATTATGATAATGGTCTGTTAGTTTGTGAAATTATTTATTTATATTGACAAAAATGTGTCCTGCCGAAAACCAGCAAACCCAACCCCCCCAGCTTTTAATCTAACTCTTCAACAAACTCATAAAAATCACTTCTAAACACAGCTAAGTCCTCTGAGGCCCAGGGAACGACCCTGTTGCATTACATCAAATAATAATACTATGCAAATTGAGAAAAAAAATAAATGTATTCAGTGCAATAGTTCATATTAGATAAGTATTGCCAAGTATTTTATTTGTATAGTGCCAAATCACAAAAAAAAAAAAAAAAATCAATAAAAAGCATTGAAAGGTCAAGGCCTTAGAGAAAAACCCAATAAATTCCCTGTGAACAACAACTTGATGGCAAGAAGGAAAAACACCCTGTAACAGTCGAATCCTCACAGGGCACCAGGCTCAGGGTGGGCAACCGCCTCGATATGTTGAAAGAAACAACGAGAGAAATAAGAAATACTGGCCAGGATGTTGGGACCAGTAACCCCACACTAGACACATGGAGAAAAGTACAGCAAGAGATGTACTAATGTTACATCCGCCTATTTAATTATAATGAAATGATTCAACGTGAATGTTCTTCCCTTAACGTAATGTGAAACTTAAAAAAACATGACCTCGTCAGTAAATTTTGTCATGTCAGGTTTCATCATGAAAACTCCCGCTGTCACACACTCATTCACAACTACGCCCTTTGTTACTGTCTTGACTGAGAGACCCCTAAAGCTGTGATCTGCACCGCAAAACGATGAGCTGAAAGCCGATACAAAGTTTTGGGAAGCCAAAGGCAAAATCAACGATAAATCTCTGTTGATTCATGACCAACAGTGGTCCTTTGTACAGTGATACAATGCTGATGTTTACACAAAATATGTTGCATTTTGTGGTATTTAGACGTAGGTGTGTTCCTTATCCCAATCAGAAATATACAGTTTGTTTTGGATGTGTGTCTTCTGGCCTAAACTCTTGGGTTAGAAGTGGGTAGTTGGTTAATCGTTTATCTATGGAGGTCTGTTTGAGTTGGTGATTGTTTTGTCATGCTGGGTGTTTAGTTAACTCCTCACTTAAGCATTGTAGGTGACAGTAACACAGCTTAACAATGCCACCTGCTAAAAAAATGGAAAACGGAAGAAATCTGCTCGGACCTACTCTAGAAACATGGTGATGCAACATGACAGACTCGATGAATGCCTACCCGCTCCCTCTGATCTCAAAGTTTGGCTCTTAGGTTACAAAACACAGTGACTGTCATCTTTGTGTTGATTTACACCAGCAAAAACATAAGTGTGATAATTACATTAACTATCTGCAGCAACAGCCCTCCTAAATATTACACTCTGGAACTTTAAATGTATTAAAGTTCATATAGAAATAATTTTACTTGAATTAACTATTGACTTTCTTATCTTGTTGAATAATAGTGAAATACAGAAGTTGTCTTTTTGGATTGTGCTGTATACATTGCTCTTGACGGGGCCCTGTGGTGCCTTGATCCACCGCAAACAAGAGAAATGTTGCCTTCAGCCACACAATATCTCAAATAACCCCTGTAGAATAATGCAGACCCTGCAATAATATTGATCTTCTGTATAATATCTATGTTACAGACAGCTATTTTCTTTCACCTCAGGTAACCTGATAACTATTATTGTACTGTTGTTTCCCCAATTAGTTGAAATGGGTTGAGGATAATAATGTGTGCTTCTCTGGATCTGAGTTTTTTCACTAATAAGAGTATTTGTTTTTGTTTATTTCGTGCTGTGTTTGTGCCCTGATGTAAGTTTGGCTGCTTTTATGTTAGTGTATGCATGCAGCTATACATTGGTGTGTGTGTGTGTGTGTGTGTGTGTGTGTGTGTGTGAACAAGTGTGTACTTGTGAGTTCAGGGTGATGTTGGCTTCCTGAGGCTGATCACCATCCTCTTCCCAGCGTCTTGTTTTTGCCCGTCTCTCTGGTTGTGTGGAAGTTGTGTGGGCACCCTCTGGATTGCCTCACCGCCGAAGCATGCCGGACCCTGTTATCCAGCTATCCATCTGTGTTATTGATTTTTTTCCCTCTTTGTAGAGTTTCATCTTTCCTCCACTTTTCTGTAGAGCAATGGAGAGGGAGGGAGTGTGAGAGAGAGAGAGAGGAGGGGCGAGCAAGGGGGCAGAGCAAAGATCTGAGAGCTGGTGGTGGTGGAGGGGTTGGAGGGATGGTGCGTTGGAGGAGCGGAGCAGCGGTGGGGCTTCAGAGGGTAGGGGTGTAAGAGGTTGGGGGGGCACTCAGCCAGGACTATGGATAAGCAGAGAGAGAGAGAGACTTGAAGAGCTGAAGCTTTTTATTCTCTCTCTCTCCCCCTCCCTCTCTCTTTCTCTCTCTCTCTTCGGTTCTCTCCATTCTCACGGGAACACCCCCTCCTCCTTCCCTCCTTCCTCCTCCATCCTGCTCCAAGGCGCCCCTGGTACACACGCTCCACTCGCTGCCCCCCTCCTCCTCTCCCTCCTCCTCCTCTGCTTCCCGCTCCGTCCGCCTGCCTGCCGTCTCTCCTTCCCGGGGGGCTTGGGCAGTGCTGGCGGCGCAGCCGTGATTTGCAGGAGATTTGTCTAAGTGAGAAGCAATTAGTGCGGCTAAGCACCGCTAATGTATGCATGCTGAGGCCGCCGCTGCCCCCCCCCTCCCACTTGGTGGTGCCAGGGCCAGGCCAAGCTGGGGCACTGCTGGCATATCCTCTGCTTGTTGCCCCTTTTCTCTTTTCATCTCAAGCCATCATCTTATTCTCATTCCCCTTCAGATGACCCAGTGCTCTCTGATTTTTATTAGCACTATAATTAGTTGACCAGTGGTGCTAATGAATGTCTGGATATTCATCATGACACCTGATGCAAGACAGGGCTGCATGGTTTACTTAAAGCATATTGTGACTATCAGCATACCGTGATTTGTGAGTCACTCTACTTGCTTTGTTATCAAGGATAATGCATGGAAACATTAGGTTACTGATAATTTTTAAATGAGTATTTGTCAACTCAATCATACAAATGTAATAGCTTAAAAAAATACAAAAACTAAAAAATGTGGTACTTAAAAAAAAAAACAAAAAAAAAAACTTACTAGTTGGGGTTTTACAGTTAATTATTCATCATACTTTTCTTTGTGATATAAATTTGTCATGTTGCTGCACGTCTTTTATTTTGCAGGGTTTACACAGTACATACTTTTGCTCATGGAGCTTGTATCTGAAATATATTCTTTTAATAGAGGTTGTATTTTTTGACCACTGGGTCAGACTTGGCCCACTCGTTGGCATCCATTTCCATCTGGTCTACACAACAAACAGTCATGTAACCATGCACTGCAGACCCTTCACTGCCTAAACAAGGGTTGTTTGAAATCTCTTTGTTCTGGGCATAGATAAGGGTCAGCATTTTTTATTTAATTAAATTAGAGTCTTTTGCGGTTGTGTAACTGCCCTAGCTGGCTGTCCCATTATGATTAGATTAATAGTGCCTCGTGAATTCAAATGCATGCGGCTTTTTCTACTACTCTTAGTTCAGTCTAAAGGCTTCTCCAAAAGGTGACCAGGTTGAATAAGCTTTTGAACTTCTACCATATGAACTTTGATTCACTTAACAGATTTTTGCCCTTCATCCTCTCCTACATATGTTTCCATTGTATATTGGAAGAAGGCTTCGATGAGCATGGAAATTTATTAAGTGTGTTAGTGTTGGTGAGAGGTAGCATAGTGTAGTAATTCATCCACACACTAGAGTAGACACTCAAAAGCACACACACATCACAAACACATGCACACCAAAGTGGAACAGTGGTGGGTGGTAGGATTCCCTTTGAAACCTGTGGTGTGGAAAGGCTTGTTTGCAGGCGGGCGTGCATGAGGGACGTTCTGCATGGTGCAACTCCCCAACTACTTGAAGATGAACTTTGCCCTTTTCTACACGTTCCTTCCCTCTTGCTCCAACAAAAACAAGATTAAGTCTGCTCATCTTTACGCCGGTCTGACTGCTTTCCAATTGGGAGCCTACATGGTCCGTGGGTGGTTTTGGAGCGAGGTGCTCGTTAATTAAAGATAGGCTAATTACTGGCGCTTCTTAGGCTGGCTTTTGCAGTGCTGATAAGAGGATAATCCTGGAGAGAAAGGCGGAGATCGAAGTGGTCCCCGGTAGACCAGGCCTCCTGCTCAACTGGGCTGGGAGAAAATCCCCCACCCCATCTCCTCAGCCCCCATCATGTCCCTGCTTCTTTAAAGAGCAGGTCTTGTAACCAGAGAGTATAGAATATTCAAGCAGACTGCACTTCAGGGGGAGGAAACCTACATAAAAGAGCTCAAAGACATTAGCTATCGCATGTTATGTCACAGATTTCAGAGTCTCTTGAAGTAATAACCAGGGTTTGGCTAAAATTGAAAAAGAAAAAAGCTTGCTAGTGTGTTGTAATGTTTTGGAATACTTTATTATCAGAAATATTTTTGAACTTTCAGCACTAGCTGTATAGATGGAGCTTGCAAGTGCCTTACTTGTGCATGCTGGGATTAATACTTGTTTGTCTTCATATCATTAAATTCCAGGTTGTTTATCCAGTGGGGCCTTCCCCTCAGTACCGATACACAAATACAGATACACACACACGCATGCAGGCATGTTAATACATTTACAATCCACCTCATACAACACAACTGAAAGATCCCATGACCTCACTATCATTCACGTGTCTCTAACACATATTTTGTCACGGGGAGTTAGCCATTAGCATTTGCTGGGCTGTTCCCATATGCTGGGGCTCCACAGATCTATAATTCAGGGGTGGCAGATGTCCCCATACATTATTCATGTGTGCCGTTCTATGCCGGGCTAGCTAGCAAGCCACGGACAGTACCATCACAAGGTCCTTGCATATTGAAGGTCTTTTCCATGGTGACCTGTGAATGCACCTTCTCTGCAACTCCTTCCTGCAAATAGGATACAGATTCTCAGATAAAGTGTTGTATGTCACTGTCAGAACAGAGAGATTATCTGAGCAGACATTGTGATGATGGTTGTCCTAAAACTTGTATCTGTGGAAGTCATGAAACATAGAAATTACTTTTTCAAATGGGCTCATTGATTTTACATAAGCATCAGTTTATTAGTTATGGAGTCTGTCACTCATTTGTTCAGAGTATATTTTGTAGGGCTGTGCAATGTATCCAAAAACCTCTTAGCTTCATATGGATCATTTCAGTTCCAGACATATATCACCCTATAGCATATTTTGTGTGAATTCCATGAAGAGGAGGAACACATAGGCTTTACCACATAGAAAGGCTTCTGTATTATTACATTTTCACATAAATATTCAATAGTTAAAACATACTTAATCATTTTATTTCAAGCACATAACTGGAAAGCCATTAAATTTTGTGTCACCAAACTTGTGTTGGACTGTTGTCTGTCGTCCATCTTCATTTTTGAAACATAACTAGAAGACCTTTAAACATTTTTCAAAGTACTTGAGAAACCACTGTACCCTTCTGTCAAAAGTCAAAGAAACTAAGTATGATTTAGTGGAAGTTTGTGGAAACCATGGATATGATATACTGTTATTGGTCCTATTTAAAACCGTGGTTCCAATTTTCTGTTAAGCATGTAACAAACAAACAAATTAGCCACTGCTTTAGATTTAAGCATTTTTATGTTGGCTGGTCCAAGTTATTCCTGTTCGTAATGATCAAGTTCTGTGTTATGTTCACTTTGTTCTCTCCGTTGTCACATAAATTTCCTGCCACAAGGAAAAATACAAAGTGCCAAAGCAATGATGAAAAATATTGCCATAAAGGCCATAAACAATGAAATAAACAATAAAATATGAAGTGCTACAATGCTACAGGCTTTTATATTGACACATGATATAGTGTGACATTACACAGTTGTAATATTGTGTATAATTTTAGACCTAAGTGGCTTAATTTGTAATAACCGAGACTTTGTTACATGGGAAAGTCCAGAACATTTTACAGTACAATAGAAATTGAAATACAATAGATGTTAAATCGTATAGATTACTAACAAGTTACTGGGACAACAGTTCTTATCATGAGGCAATATTTGGTTCACCTCTATTGTATTGGTGTGATGATGGAAATCAGACCCTTGTATCTCATATGCTAAAGGTACAATCAAGACAATCTATGTGGCACAGCTATAAAGGTAAATGACAAAACGGTAATTGGTGAATAACAGTACCTTGTTGTCAGACACAGGCCTGTGTATTGCAGTGTACACTAGTATAATACACTGTGGAGCAGTAGAAGAGGTTAGACTTTGCATGTGTGTGCGCATTTGTGTACCGCCTCTACAGTGTAAATCACACCTACATACCTGGAGGAGACAGCAGTGTTGTGTGCCGATACCCTCAAAGAGTCGAGGATAAAATACACACACATACACACACGCACAGAGGCACCCAAGATCACAAACCGCCGCCAGCGCCAAGCCTGGCCGGCGCTGAACCGGCAACCTGATACCTCCTCCGGAGCCCTGCGGAGGTGGATAGTGGGTGTGGGAGAGAGGCTTCTATAAAGTCTGTCCCGCCGGTCGGCCGTAACCTGAGCTCCCAGCAGACAGCCTCGGTGCCTCGCGGTCAGGCTCAGCAGAATGTGTGTGTGTGTGTGTGTGTGTGTGTGTGTGTGTGTGTGCTTTGAGTGCAAGTGAGACGGGACGGGTGACATGCTGCCACACGCTTGTTACCACGCTGGGGATCAGGCCGATGGGTTTGTGAAGATTGCAAACATGCACACACAAACACAGAGACCTCCCCTTGACTCCTGTCTCTCTCACAACTTTGCACATACATCTTGTTAATCACTCTAAAAATTCTTTCCCTGACACGTGAATAAATGGATTCCTTTTTCCACTGCCCCTTCCTTTCCTTGTAATTGATACATATGACGCGCTGACGGGACCTTTATCACGGAGTCACCGAGTTTCTCTCCTTCAGGCTTCAGACCATTCTCCAATATCTCCTCCCTCTCACCCTCTGTGAGGTTCCAACGTGACTGTCATCTGAATGATCCACAACGTCAGCAGGCAAAAAAAAAACTGTCGCCAGCTGCCATATTGCTTGCTGTTGCTGCCAGGGTGCTGCCCTTTACGGATGTGAGTTCAGTGTGTGCAGTTTGAGAGCGTAGTTTAAAGAAGAGGAGGGGAAGCTTGTGCTTGTGTCGGGGCTGGCAGAGGGACAGGATCCCCTTGTGTGGTTGCAGTGGGTGAGGAGGTTAACTGAGCCACAGCAGAGCCAAGATGCTGCCTAGGATATTGACAGGTTGGAACCTGAGGGCTCCTGCAGGATAGGAACACACTGCCAGAGGCTTGGTTACCACCACCGCCTGCCTGCCTCAGAGGGAGGGAGGGGTATGAAAGGGATGGAGGGAGAAATGGAAAGACAGGGTGAATGTGAGTCTGAGATTCCAGCCTCCAGAATGATTAGGATGTAGGGGCAGAACAGCATGGTCAATGTTAGTTAGAATATTTTTTCAAAGTATCTCTCACAAAATGGCCAAATTGCATGAAACATCATAAACTTGTATTGTAGGAATTAGAAAAACTAAATGTAAAATCAAACCACTTATAATTTTAAAAAAAGTATGAAACAATAACACAGTAAATAAATCATATCATAATCAACAATCACTGGAATTAAGTAAACAATAGTGAAAATAATCAGTCATTTGACCAGTAAATTATTCTGTATGCTGCATTTGTAGCCTATATTTTTTTGTATTCATGAAACAATACAGGCAATTTGATGAGGACTTACCAGGATTTTTTTACAGTAATTTTTATATGTGACATTTTACAGACTTGCATATATTCAGAAAAACTTCAGATTAAGAACAATTTTTTTTTTTTTAGATACAGCCCTCAGTAATGATAGTTAAGGATGTGTGATTTGACGATATATATGATGGAACAACAGAAAACATCTGTCTTCATCTGTTTCATATTATGCTCCGTTTTTTTATTTCATTGTGCTGAAAATCATGCTTTATCTCCATATTTTTTATAATTTGGACACTTTGCATTCTCCAACATTTAAAATTTGTCCTAAATTTGATCTTCAGTGAAAACAAGATACGTTTAAATAATAATAATAATTCAAAATTGTATAAGAAATAGGCCTTTCCTTGTGGTCATTTCATGCTAGTACTATTATATATTCATTAAAGAAAATGTCCTATACTGTAATATGTATAATGTGGATAAAAAATGAGTACAACATGAGAGTTTGACTATATTTCACAGCACTGATTATAGTCTTAAACTATCAAGGGGATGACACAAAATAGATATATTTTTTCAAACATAGCCCATGTGAAGTCGAACAGAGAAATGAACTGCATTTATTGTAGCTCCACTGTCTTTGAGGAGCTGTACTTTGCTGCCTTCGCTCAGCAAGGAGGCAAGTATTTGGTCTGTGTGGTTGAGGGTCATTTGCCATGGTAACGGTAGCCAGGTCAGAAGGTGATTGGCTTGACTGAGGAGGGCGCTGGCGGCTGTTTGTTGATTCTCTGATATGGGTGACCTACCCCTGACCTCAACACAAATCAATACTGCCTCCTTAAACTTTCATTTGTCCTCGTTTGCTCGTTCTAACCCCTGATTGGGAGCAATCAGTGTAGGGTTTTTGGATATGAAAACATATTTTTGGTCTAAATTGCAGTTATATTATTATTTCCAGTGTGTTATTGAACAGTGCAGATTTAGTGTCTGTCCTCAAATAAATTTAGTCTGTGAACTGTGACCTTTCTGTTGAAAAAAGTGAAAATGAGGTTGGTAAATTTCCAGTCACGCAATGATTTCAGAGAATGCTCTTTGTGTTGTGTTTTTAGAGAAGCTGTGTGGTGCAGGGAGTCCCTCCAACGCAGGAAAGCCTTTGAGAAGCTCCTTCCTGTCTCTTCACCACCTCTTCATTGCACTTTTGTTTCTTCTCTTCTCCCCCTCATTCTCACTTTCACTACCCGTAATCCCCACTGTGGCCTATGAGGTTATGGTGTTCCTCTGTAGAATAGCACAGTTTGTGTAGGCACACTGAAAAAAACAAAAAGAAAAAAACTGTATTTCTCCATTCTGGGGTCACCCTTTCCACTCCCCCACAGAGGGAATCACCTCATCAAAAGCCATGTGATTCATTTAGTCAGTAGCTTCACTGAAATGCACTAGTCTTCCCTGTGCTGTCACTGTAGTTACCAAAACTGACAGCCTTATACCTCAGAACATCCAGATTATCTTGCATCAGATGCAGGTTTCAGTACGTTATTGCCATATCGACACTGTAGGCACACATTTTCCTCAGTTCATTTTAGAACTGACTTTTTAACATTTGCTGAGCAATACCATACAGCAAGAATTATTCACATCAGTTTCAGTAACAACAAGCAGACTTGTTTGTATGCTGTGAAAAGCAAAACTTTGTGAAGCTTTCACATCAGCAACTAAAAAAAATAATTTCTTATTTTTGTAGGTAAAGATGTCATCTTTGGATCCATGCTGTCCAGTCTTTAAATGAGTGATATTTTGCTTTTTTAAATGGAATCATGCATTTTCAAACATTTCCCTGTGGTCTACATAAACTGTAAATGCTCTGCTTGGGTCTGAATTCTTCATTAATTCAACTCCACAGGTCCATCTTCAACAAATTAAGAAGGAATTTAAACAGTTTGTAGAAAACCACTCGATTTTTGCCAGAATGAATATAAAGATAGCTTTGCAGCACCTGGAGGGTTCAAATTCAAACTAAATGAACTATTAAGGTCCCTATACACAAATAAATGAACCAAAGACTAATAAAAGTGGGTTTAACAAAATATGACCCCTTTAAGTGTTGGTATGGGTTGAACTGTTTGAATAATAAACTCATATTTTGGTCTAAATTGCCCTTAAGTCTGAATATAAAAGTAAATGGGTGCTGAACTGATGACATTCCCAAGGGGTACCCAACTTTCACCCACTGTCAACAAGAAGTCTCCAGCCACACTGTGACCCTTCACAGTGTCAAATGTTTATGGAAAATGGTTGAGACATGTTCTGAGTGTAGAGACATTTTAACAATACACAGTTTGAGGCCTCAAGAGCTGAAATTGTGAGGAAAAAAAACACAAACAAAAAACAGAACACCAAAATTAGAAACTGAAAATAGTCTTGCAGCCCTCTCGTCTCTGTCCAAATCAATAAACTAAATTTAAAAATAGCTGACCTGCTGTTTCAGGAAAAGTGAACTCATTCTATGCATTTGTATCTAATCCATCTGGCATAGTCATAGCAGCTACCTGTCTCAAAACGAGTGTCATGTGGTACAATTTTTCAAGCCTGAAAACACAAACAATGGTAGATGCAAAAATTGTTTTCTCTCAGACTACTTAAAATACAATATATGGTGAAAGGTAATAATAGAATGTTTGCTTAATGACACCAAAAACTATTGCACACTGAAGCTTTAAAGGGGTCATATTTTGCTAAACCTACTTTTATTAGTCTTTGGTTCATTTCTTTGTATATTTGGACCCTAATGGTTCAAAAAGTTTGAATTTGAATCCTCCAGGTGCTGCAAAGCTATCTTTACATTTATTTTGGCAAAAATTGAGTGTATTTCTACAACCTGTTTTAAGTCCTGCTTAATTTAAGTCTCTAACTCTAACGTCGTGACATTTGCACATATAAGGTCAAGACTTCCGACGAACATTTTTCTGAATACGCCGTAACTGTCGGGACAGAGCAGCACAGCCAACAACCTGGATGGGGTGGGGCGTTAAGTGGCTCATTTGCATTTAAAGGGACAGTGCTCAAAATTACCTTTCTGGTGTCATTAGTCAGAAATAGGGTTGAAGATGGGCCTGTGGAGTTGAATGAATGAAGAATTCAGACCCAAGCAGAGCATTTGCAGTCTATGTAGACCACAAGGGAAACGTTTTAAAATGCAAAAGTCAATTCAAAAAAGCAAAATATCACTCCTTTAATATAATGTTAAAAAAAAATCTATGAGTCTTACTGTACACTATCTTTAGAATATCACAGCTTTACTTTGCTAGTTGATATTTTATGCTTCACACTAGTGTGGATATTTTGCCGAAGTATTTTTCCTCTACATTTAGCCTCTCATCCAGATTTAAACAGCATTGTAGATCACAAAAGTTGAGGTTTTTAAAAATGCTTTCCAAGGTAAAGAAAACGATGAGGTCACACCCAATTTTGCACACGTCCATTATTTCTTTCCGTTATAAACGTACATCTGAAACATCAAATCCAGTTGTATAAATCTGTGTATGACCTGCAGTAGATCAATGTCAGCACAGATGAATTTAGGAGGCAGACCAGACCAGACTGGACCGGCGTTATGGACAAATCCCCAAACACTAACAATAACCCGAATCAACACATAAGGAAACTCAAGTTTATAGCTTAAATTATACACCACAGTGTTTGCAGTTTTACATCCCACAGAAACAATGGTCATTATTTTAAAATGCAAGGCTCATGATTTTTTAATATCTGTAGAAAAATATCCAGGATAGTTTGAACAGGGAAGTACGGTTGTGCTCATAAGTTTACATACCCCAGCAGAATTTATGATTCTTTGTCTATTTTTCAGAGAATTTAAATGGTAACACAAAAACTTTTCTTTCACTTGTGGCTAGTGGTTTGGTGAAACCATTTATTATCAAACAAATGTGTTTACTCTTTTTAAATCCTACTGACAACAGAAACTATCCAAATGACCCTGATCATAAGTTTAC
>JAPQRP010000028.1:35695418-35730578 GCA_037367295.1 Apogon hyalosoma
AGGGAGGAAGGCAGGAGGGGGAGGTCAAGCAGACAAGAGCAGCAGCAGCAGCAGCAGCAGCAGTTCAGTGTTAGCAAGGAATGTCAAGCAGTTCAGCTAGGCTAGCAGGCTGCAGAGCTAACAGCTTAGTTAGCTAAGACCCCAGAGGTAGGGGAGGTTTGGGTATGGGAGCTCAGGGCTGGTAGCGGTGTGACATTGACAGGCGGAGGCTCAAAATGGCACAGAGGGCGGATTCGGGGAGTGTTCACCTCAGCTGCCGCAAGGGGAGAGTAAGCACAAGCAAAGAACAAAAGGCTGATTGTGGCATTTGGAGGCAGAGATGGGATCTGGGAGGACTAATCTGCTGCTCCGACATGATAAGATTAGAGAGGGGAGGCAGGAAGAGCTGGCTGGGAAGATCACACATACACTCGCATAAACACACACACAAAGATGATGGATCTGATTGGAAGGGTTTTCCACTTCGCTTTCTCTCTTTCTCATTTTCCTTCTTTCTCTTCCTTATTTTCTCCCGCTCACTCTGAGACAGAGAGATCTGCCAGCACACCAGCACTCAATAAGCACTTCCATCTGGCCAACAGCACACACACAAAACTGTATGTGTGTGTGTATATATGTGTGTGTGTGTGCGTGCGTGTGTATGTGTACATACATACACTGGCGAGGTACAAGAGATCTGCTGTGCTCACGCAATCTTCGACATCTCAGTGACTGACAAAGGAGGTTGTTAAAAAGAAATGCCAGCATGCTGTGTGAGCAAACACGCACGTACAAGCCAATGCACTCTTTCTCCCTTGCACGTGCACACACACACACACACACACACACACACACAAATAACAGGCTTTCTGGATAAGCACAGCTATTCTTCTCCCAACCCTGCAGTCGAACGGGGCAGGCTGGGACTCTGTGTCAGAGGTAAGAGAAAGCACCTCTAAATCAGGCTGTCAGAGCCAGCAACAGCAGGATTCCACTCTGCAATCCTCCACTCCTTATGGGTTTCACCGTGAGTACTTGGCGACTTTGGGAAAGGAAGGATAACCTGCCCCTCAAGCCCATTTCTCCAAGGCAGAAATAATAACTCTAAACAAATGCTGATTACAATGTTTGTGAGGTGCAGCCTGCTTCACCGTAACAAGAACAAATGGACAGAGTATGGGAGGCAGAGGGAGAAGAGGGGGGAGGAGGAGGGAGGGGTGAGGTGAGTCCCAGCTGTGGCGGTGGTGCTGGCAGGACCTTTGCACCATGCCTACACAGGGGCGTCTCTCTCTCTGCCTCTCTTTGGCTTGACCTGTTTGGATATTAAATCGGCGCCCTCTGCTTTGAACACACTGGGCCCATCTGTCAGCCCGGCTCCATATTGGATTGGATGAGCATTAGCTGTTTCAAAGTGGGCAGATTTGCTCTTGTTGCTCTGTGTGTGTTGGATGCGTATGTGCCTTT
The DNA here is from genome assembly GCA_037367295.1 of Apogon hyalosoma. Taxonomy (NCBI): domain Eukaryota; kingdom Metazoa; phylum Chordata; class Actinopteri; order Kurtiformes; family Apogonidae; genus Apogon; species Apogon hyalosoma. Next base: position 35,696,862 of record JAPQRP010000028.1, read on the forward strand.
GAACGTGAACGCCTACGCCTGCCTTAAATTTAAGACACCCTTTCAAGGAATCAAGTACATAAATCACTTTAACTGATTCACTTGTTAAGTCTTTGTGTCAACTAACAACAACGGTGTTAACAGGTCCTCTTATCATTCAGGCAAAAGACACTGAAGTACTGTGGCTACAATAGACACTCTATTTGGAACCATACTGGATACTATGAATAAGGTGTACCATATGATATTACCTGTAGTCATATACAGCGCAGTTTGTTATATGTGAAAATTAATTCAGTGTACTCCATAGTCACAGAACCATTAAAACAATAAAACTAATTAGTTTACTGTAAATTTAAGTTTTATTTCTTGTTTTACACAAAGAAATCAATGTGATATTATTTGCTACATAGGAGGTTGAGGACATAGGAAAGTGAAAAGTCATTTAGAAGCTCATCTAACTCATTTAGTAGCTGGTAATGCCTCAGTTTCTACTGAATGACTCAGTTGGGGTTTTTCCCAGCAGCAGTTAGATGATTTTAATGAACACTTTGCAAATGTGGTAGATTCATAGTACCTTTCATCTGTTAATCTTTATGGCTTTGTAGAGCATTGTTTTAATGTCTGTCTTGTCTGTTACTGTATTGTTTGGGATTTATACAAGTCAAGCTGGTGGCAAATGGTAGACTTTCAATGTTGGGGATTAATGAAATTATTAAATATTATTAAATTCTTCACCAATGCTGCATTTGGATGCTCCCTTGCATTTCTGGTAATTTACTTCAAACTGAAATAGTATACTATTTGTTGCCCAAATTTCATGAGATGTGTATCCCTATTTAATATATGTACATAAAGAATTGTGACCCTCAGTCCAAAAAAATAGGTGAGGATAGTACAAATGATGAAAAATAAGGTGAAGATGATGTAATGCAGCGTGGGATGAAGTCCTGTAACAAAAATAAAGTATGAAATTTGCTGAGCGTAGTGTGACATTCAGGTATCCTTGGAAAAATGCTAATTTTCTACTTTGTTACATACTTGTTAATACTTTTGGTTATAATCATTATACTAGTAGAAGATAGTGCCATTTCTAACAGAACCAGAGAAAATTAAAAAAAAGAAGAGAGAGATGGAGTCACGTGGAGCTCACAGATGATACTAATTAAGACTGGAGGGCCGAGTACCACTGCTCGCGGATCACACTGCCAACCACAGACACACTTTACACACTGGAGAATCACAAGTGCCACACATGACCGCCACATCCAACAATGTGCTTCACTCTGTGCTGATAAAACACAGGGCTTAACACACCAGTCTTTGTTTCCCCTCTTCTTTATTTCAGAAGTGTCCCAGTGGGAGAGAGTTAAATTAATGGCAGATATAATAGGAAAATGCATGATGTTGACCACATTGCCCTCTATCTAGACAGAGAGGGGCGGTGAGAATGGATAACACTAGCCCTGGCTGTTCGCTCCATAAAACAGCCAGGCCGAGTCCAACTTAAATATTTGTCTTTGCCTCCAACACACTTCTGCTGCACGGAGGTTTTAGCCAAGACATTTTAGACGAGTTAAGTGATGGTGAAGAAAACAGGGCTGTGAGAAGCTAAAAGAGAGAGAGGAAATAAAGAATACATTCACTAATGATGGTCATTATCTGCAGAACACAGACATGGAGCACAAGGGACATGACAAGTTGTGTTCAGCGATTTAGACTGCACACTAAACACACACACTTCTATTTTTTTTTTTCAAGAACACAGTCAGAAATCCTTGCAGCAATAGCAGGATATATAGACTAGAATGCAGATCCAAGTGAGACTTCAAACGCAGGCTGTGCAAGGGACAGATGGAGGCGGTTAGGAGAGCTCATATCTGGGTGTTCAGATCATAATACTGACTTTATTTCCCAAGCTCTCCCTCTCAGCCAGACATACAGTTATAGCCTGCCAGAAAACATTGTCATTTCTGCCTTCAGCCTTTCATTTAGCCGCTTCAAAGCTGTCTCCCTTTGATACCTGGCTTCCTGTGTGTGTCCGTGTGTTTGCCGTTGTGTATGTGTATGCGTGCGTTTGTGTATAGCTGGGGATGTTCTCTTGAGAGCGGAGACTTGTCTGGTCTCAAGGTAATACCCATGAGTCAGGATTCTAAATAGACACAGACATGCAGAAAAAGACCAAGGAATGCTGCTTACATTTCTGAGCGATAGAGGTTTCCTTTGTGTTGTGCAGTGTTTAAATGGCCTGGTGTTTACTTTGGAAGGCCACTTGCCTGTGATCCATTGTGTTAGCTTTGCCTTGTTAGCATAGCCGGGTGAGCTAATGAGACATCTTTCTAATACTGGCTGGAGTACTGCTGCGGAGGAAAAGGGAGAGGGGCGTGCAGAAAGGATATGAATATCAGCCTCTGTATGTATGTGTGTGTGTGTGTGTAGTTGGCATATTGGACGTCAGCCCAGCCAGCTAATCCGGACCCTGTGTGTGTATATATGTGTACGACTACAAGTGGCAGCCTCCTGAGCAGGGCATGGCAGGGAAGGAACTGTGGGCTGATTGAGCACTGTAATGGAAGACAGGAAATGAGAGGGCTCGCTTAAGCCAATGCTAATCGATCTCCCTCTTGGTTTAATTCAAACACACACAAGTACATTTAACATTCAGGGTAAAATGTAGGTTAAGTAATACATGTGGAATGCAAATACTATAATAATGTTTGGCCAAGGGCAGGATGTGTGTGCGCGAGAAGCCGGGGCAGGTTTTATGTGTACAGTCTGTGTGTACGACAGCTCTGTGGGGAGTCACAAAAGGTGGCGAATATGTGTTACTTCAAAGACTGATGCAATGTGTGATTTGGGAGGGATGATGGAGGGTTGGTAAAAAAAAAGAACAGAGGATATTCTGGAGGTGTTCACTGTGTAACAGCAGCTGTCGGGCCGACAGAACAGTGTCTGTGAGGGCTTGATACTGGCTTTTCACCCCCCAAGAAGTTCCTAAATTGAAAAATGCAAGTACTTTAAGAACTTTAGTGGTGAAACTATAATAATACTAATAATAATAATAAGCACCATAATGATAATGTGTCTCCTTGATAAAAGATACAGAGACATTTATGAGCAAAGAGCAGCTACTACAAAAACCCTAACCTTCAAACTGTGTCAACAACCAATCTAAGTGTACTAACACTACAAGTCATATTAACTTAATTTTGTCCTGGGGATAAACAATGAAAAAAAAGTCTGTTTTTGAAGGACTAGTGATAGCTAAAAGGATAATAAGCACCATTTTGCAGCACCAAGTCCATTTTCAGAGTGAAATATTTGTGTTGCTAATATCTATGCTAGACTAACACTTATATTAGATAATACTGAATGTGGATTTTATTCCTGCAAAACGGTGTAAACAGTTTTAGTTATTGTTGTGTGACTTCCTTACACCTGTTAGAGATAGAGAAGAAGTATTTCCAATGTGTGTTTGTGCAAGTCTGTGCTAATAAATGAGTGGACAAGGGAACACATTTTTTTATGTTTAAAGTTGTGCTGAGTTGTTGTTTTCTCTCAATGCAGAGGACAGTCTCCCATCCGTTATTCTGATGTGTTTACAAGGAAGAAGCTGTGAATGACAAAGAGCAAAGGAAATTTAAGAAAACTGCTCCACGGTCCTTTGTGCCGATGACTAAATCACAGGATTTTTTTCCAAGTGACAAAACTGTATCTGTGCGGTGACTGGATCATTGTGATTGTTGTGATGCTATCACCATTTTGAGCTGAATTTTGTAGCGCGTTTTTTATTTTCCAGCCACGTTCCTAAATACATTTTACAGTTCGCACACATCTATTTCGAGTCCCCGATGTGAGTGAAACGCTACAACCGTTGAGCCTTGTCTGTGGGTAGTTTGTGTATGTGTGTAGGTACACAAAGCGAGAGAGCTTCCTGTATGGACGACTCACACTGATATACTACGCACATCCAGTGTGTGGCCGTGAGCTTTGTTGTGTGTTACAAACATGCAAATGCACACTCACACAAGACAGAGAGAGAGAGAACAGGCACAGCAGGAGAGTGAAGCCAAATAAGCGATAGAGTGGGAAGCGGAGAATAAGAGGACAAGCATGCAAAAACAGATCTTAACGCTGCGTGTGTGAAACTGGACAGACAGCATCGCAGACAGCCATGAAGGGCTCAGCCAGTTGTGATTGTATTGTTTTATCTGGCCACTGCCTCTGAAGATATCCATCTCTCTGTCTCTCTGCCTCCTATCTCTGTGTCTGAAGGTGACCTTGCCTGTCTGTCAGTCTCAAGTGATGACACTGGCCCTATCAGTAATACATCATGTACGCTGTGTATCAGCCAGATGCCCCACTAGTCGAGCAGTGGGTGGTCTGTCAGGCGCACTTGCTTTGTACAATATGCAAATAATCACATGCAAATTACCTACCCATGTGCGTAACAATATATCAGTGTGGATGCAAACGCAGTTGGCTATCAGATGTGTGTTAACAAAGGGTTTAAAGAAGTTACAGGCCTTTTCACCAAATACAGTTACAGCTCACAAAATCACAACAGCTCTTGCAGTCTTGACTGCTGGGGAGGAACGTTCCAATGGTTTCAATGTGATTGTAACACATGCGTGCACACACATACACACACACGCAAGCCAGAAGCTTTGAGCAGCCTCCTGCTGTGCTCCAACAAGAGATGTATTGTAGACAACACAGCTGCAATAACAAGGCTGGCCCAGTGCATGAAGGAGCTGTACTGCATGACTCGTAGTCTAGACCGGCAGTAACAGCCGCCATATTGCAACAAGCTTATAGAAGGGCAGGGGTTTGTGTATCAAGAAAACACAGGTTCAAACAGGTTTAATGAATCTAAATATATTGGGAAATAAGGTTAAAATGATGCACATTTTAGGACTAGTCATGAATTTTGTTTGCATCTCAGATATGGAATACTCCTATTAAAAATAAATAAATATCAAGAGACATTTATAAAGTGCTGGAAACAAGTGCAATAGTATTATTGATTTAATTTTATTTTTTCCTCCTACACAGTTCAGTCACAACTGAAGACTTGCTATTTTCTAATAAACAGAAACAAAGGCCGGTTCTGTCTTTTGTTCATCCAAGTTACCAAAAGATATATAGGATGGAAGGAAGAAAGATCTATTGTGTCCATAACATGACTATTTACAAAAACACTCCTGTTCGTAATACGTCTAAAAAACCTGAAAGCAGTGAGGTAAGATGAGAAAAATCACTGAGTTCAGGGAAGCAAAAAAAAGAAAAAATTCATCTCAGTATGTATCCTTGACCAAGCTGTGGAAAAAACTACTTGTGCCAAATGAAAATATAAACCTCGAGACACTTTTACACAGGCTTTAAATTTAGATGCTGGTAATTAATTTGAGACTGTGTGTAAGCTTTAAGGACCTACTAAAAACTGAAATGATGTGATATGATGTATTATCTTTTTTGCATGTGATTAAGGTCCTGCTGTAGTGAACTACTGAATCAAAACTAGACTAAAAAATGATTAAAAACGGCTTTAATGATTAACGCTTTTGAAATTGTTTTTTAAGCGCTGTGAGTGAAAACTACAGCCCCTTGTAATGTCCCCGCCGACAACGTGAGTGAACAACAGTGCACTAATGCAGAATGAGGGAAAAAACACGGGAGTCATGATGAGCATAGTGTATCAAACACGCTGGTTATCGTGCACACGCACACACACGAACGCAAGCGCCCACCGAGAGGGAGAACGCGAGACAAAGAGGTTGAACAACACACCAACATCTCTACTTTCTGCAACCCAGGCACATCAAAGCTTTCTCCTCCCATTTATCTGTGTGTGTGCCTGTAAATCAAACGGCATACTTTGAACATGCACACACACATGCGCACACACACATGCACACACACACACACGCTCAGACTGCATTTGCTTTGTGAGGCAGCGTCCAGGGCTGGGTAGGGGAGGTAAAGGATTTTGCTGTAGACGGGGGAATTACTCGCCTCAGCTCACTCTGTCAGGGAGGAGCGGGGGATGACTGTTTACCCGCAGTGAGAGAAAGAAAAGAGGGAAGGAAGGAAAAGACAGAGAGGTCAGTGCAGTGTCTGAGACGACGCTTTCTTCTCTGTAAGTCACCTAGCGCTTCACTTTCACCCCTCACTTGGCCCGGCCATCATCTTTGAGAGGTGTCACATGCATACACGCATCAGCCTGTGTCTTTAAAAATGGCTGTAAAGCGTGTTAGATAAGAGGCCCGGGTCAATGTAATTAGCTGTAACAGCATGTTCGGGGGCGAGATAGAATACACAGGAACGGGAGAGGAATAAATGTGCAAACACATTCGGAATCCCACAGAGAGGAAAACCAAGGAATGCACACACGCATTAAAGTGATCTGTGCATCCCAGTGTGACCATATGGTTTGGCGGGGACTTCCTACCCACCACAGAGGAAGTGTCCGTTTACAGTGTACAGTTCAGTTGTCCGCCATCACATCCTGTCTCCCAGCTCTAAACGGCCATGTGAAGCCCGCTCAGCTCTGCCCAGTCACGGCTTTGAAGTTAAATCAAGCAGAAACGAGACATGGCGCACCATACCATGCAATCAGCATCAGTATGAGATCTTGTAGGGTGCACGCAAATCTGAACAGCAGAGCATAAAGATTGAGCTTAATATATTATACTTTGAGTGCAGGGCTGGGAGATATATCACATTCATTTCATTAATTCGAGTTTTGTTTTTTTGAATGATGTGAAAAATGCCCAAATCACAAAATTTTGATTACTGCTTCCTCTGGAGACCTCGACAAAAACTTAACCTGTTTATTTGATGTAATGTATTCATTTTGAATATATCTCTGCAGTCATTGTCTACCGGTGGTGCTTTATTTCATTTAACATTATTTTTTTATTTTTCACAAATAATGCACAGACAGTCTTGCAAGCGCTGCTTTTTTTTGTTATTGCTGTTTGTTGATACCGCACATATATGCCAGAGAGGTGCGGAAACCTCTCAATTCAAAGATACATCACGGCGCAAACATCGTAAATATTCACAGCTTGACTTGAATGCACTGCAGAGGGATTTATGTGTAGTTTTGGTAATGTTTACATAGTAAGGCGGGACAAGCAGATACTGGTATTGAAAAAAGGCAGCGGCTTTTATTATAGACTGTTGGAAGCATTTTCTAAATAAAAAAAAAAGGACATTAGATTAAGTAACCATGTGTAGTACCATAGAAAACTCAAGGATCACTGGGCTTTCAAATCACTGACAGGTCAGTCAGAATCAAATCATGAGTTTTTATAACATTAATACAAAATGTTAGAAAGGTGCTTCTGAATTATGTTCATGGAGACAGAAAAACAATCGATTCAAAGCCTGAATCGTCCATAACAACTGGCCTACTTATGCACCGAGGTAGACAGTTTTCAGCCTATTTTGTTGACAGATTCTCTCTTTTTCATCTTTTGCAGTACTGTGACTGACATCCACCTGTCCTTGGTCGGTTGGTGATTTGGTGTTCTTACAGCTGGCTCTTTGTACCGAAGTGGATGCTTGTAACAGATTGTGTGTGCAGGGCGATATGATAGGCGGGTGATGGAATGATCCAGCAGACTTTGACTAACAGTCGGTGGGATACAACAGGGCGGGGTTATTGATGACTCTCTTAAACAGCGGGTATCATTGCCATGGCAGCCCATACATTATCACCGCAAAGCCACACCCCCATCACTGCTGTGAACCAATGCGCGGGCAGCTGCCAAGCAAACAATCCCCAGAAGCGTTTGAAGGGTTGAGGGAGAGAGGTGAATGCTAAATGTGCCACTTCATCCAGTGATTGACACAAAGCCTCTTGTTTACCGGCGCCACAGAGATTTGCATCTTTTTACCGTTGCCCCTCCCTCTTCTCTCTGATTGCTGCCCCCCACCCCCGCACTCCCACCATCCTCTCTGCTTGTGGCGGCCCCGCATGAAGTGGATATTACCCCACCCTGCTGCTATGATATTGATCAGCCTCCTCCCTCCCTCTTCTCCTTTCTCTCCTCTCTTCAGAGCCCATTGCATTGATTCCTCCTCTCCCTCTGAGCCCGCCAGCAAGGAGTGATTACACACGCTGCTCACACACACTGATGCAAACACACACATACGCATTAGTGTCTTTGGTAGCGACGTGTAGTCTTGCTTTACTTTAAAGACTATAAAGCTCATAAGATGCTGCGCCAGCCCTGTGGAAATACTGCTGCTTTTCATTCAAGGTTACCAGTGACTGCAAGCTTGGCGTAACATATTACCAGAATAAATATGATTCTTATAGCATGTTAGCATAGCACATCAGCAAGCTGGAGCAAATGTGGCTGCGCTCTGGTGGGTTTTTGTCAGACTGGTGCTAAAGATGGCTGTGGTAGTGCTTGACAGGTGGGCTCCAGACACCCTGAGTCTGTGCAGAACCTCACAGAGCTGATACCCACTCCTTATTTGGACCTGCAGTGGTGTACTGTCCCACATAAAAAACACAAGGGAAACTAGAAGTTAGCCTGCTATTCAAAGCTCTCAAATAGAGCCTGTCAGAGCTGCTAATGCACTGAGGAAATTGACAAAAAACATGTATACCCAAAGAATGTTAACAAAAATTGAAGAAAAAACTTGTCATTTTATGAATTTATTATTTAGGTTTAATTAGCAGGGACAATAGTACATATAGGAATTGTACATATACTATATACAAATTAAAACATCCAATGTAATTCTCTAATTGCACAATAAAGACAATGTTATGTAAAAAAAGTTAAAGAGTTGTAACAGAGTCATGGGAAAAAAAACAAAAATTCAAGTATTCCTCCCATTTGAAAGATACATCCCATCATGCACTTTTCAAATGCTGACATTTGTCCTATAATCTTCTCTTGAATCTCAGTGTAAAAGTGAGGAATGACAGGTTTGGAAAAATATTTGCAACTTGCCTTGTCATATCCTGTTCTGTATCTACAGTTCGCATTAGCATGTTCTCTACCTCTTTGAAACTGTATCGCATCTTTTACCAGACACCAAGAAAAAGGAGTAGGATGACACGATATGACGCTCTGAATGACTTTCACTGAATGGAATGATTGCGGACATCTGTATAATCCATCACCATATAAGGTTGTCACATTTCCCATCCCTGTGTACGAGCAATACTTAAAACTCATTTTCATCTGTGGTCTCTGGGCAGAGGCCACACCGAAAGCTAAGCTCTTCTAAATTGCACCAAGTGTAGGGTCTGTCAGCTCATCTCTACACACGTGCACATTAATTAGTCAAATACCTTCCCTCTGCTGTTTATCAGATTGTATCTCTGCTAACAATAGCTGGCGGGGTGTGAGAGGTTTTGGATGGGGAGTCATAGCTGATGAGCTACAAGGGCAGTGTGGGCCAAAGCCGCAAGAACAACCACTTATCTCTGTGTAACCTCTCTCTGGCAGCAGCAACAAGCCAGCAGAGTCTACAGCAACGGGCCAGAGATCCCACATATTATACACACCCTCACTGCCATTTGGCATTTAAATGGCATTTTAGCGTGGCAGCAAACAGTTTGCACCTAATTATGGCCAGTTGCTGCTGTGTCCTGACTTGAACGGGCGTCTCTAACTGCCATCCACGCCGCAGCGGACTTGTTAATACTCTTTTAAGGATAACCGATATCTATGCCTTGAGGCTTTTTGCTGAGGTGGATTGGATGTGAGTGTTCGCTGCTGAGAAAGGGCTTCTATAACATGCAAAATGTTAACAGGTAAGGACAATCCAAACAAAGACCGAGATGAGGGGGGAGAGCGAGGATGGCATGAGTGTAATCAATAGCTGCAATCAATATTCTTCCTCAGTATCTTTCTCTGCTTGAATTAGTGCTTCAGTATTACTGCAATACAACACCTCGGACAAGCTCACAATTATTTTATTTCACTTGGGTGATTTGATAAACAAAAAATATTAAATTAATCTGCACTAAGTGTTCAATTAGCTGCTCCAAGAATGCTGAAGCAGGGTTTTGGTATGTACTGTAATAAAAGCAGTCAATTAAAAGGTGGGTGTAGGAAAATGGTCAGTATAAGGAAATAAAAACGAGACCTAAAATACAGATGAGGGAAATGATAAAGGATAAATTCCTGGTACCTGTTATATAATGTGCATACCAGCTAAGCATAATGCCCATTTTTAGTGTTTTAATTTAATAAACTTAGCAATACAGTCCTGGTATTTTCAACACTTTTTGATAACTCATCTAAACAACTAATCATGATTATTTTGAAGGAGACTGACACAATTTTAATAAAATAAGTAATAGATAAGCATTTCTCTTTCACTAAAATTTCTTAAAATGGTGACGATATGTGCTCGGGTCTGTACCAAGCAAATGCGCCCTTACATCTGGAGAATATGAATTGTGGGGTGCGGTATCGCGCTAGCACAACAATGCTCCTGCTTTATGATGATTTACAACGCTATGTTGTGACACACTTTACCTTCATCAGAAAATTGCAGGCTCTGCACTCTAGACATTTGAATTTCCAATAATATTTCAAACTATATTTTAGAATACCGAGTGCGACAGGACTCACCATTTCAAGTCTTGTATGGAAACCTTGCAAGGTAATTATGTTTCCCAACAAAAGAAATAAAGGATCCCTGGTCAGTGTCACTAAAAGAGTTGACTTTGTTTTGACAGGATACTGCAGTGTCTTTAACAGAACAAACAGTAGTGGATCAAAATGAGACTTCATCCTAAAATATGACACTACCTGTTTATTTCTGAGATCAGAAATAAAGGCCTGCCTCTAAATCAAGTCTGCTTCAAATAAAGGCCCGTTCTATTCAGCAGTTCAGGTAAGAAAAAAGGATTCAATAAAATACAGTACCACACAGTATGTCTCATTATCACTAAAAGCAGCCAGTCTCAATGCCTTCTAATTTTTCAGTAAAACATCTTTGAGATGGCGTTTCAGGCCAGCGCACTACTTTAAGAGACAGTCAGCCATCTGTTAACAGCGAGTCCCCTACAGGTCCTGTCACGAGTCGACAGCCAGACGAGTGCAAGCACAAGTTCCACGGCGGTGCACACGCTCGAGAAATGAGGTGTGTGTTTTGTGTTTTATATGTGCGTATCTCAGCTCTGCAGGGAGGACAGGACGAGAGGTCAGCATCTACACAAGGTGCACACCCAGACAGATGGGGTCTCAATCACCTCCAGTGTACCCCCCACTCTTCCACCACCTTCCAATTGCTGATGGAGAGAGCTTCTTGCGCTCATCCTCCAACTCCATTACCTACTCTGACAGGGTCGCACATTAAATCATTCCATTTCACCTGGAGAGGAGAGCAAAGCTAGGAAGAGAGTCCACCACCCCTTATTCTTTTTCTTTTTTTGTGTGTTGGTGTGGGTGAACCAATTCGGACGCATGCTGGACCATGATCAGTAATGGGCCAAATCAGCGCCCTCTCCCCGTCCCACGATGCCTTGAAGCGCAAGATTCATCATACAGACCAGACAGTAAAGGGGAAGACGAAAGGAGAAATTACGTGGAATAAGGTGAAGAATGCCGTAAGATATGAAAAGTGCAAATGATTGGAGCCTATAAAGAGTTATTCACCCTCAAATGGAGAGGGCATTATGGCGATCTATAAATGGGCTGTTAAGCTCAATAGCCCAAGGTTAACTTGTCAAGATGCTGCAGTGAAAGTCTATATAGCTGACTGTCTTCGTCTTCCTATAAACACATAGCCGGCTGCGTCTGCATAGAAAAAAAAAACTGTATTTAAAACGCTCCGATTATTTCAATTAGCTCTGAGTAAGAGAATGAATTAAACAGTGCGTCAGATGAAGCTCCCAACACAGATTGCCATGCAGGGCAGCAGCTCGCCTAACAACTGTATTCGGGTCGTAGAGAACCCACTGGATAAAAGACAATGGGATTTGACAACTGTACAAAAAAAGGGACTTAGGGGAGGTCTGTATTTTCTTAATCATTTCATTAAGACGGTGCTTAGGCTGTTTTAACAGTAGGCTTAATAACGCAGAATTTCCTCTCCTCTGTACACAAGTGTTAACTGCCTGACGGAACAAAGGCAGCTCTGTTCACAAACACAACACTGCCAAACTGTTAAGTACATTCCTATAAAGAGAAGAACAAAGAGCGTTTGAGCGTGGCGGGAGCAGAAATGAATACAGCTACTGAGGGGATAGCACAGCTCGGCCCTTTGATGCCAGGAAATGTCTTTACCATCACGGAGAGTGTTTATGCTGCTTCATAGTGTACTGTTTAAGATCGAGGCAACAATAAAAATCAACTGGTAGTAGCGTGAAATCTCAGTGGAGATGATGTTCAGGAGAGAATGGGCTTGGAGAGAGTGAGAGAGGAGGGGAGGGGGAGGGGGCTGAGATATTTGCTGCAGAACAGCAGTAGAATGGTGGGGAATTTAGTGGTTTGGACTGGATCTTTTTTGGGGAAGCACAACAGAGGACTTACGGTTACACAACAACACGGGCAAAAAGAAGAAAAAAAAACACATATTCATGTGGATGCAAGACACAAAAATGCAGAAACACCTATGTGTGGAATAAATGAAGTGTGTGTGCATGTGTGGTGAAGCGTCTCCAAACCCTCGCAGCTGTGGTTCCCTCTGTCCATGTGATCCATTGGCGGTGACAGACAGGCAAACACAATTTAGGCTTGCCCATCAAAGCATATGCAACACCAGTCACAGCCACTGTGGGCGGAAATGTGCTGCACCGAATGGAAAACACACAATCCTCCCTCTGTATATGAGAAAAAGCCAGTCTAAATTTGTCAATACCTAAAAATCTACTAAATGTTCGTCCTGTACACTGTATGTAGGTCTAAATCAAACCACAATGAACAACGCAACATGGACCAAAAGGAAATACAATTGTAAGTCGCATCGGCTTCATTTTTGTTTTCCTGCCTTAATTACAGAGCTCTGCTGTGGGTCGAGGAATGTTAATTGTTCATGGTGTACAAGACTAAAATTGCTTTGCACAACAATACGGACACTGAGTGAATAAATGGTTTTCGTAAATCATATGTAATGTCATGCACTCTTTCATCCTATTCTTTACAACATCTATGAATCAAGGCTTTGGTGACAATACCTAAAAGACTCAAAATAATACCTCCCTCAAAATACAACTGAAACTAGGTTAAAATAAAAGAATCTACAGACTCTGCTCTGTCAGTCTCTTGAAATTCTGGTTTATTTTGATTCAGAGGATATTAAAAAATCTACTAAATGTCCTCAGCTGAGCCCTTTTAGTCTCCTGCTAGTAGGTTATGGAGTAGTTCCAGTGTCTAAATCTTGATGACATGAGTGATAAGACTCTTTCCTCTGTTTTTTGTCGGATAAGAAGAGGCTTTTTCTTGTTCACAAACAGAGATTGGACACTGCTAGTCTAGTGATACTTCCCTTTCATGATCAGAGCGTGAGCATATGTGAGCCAGTTGCATTAGATCAACAAGCGTTGGGAGATGTAACGTAGATAAAGCCGGTGGTGAGTAAAGCTGTAGCACATTCACAGTTATATCCAGGACTGCGGTGCTGCTGAGCTGTGGGAGACGGCAGCTCATGATGATGTTGCTGTTGTTTTAAGGGTTGTGTGAAGCAGTGGGTTCCGACGTACAAAGTGTAGACATTCCTCAAACCTCACAACAATTCCTGAAATTTCCTCTTCTCAAGTCTGCCTCTTTCTCTCTCTTTATGTGTGTGACAGATGCCCTTGCCCTTCTTTCCTCTTTCCTTCCTCCCTTTGCTCTCTCTACTGGCAAGAGTTAATTTGCACCATGTGTTCTTTAATGGAGAAAGAGAGACCGAGAAGAAAAAAAATAGAGCTCTAGTGGAAGCGTGTGAACCCGATACCACTGTAAATCTCTGCTTCCACAGCGTTACCCTCTAGCCCCTCCTCCTCCTCCTTTCCTGTTCTCCGTCATTCTTTTTTTATTGGCATGTCACACATTGGACAAGCTGGAAATTACACTGTGCTGAGCTGAGAACCAGCGGCGAGGCACGCCAGATACCCACTTAAGCTGAGAGAGAAAAAGAGGGGGGAAAAGTGGAGGGTGGAATGGGAGAAAAAGAAGGGACGGGGGGGAGTGGTGATGTAAAGTGTGAGAGGACAAGGAGGTGGGGTAAAATTAGCCGTCCATTTTCAGAGCAGAGGCCAATCCAATTAAAGCTTGACCAATCCACGCAAATGTGTTTAGTGTCTGGTTACTACAGTCAGCTCTGGGTGGTCAGACAGAGACAAGAGATTCTCAGCTAAATAAAATACTCCCAAGAGTGATTTCTAGCTCAGATACAATTTCCTGAGATAGTAACAAAAGCTAAAAGAGTATGAGGAGACCTTTGTGTAATTCTAAGGTAGCTACTTTCTTTGTGACACACTAAGAGCAACTTCAAAGGATCCCTCAACCTCTAATTTAGCATGCAACCCCCTGAGGAGAAGTTGCCTGTTTTCATTTTAACAGGAAGACCTGGTCAGGTAATTAAACAGGCCTTGTTATTATGTTCATATACAGTAACCAGACTGAGCCTCCTGGAAGTTTAACAATGTTGATTTTTACCTGCCTTATTTCTTGGCTTTGCTACATTTGTTTTCTTACATTCTCATCAAAGCCTGAGGAAAAGAAAGGAAAAAAAAGTGCTGTCTGTTTGCTCTGCTTTAAAGATAAGATGTAGTGCTCCACGCCAGAGAACGGTGAATTTGCTTCAGATGTTAGTAAAGACATCAGAGGAGACATTTTCACTTGTGATGTCCTAGGAAAAAAAAATGTGTCTGAGGCATAGCTGAATATTTCCGTGACTCAGAAGCAGAAGGTGAAATTAGCATTGGAATATACAGTATATGCAACCAAATGACATCGGTAGTAATACACACCCAATTTGCATGCCAGTGATCCAAGCAGGTCGGTGAAAGTAAACACAACTAATAAAACTCTAAGGGGAAGAATGAAGAAAAGGCTTCTTCGCTGAATAATTTAGCAGAGGTGGGTCAAAGAGGTGGCTATTGATCGAGGTTTTAAAGAGCCATATGAAAATGCTATGGCCGCTGGCCTGGCCTTTCAGCCCTCCCAGCCCCCTCTGTCCAGAGGCTGCACCCTCTCCATCTGGGAAGGTAATCACCACTCATAAAAACACACACAAACCCCATTTTGATTTCAGTCTGTCTCCACTTCCCTTCCCCTCCTCCCGCCTTCTATCCAAGAGAAAGAGATAATCCCATTGGCTGAACAACTAGTTTCCATAGCAGCATTTAGCAAATGCACAGGGAGGCCAGTGAGGGTGAGACAAGAAAGTGTTATCTGTCCAAAAAGATGAAAAGAGGGGACGAGGGAGAGGCGGAGAGCTCCGGAGAGAGCTAGGCAGGTTTTAGTTTTATACCCATGATGCAAAGCTGAATACAGCTTCCTCCTCTCTCAGGTCTGAACTGCCTTGTTACCTCAGCCTTCCTTTTATATTGGTTTATTTATTCATCATTGTGCCCATGTTGTGCTAACCTGCCTCCCCAAAAGAGACAAAGCTCTGTGTGTCAGAGATGTGTCTGTCTCCATCTGATTTGAGAAACACAACAGCATTAGAGCAGGAGTAGCATTTGTCAGTCTAGCAGTAAGAACACAGCTATAAAGAAACAGCAACTCCTGCAGTTAGTGACCCCAAATACCTCAGCTAAATGACCTAATGTTATTACAAAGAACAGCATTAATGGCTTTACCTCAGTGAAATTTCAAGTGCGCAAAGACAGAGGAGGAGAGAGGGAATGGGAGGGGGAGTGGGATTGGTGGGGTGCATACTTCATCGAGGAGCATTAATCAAAATGGTCATAATGGGGAGAGTCACCTGATACTGCCTAAGCAGCAGTAAAAATCCTTTGCTCACAGGCTGTAGTCACAGCCAACAGTGAGGGGAGGAAAGGGAGGGGGCTATTTGTCAAATAAAGGCAGGTAATGTGAGCAGAATTAATTTGTCCAGATCGGAAAAATTATTCCACTTCATCTCTTAACATGTTCTTGCCAACCACAGCTAAGAAATATAATGTCAGCAGCAATTTATGGTGTGTTTTCTTTTTGTAGGTAAGTGACAGTGAGTAGCCATTCAGTGTTTAGTAGCTGTTGTACTGTGGTTCTATTGCTTTAAGGCTGCTATTCAATGGGGAGCGTTACTGGCAGAATGCTTCAATCAAACAGCTTGCAGCAGGCTCGGCCGGCCGGCCATGTCTATAGACGCTGAGATGCCCTTGTCAAAGCTGCTTCCACACAGAGAGCACAGAGACAAGCAGACACTTAAGACAGCTCCACACACAATTGTGAAAGGTTGCACCACCACATGTTCATGCCTGTGAAATGTACCAGCTCACTTACAGCAGCTGAGTGGACCGTGGAATGAAAGGAAGAGCTGAGCACACACACACACACACACCCCCGCCCGTACACACACATACAAAATTGCCCCTAATGACTGTAGCACCCCTCTCTCAAGAGATGGCAGCGGCTGCTGCTCCACTCGATAAATATTAACAAGAAGTGCGACTGATGGCGGTGCTCACTGATCCATAATTGCATTTCAAAATGTTCAATGGGGGTGGGGTGGAGGGTGGTTGTGAAGGGAGAAATAGAAGATAAAAAGAGGGAATGCAGCCTCCTAGGCAGTGACAAGAAGAGACAAGTGATGTCTGTCTAGTCAACACCCTACCATCATCTCAATAGCTCAGCTACAATATGAGACTTTCGGCTGCAAAGAAACACACAGGTTGTTCACTACAGTATGACGCCATTGCTTTCATTGACTTACTGCTGCATGCATCACAGGACACTCTGGTACTCTCTACTGCTTTACATAAAAGAAGAAATCTGAGGATGGATCAGAGGGATGGCAGGGAACTCCACTCATCAATGCCACATTGTGCATTAAGTGATGTTTTCGCACGGATCCGAATATGCGCAGACAAGCTAGTCGAAACCTAATTAGCTAGTGGATCTCATTGTTAGGCTAATTCTCAGCACTTTGGATTCCATTAGGGCTGTACTCATGGTCTCAGAAAAGCTAATAACTGCTCATGTTAAGCATGCGTATTTATGCACATATATTTGCATCTTTATCAAAGATTTTTAATTATGGGCTTTGAATAGGTGGCATTTTCCAAGGCTGGATGATAAGCACACGCTCAGACCATCAGGACACATTTCTGGGAGATACAATTAACATTTGGTGTGGGTGGGTGGGTGCGTTTGTGTGTTTGAGTGTGTGTGCATAGTAAAGGTGTACACATGTTGTTTACATGACAACTGGGAAAGCTCTGCCGTTTGCGTTTCTCCCAACGTAAACATGCACTTGAGTACACATGGACACTGCACACATGGACAGAGCATATGTTGTGATTACACAATGAGTGGCATTGGTAATCAATAAATAATCAGTGCTTTCAAATGACTGCATTATTTCTGTAAAACTGGATAATTTGTGCGGAGATGAAATATTTACCTACATTACAGAAAAATAAAGACTGCATTTTTGTGCTTAATTCAAAAACACGATCACTAATAAAAGACTAATAAAAATTTGTGTTTTCACAAAGTAATTCAAACCTATTTACTTATTGTATGTGTTGTGACTTTCCATCAGTCACAAAAGCAGCTAAGGATACACTGACAGAAGGTTTGAGTTTAGGAGCTGTAAACATTTAGCATACCCTACAATACAAATGGCTTCCATTAAAAACAAAGGTGGTGCAAATATTGAAATAAGTACATATGACAACAGAGAGAAGTCCAGTTGCCTATGACATGAGAAAACAATAAGTCTCTGCTTTAATCTACTCGGTGTGACTTAAAACAATTTAACATGTGCCCTTAATGATTAGGCATTGAGCTGTCATGTGACCCTGCATGTACATATTGTTGACTGCAGAATGTGAGGCCAAACACCAATCAATAAGCATCTGAGCTTTACAGGCAATTAATTTTCCTTTGCTGACACACCTTTTGGTTCAGCACATTTCACTAACTGGTTACCTCCAGTGACACACACCCAAGCGTGCTATGTGTATGCATGGATTGGGTATTTGCTCAAGCTTTCATTATTGCTAAACACACTCCTTCACAACATGTTTTCACTGTACACATATGAATCAGACTTTCCGCCAGGATTTTCTTTTGTTGTCGGTCCAGTGTCGGGAATGAATTTATTTTACCTGACAAAATCTTACTGGTTGTCACGGTTCTGTAAGAAATGTAATGTGCACAACCTCAAATCAGTCTGTTTAATGAGTAGTAATGATTGAGCAACAGTAAGAGCTAAGCAAATTATTAACATTAAGTGCCGAGTTGTACAATTTTAAACATCTGTTGCCTGTTGTGAAAAAAGAGTAGGTCTACATGGCATTAAATGTAGCCTACGGTTTAACAGGTTACATTTTATTTCATTGCAGCAAAGTCCTCTGCTGCTGAACCAAGCGTCTTTGCATCAGTGTGCACAAACCGTGTCACTGTCTCCTCCTTTATTTGACTTAGCAGCCTCTTAATTTGCCTCTGCAGAGAAGCCGCTTTCTGGTGGTACGCTTGACATGGACACAGGAAATTTTAGCAAGAGTAACTCAGTCAGGGTGCAACTCTCTGAAAGAAGAATTTTTTTGCGAGCTGTTGCAAATTCTTAAGTCCCACAACAGCGGAGCACTGTTATCACTGTATCATCAATGAGAGGCGTGGCTGCTGATTTCGTCACCACTTCTTGGCCAAAGTGGACAGTGTGTTTTTAAATCACTGGACGTTTTGATTGGCAAGCTTTAAGTTTAAGATTTTTTTAGACAATTTACCAGTGTAAAAAACCCTGGAACTGCTCACTAATAGAAACCCTGATATGAATGTACAAGAGACTTGCAATGGATGCCAAGACAACACACTCAAATTAAAAACCAGTGAACACCATACACACAGAGAGAGAAACACATGTAGAGAAACGCAGTGTAGCGGTTCTATGACAAAGAAAATCCCCCTATCCTTTTAAGCTGATCAGCACTGCAACATATGAGCTGGACTCCTGGCAAGATAATTGCATTGTACATGGCATCTAATTAAATGTCCATAAGCACAGGGATACAGAAGCAGAGATGAACGTGTGTGTGTGTGTGTGTGTGTTGGTAACAGCGTGAGAGGCAGCACGTGGGTGTGTGCTGGCGGACTGGTCTCCTCAATCCCCTGTTCCCCAGAGGGAAAAACGCTGCAATCACTCCATTAGTGAAAAAAAGGAGGGAGACGGCGATAGTGGGAGAAAACAGAGAGAAACAGAGGGATGTGGGGAAGGTAGGGAGGGAGGATGGAACACAGCTGACTTGGCCAATAACAGCAAATGAGGTTAGATACAAGCAGAGAGGGAGGTAGGGGGTCAATGAGCGTCGAGGACATGGACACAATGACTAGAACATGGGATGGGAGGAGGGAGGGTGGGAGGGATGGGGATGAGGAGGGGGTTGAGTGACAGCAGATAAAGAGGAGTGTGGATGAGGGGGGAATGAAGTGAAGAAATAGACAGATGAGGGAGTGAGAGCCAGAGAAATGGAGACGGAGGAGACAATCAAGGTGGGAAAGCAGGATGGATTGTTGCAGGAAGGGTCAGTGGGCAGATACGGCTGCAGACTGTTCACTGCTCAGTCACTGAAAAAAGCTGATGAAGCCCTGCTGCCACACACGTGCCTCCATGTCCCAAAAAAACAAATCAAATACTACATGACAATAGCGCGAACACATGGCCTGAGTATAAACAGAATTACACGGCATGTTCTAACGTATACATACACACAGCACACGAGTGTACAGCTGGCAGAGTGGGTGCATTACTCTCATCAAATATAGATCGTAAACACATTACAAGGTCACGGCACCGGTGTAAACTGAAACTAGCTCTTGGGAGGGAACACACTGGAGGATTGTTGGTCCTTGACTGACCTAATTGTTCACATTAGAGAGTCAAACACTGACAGTTAAAGATTAATCTCGGTTTTGAAGCCCACTGCTCATTATGTCGCTTTAATGTATTTCACAATATCAGTTCTAATTAGCGGTCGGACGATATGGGTTTTTCAATGGCTGATGATGACGCTGATTATTTAGAAGTGTTGTGTGAAGTGAAGTGCCATTTATCAAGTGGTTGTTAGTGTCTGATGAAACACTAACTTAATAATAACAACAAAACTGTAGTGCATTTCTTCAACACTGCATTGTCTCTGTCTGCAGTGCGCTTTAAATGAAAAAAAAAAAATGGTGAGCACCAACATCGTTTCATAGCATCCATACTGATAAGGCTGCCTGCACTGCAGATGCCTAAATATTATTGTAAAATCATTAATATAGTGCTGATTATTTAATCAACCAACTGATAAATTGACCGATCACATTTTATCATTCATCAATTACATTCAGAAGCTGTTTATTTCTGTCGTTATTTGACCCTTTCCACGGTTCTATTCTAAACAAAAATCATTATGCAAAACTTTCCAGAGAAATAATTGCATTTGCCATTGTTAATACTAATTGTTGCTTTTCTATTACATTAAATTCTGATGCCTTGTATTCAATCCAAATTGAGTTTGATACCTCCATCGGTTAAAATGGCCTCCTACTGGTCACCTCTGTTTCTGGGCAGACATTTTAGGAGGAAGGCGGGAGGCTGAAATCTATACAGCTGGATCAATATGTCACAGAGGTTATAGTGGGCACCACAGCTGCCACTGTTGAGTAAACAAACTGGAAAAAAATGATTGTTCTCCGTGTCCAGAATGACCCCAATAATGCTGCAGAATAGATTTTTTTTTTTTTGCATGGGTTATTTGCTGAATGCCTGCGTGTGTTTATTGAGGCAAGGAAGCGCGTGTACATGTTAGAAGACTGGAGAATCATTGCAAGGTAAAGACGACAAACTGTGAGAGGAAGATATAGAGAGACAGAGGCAGGCTTCAATCCTTTCCCCACACAGGAGAGATTGATGGCTGCATTCAGGATTTCTACACACCGCTAATTGGATTCACAGGTCATTAGATAAAGTACAAGAGTGAGACTGTTACAGCCTAAAGACTGAGGGAGGAGAAAATAAGACAAGAGAAAGAAGACTGAGGGAGGAGAGAGTAAGACGAGAAAAAGAAGGAGGTTGTGAGAGGGGGCAATATTGATGAGGTTGTTTCGTTCAGCACCAATGAAATCCTCCACCCCCCCTTGCCTGTGCAGCGCCTCCAAAACCCTCTTCCTCCCCCCACACAGAAGGGGGTTGATCGATAATTTGTGCAGTAAGAAAAAAAAATAGGGGTCGGAGACAGAGACAGGGAGGGATGAGCAGATAGGAAACGGAGAGAATGAGTTGATGTCTGATGTGTAGTTCCCACACATTGATCTCAAGTTGCCTGTTGTCTTTTCTTTTCCATATATTGTGAGAAGGAAATGAGATTACACTGACAAAAGAGTGTAATGAGCGGTGGATACATCTTTCCTTTTGTCTCCCAGAGGCACAAGTCTTATGCTCGGGGTAGATTTGAGATGTTCAATTACAATCCAAATCAGCTATCGTCCAAAAAGAGGATTTTATGCGGTCTAGTAAATAAAGATTAGGGAGTTTTGAATGGAACGAGCGCAATGCCAATCTTACGTGATTTGTCACAGGTGACAAAGTGAGCTCAGTGAAAAGTGCTGTAGTTGTTTAGAGAGCCAGCGGGGCTTGTTGTTTTAACATAGGAGGACAAGGGTACAGTCTGCTCAAACACATACAGGCATGCAGATGGCTGTTCATTAATTACAGATGGATGGGGGGAGGGAGTTACAGAGAGTGAGACACACAGGGAGAGAGAGAAGTAAGAGAGACAGAGGTCATCTAATGGAGCCAGTATTCTTTCTCTCTTTCTGTCCCTGGACAATTACCTCTGTCGGCCCCAGACCTCTTCTGGTGCTCTTAATCAAGGTGCAGGTGTGGGAGTTTTTGTGTGAGTGTCATGGGCATGTGCGTGCACGAGGTGGGGTTCCTGCCGTCCTCAGCACTCTCAAGCAGCAATCCGATTAAAGCCCTGCTGCTGCTTGTCCTCTGGGTTATCACGAATGGAAACAAGTCTAAAACTAGCAGTGAAGATATAAATATGCCAACTGATTAAAAAAATAAATATATTAAACATGGAAACTACAACTAAACACAACCGGAAACATTGCAAGAAATAAAAATGTAACTGAACCGCTGACAAAATTAACTCTTGACTATTTGCTTTAGCCCTTGGTGCCAATTATTGAACTGCTGTTTACAGCAATGGTTCTGTAAACCTCATTTGTCATGTGTTCTTTGATCAGACTTTTGAAGACACTAAACTGATTAAAAAACTAAAACTAGTCACTTCCTCAGAATAAGAGTAAAACTACATAAGCACATGTAAAACTAGTGAAAACTCAACTGAAATTAAATACTGGATGACTACAAAAAGGGAAAAAAAAAATCTATTATATTTTCAACACTATAAATAACAACTGCTCTGCAAGGCCGACAAATTCACATGAACAAAAGCCCCAACACACTTAACTCGAACACATACACAGTTTTGTACCTTTTCAAAGTGAGGTTTGTGTGGCCTCTTTGCTGACCTCCAATCATCACCCCGGCTGTTGGCAGCCATTACTTGGGCCCCCTGGGGCCTGGCTGCTCCACACAAAGCCCTGAGAGCTCCGCTTAGACAACAAATCTGTTAAAAGATGACTAATGCTCGCTCCAGCTAAGGTTGAGATGCTGACTGATACAGATACACTGAGCTGTGGCTTACATATTCTGGGTATCTTTGTGGATTCAATTGTAGTCATATTATTGCAAACCTGCCCCGAATGTTCTCTGCACTCCTCCAGGGCCGTTGGAAGCCTTAGGTCCAATTAAAAACAGTCTCTCAGTTTTCAAATAGATCTCAGTCTTCACCAGCAGGTTCGCGTGCTTGAACCATGACCTGCGAATTTCCTCAGCCGATGGAAACACTTGTTTGGGTGCACTGACCTCTGAGAGAAATCCCCCATGGAGGCGACCATTATTATTGGTAGTGGGGAAAAAAAACAGTGAGGAAAACACAGATTATACATTACTGGACAAGACAGTCTGAATGGAAGCTGAGAGACATTCACCATTTTTAAGCAGCACAGCATGCTGAGAAAATCGACTTCAAATTAGCAAATTTTTAACCAAATCAACCATAATGATACATCTATTGTCGTTGAAGACAGATCTGTTGAGTGAAATCCTTGGAGTAAACATAGTCAAAAGAAAATGCAGTGTAGGGTGAAAAATAAAAATCAATTGTGTGCAAGTGTATATGCAACACATCGGTGTCCTACTGCTGAGAAAACAAGCATCACTTCACTAAGCTGACCGAGCCTGATGAATCAGCCATTCTCAGTAGCAAATTAAAAACTAATTTCTCTCTTTATTCAGCAAAAGGAGGCAATTTGGCCACATTAGGCTGCAAAAAAAATCAATTGAAAACTGGTGAAGGTCCCTTTCATTAAATCAATTAAGCACATCGAAAAACATCTTTATTTCCATTACAAGCATTATTAGACTGCTAGTGGATTGCAAAGTTGGTTCATATTCAAAGCTGATTCTCAGAGGAATTGTTATTTTTCCGCATGACCCTTACACAGGAGAAAAAAAAGCAATATTTCAACTACTTTAAAATCAAGCTGTATTTCACTGGAACTCTTACTCTTGGCACAGCATAATGGCCCTGATTTTTTATTTTTTTTTGTTTGGCATGTCTGCTCACTTGAACGACAGAGCTATGGTTGGCAGCGAGTGACAGAGGAATGGATGGCAGGGTTAGTGTTGAACCACAGGACAGTTTGAGGACTTTGGCACATGGAGAGGACGGAGAGGAAGTAAAAACGACTCACCAGCTTGAAATCCTGAATGCTACAAATGAAGTAGGGAGTGTTGGGCCGCCGACTCTCAATGTACACACAATCTGTAAATAAGAAAAAAAAAAGAGGGAGTTAGAAAGATGTTCACACTTCCCAAACCGTTCACGTTTGTATGCAGCCAGACTTGGTAATATACTATTTTGTGTGCTGTTACCTCTGCTGAAAAGACATTTTTTCTCCTTGAGTCAAATTCAATTGGAATGCGAGTAATAGGATTAAGGACTTTTGGAGCGCTACAAGGTTGCCTTTCCAAAGCAAACATTACGCCCAAGGGGAATTATGTTATTGTTCCACTCCATTTATACACCAGTGAGCAATACTGTCTTTAACCCCCCTCCCCAATCATTACTATAACCCACTGCTACAAAATGACACCTTCTGTCGCTGTAGCCATATATGTTTAGCCAGCTTTGGTTAGTGGTGAAATTTAAAAAAAAAAAAAAAAATCCTCCCTCAGTCCTCTAATTAATGTTTTAAATCGCTGCCAAATTACGTAACCATGTGTAAAAACGGCCTGCTCACATTGTGTGTGAGGAGGTGGCCCTGGCCGGCTGTGCTGTTAAATTGAATGTGACTGGTGGTATGGCCAGGTCGTGAACCCTCATCTCCTTAACAAAAACATTCACGCTGCAGAGGACAAAAAACACACAAGCACCTCGGCTGAGAGGAGGAGGAGGAGGAGGAGGCAGGGACGAAGTGCACATGGCTAATGGTTATTGTTAAGCCTGGCTCAGCACTTCTGACAAAAAGCCAAGGGTGAGATTTATTATAAAAATAGAGATTTAAATTCACAAAAGATAAATTAGCATAATAGTCTTCAATTTGTCTTGAAAGTTCAAAAAAATAAAACTAGAAGTGGGAAAATTTTAATATTTAAATAAAGATACAAACAAAACGGAAATGAAATAAAAACTAAAATCAGCTGTGTCCCTCAATATTAATGATTCACAGTCTAGAACAATTGAATGGATTTACATGGATAGGAGACCTTTAATTAGCAAACATCGAAAACTCAAACTAAAACTATTCAAGCATTCATAAAACTAAACTGAAATCAAAACTAACGCCTCTGTGAAACACAAATCCATCAGCGATCAAATCAAGAAAATAAATTTGTTATAGATATTAACCTGTAAAAGATTAGCTAGCTGAACGGGCAAAGCGTTTGATTGATCATACTCAGTGAAACCTGGCCTCGTCAAATGGCTTTCTGAGTGGGTCTATTTATATGACACAAACTATTTAACTGCTCCCGGATTAGTGCGGGGCTGTTTTACCGTTGTTTGGTGCACCAGAGCATAGCATCCTCGCTAACATTAGCGCACAAAGCCATAAAGACTGAAAACCATTCCGCACCAAGATAGCAGCCCCTTTGAAGTATAAAAAAAAAGTCACCATATGTGGGATTTACACTGACAACACAAACCACTGGTGCTCATTTCACCAAAACACATGCTGAGCTGTGGTGTGCAAAGAGGACTACAGCACACTTTCCCTGACAAAAGATGTGTGGCTACCTTTTCAGTGACTGACAGTGGCATCATCTGTTATTTATTTGTTTGTGTCAACAGAGTTATCGATCTGGCTGTGGTTTATCTTACCGCTTGCAGAGGAAAAGAGAGGTAGCAAAGATATTAAATGGCTCTGACACCCAAGATACCATTTGTAGAGGGTGCTGGTGTGTATGAGTGCGGCTGTGACA
Organism: Apogon hyalosoma; assembly: GCA_037367295.1. Taxonomy (NCBI): domain Eukaryota; kingdom Metazoa; phylum Chordata; class Actinopteri; order Kurtiformes; family Apogonidae; genus Apogon; species Apogon hyalosoma. The sequence goes on from JAPQRP010000028.1 coordinate 35,722,518, forward strand.
TCATGGGCTTTGTTTTTTGAGAGGCTCTGTGTGTGCATGTGTGTGTAACCCCAGGGTGGGCTTGTTATCTGCTGTGGGCTGAATGAGCTGTTCTAAGGGGAAGGGTGAGGAGTGGGGGGAGTTTATCGCCCTTGCTGACTCTGAGTGACGCATTATATCTCTCTCTCACTACTGCCCTCTTCTCGCTTTTCCCCTCTCCCTCCTTTTCTCCCTCCTCTACACCATCCCTGGAAGTCATTTACAAGATAACATGAATGAAAATATCCATCAGCGCTATTGTGTGATCTGTGAGCGACACAATGTGTGTGCGCGCGTTGAGAGAGCGAGGCAGAGCGAGCAGAGGAGGAGTGAACAGGAGGGAGGGAGTGGGGGGAGGGCAGAGAACAAAGGAGACTAATCTGAATGAGATGACATGTTTCAGAGGAGTCAAATCGGGGGAATTAGGGTTTAGTGTCCCTTCACCTCGTCGGCACATTCATTTAGAGAGGCCAGATCTCCTTGTCTGCACCCCGCAGCACATCAACAGGCATAAAGAACAGACAGCAAGAGTGAAAAGGATAGGTGGTGGAAAAAAAAGGAGACAGGGATCTAGTTTAATCATTCACAGACAGCAAGCGAGTCTATTCTTCGAACGTCAAAAGCGCATTTTGAATTCATTCCTGGGCACTAAAAGTCTACTCCCTCAAGGGCATTTCTCTGAAAGTGACTACAACACGAATCTCAATGAATGTGAAAGTTAAAAACTGAGTTCCAGACTGTGCCGTGGAGCAGCCTGGGTGGGGTAGATCAGCAGGCTTTGGAACAGGCCACACAGTTCCTCCAGGGTCTGCCTGGCTTGTTAAACATTCCTGCCATTTTGTGTGTTGGGAAGTGGGTCTCCTCGCTCAAGTGGAGGAGTGGAAGGGGAGGGACGAGGGGTTTAGTCGTGGCAGGGGTCTTCAGTGGGGGATGGGTGAGTATTTTAAAGTTGAAGTGCATGAGGGTTTTGTCAGTTTATATTTTCATTCAGCCTTTCAGTTTGGTTTTTGACTTCCATTTAGTTTTAATAGTGATAAGTAGTTCAGTTATTTTGTGGAATTGACAGGTTTTAGTTTTTTGTAACTTAGCCTTAGCATTCATAGTGTTTCAGCTGTTATGAGAAAAAATACTGATTCACAGAAGCATGAAAGAATGCATCATATCAAATACAATTTACAAAACCTCTGTTTATTAAAACATGCTTTCACCTAGGTTTGTGGAAGGGGCTTCATAAGGGCTGTGAGGGTTTTTGTTTTTTGTTTTTTTTTTTGGTTAAAAACCTACTATACTGTTACAATATTTAGACAAAGAGCTGAAAGAAACAAATCTGCTTCCCGATGAAGTAAACACAGAATTCCAATTTCATGGATAAAAAGACATACCTCACTTTAAAATGGCTACAAAAGACAAAACAACAAACACTGTCTTTTCTGGCTAATACAGTACCTTTTCTCTCCGGAGGGGTAGAGAAATATCTGTGTTTTTCTAGTTTTACAGCTTAGATGCTGCACCAACTGTCTCACAATGGTAAGGAAAACTTTGTCACATAAGGGACTGGTCTGTTACTGACTCACTTTTGTAGAAAGTGGCACTGCAACAGTACAAATCACAAGAGAGAATTTAGCATAGTTCATAAAATTTCAGTTCAGTTAAAATTGTTTTCTTCTAGTTTTTGTTTTCTTTAAATATAACAACTCTGCAGGATGGATGAATGAATCTAGTTTCCACTGGAAGAGGAAGAGCCACAGGAGGGCTTTTGAGTAAAAAAATGTCCTGGCTCCCCTTGCAGCCAAAAGTTTAAGTTCTTTCATTCGCTTCTACCCTGCAATCCAATGTTGACCGCCACGCCACCCAGACAGATAGAGTCAGCGAGCAAAAGTTCAATACTTCGACACGGGGAGATAATCATGAGGCTACTGAGCTCAGCTCCTTAGACCTTCACTGAAACCTGATCATGGCAGTCACTGTTTCTCCAATTACATCGTCACTGCTGTGTTCAAGCATCGTAATATTCATTATTATAACCTTACGAGGCGCACACACACAAACAGCAATTTTCTCAGCTGTAGCTCATTGTTCAGCCAGCCATTCTTTTACAGCTGCCAAGCATGTCTAATCTAAAACATACCTAGCCTCAGAAAAAATACAGTGTCCTACTCTGCTCTGTATCAAGCAAATAAGATGCTGTTTAATTTACTGCAGAGTTACAGGAGGAGATCATGTGAGCCTAGCTTTCATTTTAAGTGCCAGCAACAAAGGAAAAGTCACATTGTGAACACAGACATATACAGCAGTGTTTTGTAAACAGTGATAGGGGGCGGTTGGTGTTGTGGAATTAGATGAGCAAAACACAGAAGGAATATGTGCATATTCTGGATGCATGGAGGCTTATTAAATCGAGAGGAGTGTTTGTTTAAGCCAAGCTTGCAGGTGGTGAGTGCTAGCCATGAGGCAGGACGCACCTGCATTGTTAAAAGTGGTGCTCGGCTCAAACTGGCAGTGCACACAGGCACAAAAGGCACACATAAACAGCAGAGTAGTGCAAGGCTTTAAGAAAGCTACCCCCCCTTGAGTGTACTGATCCGAAAATTAAATAGCACAAGGAATGCAATAATGGAACCACAGGGGTGTGAGGGGACTGGAGGGCCAAAAAAGACAGAGTGCTTTGGAGAAAGAGGGAGAGCAGAGTTATTAGTGATCCACCACTGGCTGCAGAGCCTCAGCGAGAGGGAGAAAAAGAAAGAGACCAGCTGATGACCATGGCTGTCTTGTGCCACTTCCTGCTGGGATGTCCCTGAGGGAGTGAAGGGTCTCGGACGCTAGACTCCTCCCCAGCTTTCCTTCCTCTCTCCTCACCCACTAGCCCAACAGCTCTCCCTTCTTCTCACTGGAAAGCAGTGGGAAATACCTGGCAAGCGATACCATCAGCTCTCTACAATAGGGCAGGCCTACAGCTGACTGAGCTCCTAGGGGAGAACAGAGGCTCTTTGACAACACCCCCCCCCTCTCTCCCTTCCCCTCCTTTCCCTCTCGGCTAGCCCACGCTTTCTCATTTAGCAGTCGGCAGGTGGTTGGATTTCACTAAAAAGCCCTTTTCCCAGAGTCTCTAGCGTGGGGAGAGATGGGAGAGGAGAGAGGACTTTTTAAAAATAGATCTGTTCAGTTAGCGACAGGCTACAGATTCACACTGCTATGTTTCAATATGAGATGACTCCAAGGGCTTGTCCCTCATGTTAGCCTGACTAGAAACAGAAAACTGATCGACAACCAGCCTTTGTAGCTGAGGGGATGTGCTATGCAAATTGAGCTCCAGCCTAGGGTGTCTTGGCTCTAAAACAACCAGCACAGTGCTTACTAAACCACTTTATAGTGGCCTCTGGAAGGGCTCCATGGAGTGATTCAGATGTATTGTGATGCTGTTAAGCCTTACTTACTTTCTAGTGAGTTAAATGTCAGCTTTAAATTACACAGAAATGAATATATTTGAAACAAATTTTTGCCTTGTATACTTGTTATTGGATTTTTACTCCAAAGTTGCAATGTTTGCATTTGTGTTGTAATGTTGGATTTGTTTCAACTGACCAGCTTAAGACAGAACTATTAATCATTTGCACTAGTCCAGTTCTAAAATATTTACACTGGCTTCCAGTTCATCACAGAATACATTTTAAAGTGTTTTTACCAGAATTAATCTCTGGTATGTTTAAAGAATGTAAACCAAATAATATAAACTAAATAAGGCTTGTGGATCTTTTGGTCAGCAGAGTCCAGACCTAACATGGTGGAGCAGCATTTAGCTTTTATACTGCTTGTAAGTGAAACAAACTGATGGACGTTAACTTTTAATGCCAGGTTAAAAACTTCTCTCTTTCCTGTGCATATGACTGACCTCTAAAACTTGTATTCTTACTGCACTTACTCTTTGTATTATTTTACTTTGCCACTAATTTATGTACTTTCTTTGTAAATTACATCACTTTCCTGTTTTATAGAAGTAAAGAGCATTGATTTGCTTTTGTACTATGGGCTATATAATATACTACCCTCTCCTGGTAACTAGGCATTTGTAAGCTCCCTACCAAGATGAAGCAAAATTACAGCTTTTAAATTCATGAAAGAAAAGCTGAAGCCCTTGAAAACACAAAGGACATGGTTTGGTCGTGTGACTGCCAACAGTTGGTCCTGAGTTTGAAGAGAGGGAAGAGGGAGGGCTGGTTATCCAGCGCTACGTGTGTGTCAGGCATTCTCCTGCTGCACAGCTTACTGTGTGTGCACATGACACATACAGAGACACACCACACATTCCCCAGGGTTCTGTGGTGGCTGCGGCAAGAAGCGCCAGCTGTCCACACCAACAACTCCCCAGCACTCATATATACAAGGTATTTTTCTGAGACTGGCCTGCAATCTATCTGTATTATACTCTCACCAACACTGCATTCACTGCACATACCTATACGTTTCCGAGAATAAAGTGACCACAAGAAATCAAATCTCATCTTTCTCTCTTTCACCCGCCCAGTGATGATACGGTGTCTGAAACTCAGTGGGCTGGCAGTGGCAGCCATGTTGTATGACATACAGGGAAGTAGAGGGGCAGACAGAGTGGGGTGGTGGTGGTTTCTATTAGCTTTCTTCATTTTTAAACAGACCAGCCAGTCAGTCAGTTATAGGAAGGAAGCAGACATGCTATGGCAGCAAGCCACCTGCAGCACCAAACAGAGTCTGGCTGCATTGGAAAAGGGATGAGCAGGGTGGAGAGGACTGTGTGTTAGACTGAAGCCCTTTTTACACAGCGATCCCGCTATATTGCAGTTAGGACCCTTCATTATGCCAGCTTTGTCTGTTTACACTGAACTAAACAAAGTCGTCCTAATGCTGCCCTAGTGTGTGACTTCAAATAGAGCACTGGTGCTCCAGAATCAGAGGCAAGACACACACCAGAAAGAAATATGAGGATACCAGCGTTACTTCAAAAATGTCTCTTTTAGGCTGTAGTTATGGGACTTCATGTGATATTTGACTGTGATAAAGGCCCATTTGTTTCAGTGAGCTGTGTAGTTTTACTGTGTTACAAATAAAACCAATATTTGGATGCAGGTTTGTAGAATAACTAAGCTTTTGTCAAAGCAAAGATAATATTTACAAAGTGTATTGACTACTTTTACTGTTAACTGCATAATGTCTCATTTTTATTAGGTTAGTAAAATGGTGTCTCAACTTTCAAAAATAGTGACTGCAGCTCAAAACTGATATTTACATTAAAAAAAATGCAAGCCCTTTAAAAAAAAAAAAAAAAAACATAACAGTTTCAATACATCTACAGGCCTATTTCAACCACAGAATTTGAGCTGTCTACTGTCCATTCGGTTTTTGGAAAAGAACTGCCTTTTTCCACAACATGAGGTGTCGCTGACACGGACATCATTTCAGAACAGCCCTTCAATTCCATGTTTGTATGTTTTATACAGAACACCTTGGCAAATAAAAGGCAGAATATTCTCACCTTGAAAAGGCTGTGTAACTGCAGAGATGGAGACCATGTCTAGGAAAATCACTTCTTGTACATGTGTTTGTGTGTGTGTGTTACTATGAGCGTGTTCACAAATACTGGTTATCAGTGTTCTATGTATGTGTGAGTCTCCATGCTACTAGGGTGTCTCCTATTGATCCCCCCATGGCAGTGTGTATAATCTCCAGAGAGAGGATCTATAATCTAAGGTGGGGGGGTGAACGAGTGTAGAGAACAGGCTCTGGAGGTGTCTGGCTGGGCCTGGGGAAGTAGTGAGAGCTCAGCCACAGGGCACAGATCGATTTGGCATGTCTGCTTGCACTGCATCAGGCTGTTCAGTCCGCCAGCCGACCATACAAATGGCCTGGGACACAGTTCTCTGGCCACCAGCACAGACACACTCCTCTATCCCTTTTTAAACAGCAACAGAGCTAGAGTTAGCTGCAGGCCCACCTATTGGCCAATTGCACTTCTCCATCCACCCTTCCCCATCCAATCGATGCACACTAAGCCGCCTGAACTCATCTTCAAGGGATAGAAAGGCTAAGCAGAGAGATTGGAGTGTGGCTGCAGAATGGGAAGGTGCAGATAGTTTTCAATACTAGCTTACCTGATATTTCTTATGTGATGACATGGCCTGTGTGTCTGAAAACCTCAGTGTGACAAAAGCAATCAAATAGTATTTTGGTTTACAATTTCTCTCAATTTCAAAATCAATCTGTATTGGTCTCTATCCCTATTCCCTTCCCTCCTGTCTGGGATGGTGTAAATCCCTCTCCTAGGGTGGTCAGTTTTACATATTGTGTGTCACTAGACGGGTATAAAGGGATTTAACATTTAGTAAAGCATAATCCATTGCAGGCTTTGTGCCTGCCTAAGCTGCATACATCAAATCTGATTGCAAGAAGGCTGCTACCATTGACCAAGCAGGAGGAATACACTCTATGCAGACACACACAGGGCTTATCACTTGAACAATAAGCAGAGGAGACAGCAGGAGGTCAGTTGCTGAGGTGGAGGATCTTCCATGTTGACAATGGGAGGTAAATTATATACTAGTGTACCAAAGCTATGGCCAATCCCAACTCATCCCTGATCCAGACCAATCTAACAGCTCTAGTCTACACAGAGGAAGCAGGTTGTGACACTCTAGAGCTGTCAAACTAATTGAAGAGGAAGACAGGAAACATAAATATTCCCCATCAAGCAGACACCGGCTCTGCTGTTCGCTCAGATGTAGAAATATTAATATTCGACAGGGCTAATCCACTGAGACTTTGTTTATATGCCTTTTGAATGTTTCATTGATGTGACTGACTGCTTACATTAAAAAAAAAAAAGATACACTCACTCCCTCCCCCCTTCTCTGCATGGTTGACTATGAGACAAAGCGCTGGTGCTCTCTCTATTAAACAAGCAATGCAGAGCAAAAAAAGGCTTCAATGGAGTCCGTTGCAGAGTGTTAGGAGAGACAGAAATAGAGAGTGAGCGACACCAAGGCTATGGTTCAGTGTGGCTGCTTGCTTTAGGACCTCTGCTGATACGAGTGCAGAGATAATTTAGCCAACAACATTATGCAGCTAGATGGAAAGTGTACGGTGTGGAGGTCTGGCTGTTTCACTGCACCTAGCTCAAGTGTGAATATTAGGAATTAAGGGGCAAAACATGAGGGCTGGGTGTTCGGTGTGGGGGTAGACAGTTACACAAAAAGATAACCTAACGCACTGGCTGTAATTTCCTATACCATCCCATTAAATATCCAAGCAATGTGGTCCGCCACCTCCCCGACTACTTGACCTTTTGCTTGCTGAGTAAAAAGACATGGCGGCAATGATTTAGGTTCAAGGAGATTGCAGTGAGCAGGAGAGGAGAGAGAAAGAGAGGGAGAGAGAGAGAGGGGAGACTGCACATACACATTCAACTAGCGAGCCTGGCTTCCTTCCGACAGCGAGTGTTGACATTCCCACTTCTAGTACAACCAATTTATAAACAGTAGGTGAAAGAGAGGCCATGTTTACAGCCGCGGAAAAGGTTGGTTCTCTTTTTAGCCTCATTCATCCGACATAATAAAGACATTGCACCACAGCTCAAAACGTCTCTCTAAGAAACTGGAGTATCTCTTTGGCCCCAGAGGAGATAGCATACTTTTAGTGAGTCAGGTGGTGTTGGGATGAAATCATTATCATGGCTGTCGTCACTATCACATCATCTAGTGAAGCACCACTTTGCTTTATTGACTTAAAGCAAAACACAAAGAGCAGAGTGGGTCAACTTGGAATTGATTATATGATGCATCGGCTTCTAGCCTCAGGGAGTACTTTTGCTTTTAGAGAGGTGCCAATTTGGAGACTCTGCAATCTCTCAGCAGCTCATTGCAAGAGAATAATTCGGAAGAAGTCATAATTATTACGCTTTCAATGATAAATGACCTGGTTTCAATTATCTTTAGACCGGAAAAATTAACAGACTTATTCTTTCTACTGCAGTTAGAGACCATGCTCCAAAACTGAACTGGGGGGGGGGGGGGGGGG
>JAPQRP010000028.1:35730678-35743462 GCA_037367295.1 Apogon hyalosoma
ACCTTTTTTTTTTTTTTTTTTTTTTTTTTTTTTTATTTGCTGTGTATTCAACTACTCACTCGCCAGTCTGGTGATTCTTGGGAGTCCCAGAGACTGCTGCAAACAAGTTGGAAAAAAAAAAAAACGCGATCCTTGCCCGAGATGACCCACGGAACTTCACAGAAAAGACGAGCCAGCCGGGCCAAAATCCAAGAACCGGGACAAAAAAAAACAAACAAACAAAAAAAAAAAAAAAACCGGGCGAACGGCACACTTTTTATCCCTCCGTTTTGCCTGCACGGAGGGGGCTCAGGCGAGCACTTGCCTCAACAAAAGACGGTTTCACTTTACTGATAGACTGTTCGCGTCCGTAATCGCCGAGTAAAAGGCACTGGAACGTGTGCTAGTCCCCCCCCCCTCCGAACGGCTCCGTATTCCCTTCGGCCGTGTTGTCGATGATAGTGTCCACATGAAAAGTAACACAGCGCTGTTAGTTGTTTCGAGGGGTAGGAAACCAGTGAGTTCGCCGTTTACAAGCGCCGCTTCCTTTTTCCACGCACACACGCACGCACACACGCTCCCTCTCTCTCTCCCTCCCTCTCTCTCTCTCTCTCTCTTTCCTATGCACACACACTCCACTCCACGCTCTCCCTATCGCTCCCTCCGTGTCTGTAAACCCCCTCCTCCTCCCCCTCCTCCTCCTCCTCTTCAGCTGTTCAACAGACGCATCCACATGGCTGACCTAGTCTTTCTTTATCCAGACACTAGTGAAGGAGAATTACCACGACCACACTCAAAAAAAGAGGAAAAAAAAATCCGAGCGAAACAAAAACATGGACTGGATTCAAATAATCGCAAGGGACAAAAGGGTGGAGGTGGAAGAAGGAGGGAGAGGAGGAGAAGAGTGTTGGGGGGGGGTCGCCAATGGGGCTGTTGATTGATGGCAGCCCCCGCAGGAAAACGCGTTTACACAGTGTGTGTGTTTGCGAAATGCACGGCAGCCGATGAGGACCATCATCAGCCCCGATCAATGCGGACGGTTATGGGAATGTGACAGAAACTGTAGAGGGAGACAATAAAAAAAAAAAAAAGCTGCAACAGTAGTTAGTAGTCCCCTTCCTAATGTGCAGAATGAATTAACATCCCACGTTTCTTTACCTTCACATTGACTGAGTGCTTCCAATGCCACGTTTCAGTGCTAAAATGACCCCCCCCCCATGCATGCACATACAGGTCACTGATTTATAAGTGAAAACATCACGGCTTGCATTTGCTGAAAAATACACAAGAGGGAGGTGACTGAATGCTGCTTAGGCTTCTGGAGCTCATTTGCATATTTGGATAATGAATTAATTAGTCACCCCACCCATTAAAAAGGCAGAAACAAGCCGGGTTGACAATGTGAACAGTCCATTAGTAATATTTGGGAGGTGGATTTTAATGGCGGGGAAGCATGTAGCATCAAATGCGATGCCGGTTGTTTTCAAGGTCTTACTTCTTTTTTTTTTTTTTGTGGTTTTACGGTTTTAAAACAGACTAAACAGTTTGTTTTCTCTTAATCTAAATGCTAGGAGGCATAATGAAAAATCTGACACACATGAAAGAGAAGCGGGAAAATAAAGATGGACTGCATTAAGTTATAAATTAATAGGATGATTTCCATTTCAGTGAGCAAGTAGCTTGACACATTTTCATTGTCTAAAACATGATATTGGATCGCTGTCAAAATCCAATTAACTAAAGCAAATAGTGTGCACATTGGGCTCTTTTTGCACTAAAGCCAAACACGGGCAGGAGAGACAGGCAGTGAGGATCAATAGAAATTGAGTTGAGGGTGGTTGTGCAGGGGGTCCTTCATTGTGCTACAAACCATGTTGGCCGTCTAGGTTTCAAAAGCAGAATGGGGGTGGGGGTGGTGTGCTCTGTGCAACAAAGTGCTGGAAAACCTTTTCCAGCTCCTGAGGCAACTGTCCTAAGAAGTTGTACACCCCCTCCGCACAGTAACCGAACACCACGGCAGCCACAGCTCCTCCCTTATCACAGTATGTATACATTTCACAAGGTCAATGTTTATGATATTTACACACACAGTCTGCCGCCTTTCCTGAGCTACACAAACACAAATGAATCTGCGATTGAACAGGAGCAGAAAACATGTCTGTCCATGTTTCTGACGCACAATTAAAGCCTCAAAGAAAACCACTAAGACAAATTTTTATCATCTTGGTTGAGAGAAATCTGTCTACAAAAGGAGAGGGAAAAAAATTCATCCGTTACACAAAGAAACCAGTTAAATGCCAACATTTCCAGGCTTAAGTTGGCCCAAGACAGCAGTGAAGGGTGAGTACAGTGAATCCTCTCTGAAGGCAGTGCAGAGCAAAGCTGGATTGGCTGGCGGGGCAGGCTCCCCTCCCTGGCAGATGAGATCCCATTATCAGGCAGACGAGAACTCCACCTCCAGGATTTCACAGCTCCTCTGTTTATCACATGGCTCTGTCAAGTTGGGCACCATTAACCGATAATGAAAGGAGACAACCGGTGCAGTTACAAGCAAAGCACTCCACATTCTACAGGCCTAAGCATGTATCTGGGAAGCTGACTGTGTCTATTCAATTCTGTTCAGCATTCAAACGGCCCATCACAATACCTTTTCCCTGAGCACCCCCTTCTACAGCTACAGTGCCTTCAATCCCAACAGAACAAAAACTGGTTACTTGGAGCCTCTCTGTAAATTCAGAGGAAATGAAATCTAACAGAAATGTACGCGGCTCGAGAGAGAAAAATGACACTTTCCTCCAACACCCTTTTCCCTAAAGATTATTAAAGGAGAATAGTTCCTTGTAAGAGCTAGCAAAACCAGAGGGGGTGTAGGACGGGGAAAAGTGAACAATAAAGCAACACAAACTATCAGTTTGAAATATGTTTTCTTCATCCACATCAAACATAATTAGTACAAGTGTTACTAAACAAAAGACTGCAAGACTGCTACTGAATCAAAGGCCAACATGCCCCCTCCTCCCCTCCTCACTCTGACTACTCCATTTATGGTTTATAGGATTCTGTAGCCACTTACGCTCATTAAAAATGAATACTTAACAAAAGCTGTGGCTGACACACAGTGTTTGCTTTAGCCTGATTTCTCTACACTGGAAGAAAAACAAGCCTTTCAGAGGCAGCAAACACAGCGAGCAAGCGAGAGGGAGAGAGGGAGAAACCGAGAAAGTGCTCGGCAATACAAATAAGTAAGCCAGTAGCTGAAACAACAGAAAAAAGTGACATGGATGACTGAGCCAAGCCTGTGAGAGACTTGGCAAGCCTCAGAGGCCCTGGCCTCTTAAGCACTCATATCTAGTAACTTCATTTAATACATTCACCAGGGATGAGCAGACAAGTTGAAGGAAAAAGGGATTGGGAGAAGAAAACAGACTTGTAAACCAATAGGAGGGTTAGATTGTGGCAGCGGTGGGGGTGTACTTCAGAAGCTCAACTTTAACACATGACTAAATCTCTACAGTGTAACAAGCTAACTTCCTTACTGCCAAAACATAATACGGGAGGAAAAACGGATGTGCTAGATTGAACCTTGAGACCATTTTACCATTCTTAGGTAGGTATTACCTACAGGAGCTGTTCTTCTCCTATAAAAAAAATTTCAACACTGCTTTTCCAGATGGCACTTTAAAGCAGTGACTCTCTCTTCACCACACGTACTTTATCCATAAAGAACAAAGACTCTGTGTGACTGCTGCTTCAAGTTACTGTTCCTCATAGCCGCTGATAGCTCCCCTCCTTCTCTGCTGGCAGGCAAGCAAAAAAAGCTGACTTCAAATCATTCATTGCCCCTTTTAGCCTTCATGGATTCTTAAGAGAGTACTTTACAAGTTGGGGGAATCCAAAGGGAAAATAGGGTCTTACATGACTAATTAAAACGCAGACTTTGCCTGGAGGGGGCTGAGAAAAGGGGAAGCAATAAAACAATCCTCTCCAATCTCCCAACAAAGTAACTCGAGGAAATTACTCAACTAAATACGGTTAACTACACGCTTGTGAATATGAAGCTTCAAGGTTTTCATGAGCTAAAGCTTTAGCTAGAATGATGAGTACTCAATGGTAAGATTCTATTAACTTAAAAAAGAAGATGAAAAAAAAAACAGGCAAACAAAGCACTAAAGGTTGCACTTTTCTCTCTACAAGCAAAACAGCCATATCAAGGTGACAACAGCCAAACTGAAAATCAAGATGCCCTTTGGAGAAAATCCAGACAGACAGCTAGTAATTAAGCTGCTACCTAGCAAGCCTTTATTTGCTATCATTAACACAGTTGTAAAAATGTGAGAGAAGCCAAGGAATGGTATTTCACTTTAGGCAATCAGTGCAAGGTCTAGCCTCACATAGCTATCTTGTTTACATAGCTATTCACAGTCACATTTGGCAGCCTCGCAACACTCTGAAAACCAAGACACTTGTAGGCTACATATGTCTAATCTCTTTGCCAAGCTACACAATCTACTCAAGAGAGTGAAACTTGCTTGCAGCAGTCATTTGGTAAAACTATTGCATATTAAAAAAATGAATGTAAGTAAACCTTATTCCAGATGGAGGTGGATGCCACCTGGCAAACAAACTGATCAAATGTTAGTGAGAGGAGGCAAAGCATTTTCTCTTTATGGAAAACAGCAAAACATGAATGCTCAATTCCTGTCTTTGATACAATTGAGCAAAAAAAAAAAAAAAAAGTATATTCACAATGAAAGAGGACAGACTAATAAATTATGAAATGCTTACAAACTAGAAATTAACTGAATCAACACGTAAGGCCTCATCTGTGGACTAAATACAGATACCACTGAATACACACAATACCATATATGCCTTTTGACTAAGCCACAGACATTCTTCAAGCTCTCACATGGACTCTCTGTGTCTGTCTGATTCTCCAGGCAAAACAGGGCCTCATTCATCTGAATAAAAGAGCAGTTCAGCCTGCCGTGGCTGCACAGAGAACAGACTCTGAGGAATGAGACTGTATTTCCAAGAGGGCCACAGAAAGAGAGAGACAGAGTGCAGGCTGTGGCGCGAAAGAGGAAGTTTACATTTCAGGCAAATCCCTTTGTGAACAAAGACACGACAAGATAAACAAACAGTACATGTGTCTGATGCTTAACTCTGGATCCAGTTAGGAAAATCTGACTCTGGAGAAGAGGGGGGTGAAACTGTGCTTAAAAGTGATCAGCAGACTATAAAAGCAAATGAGGGCCACGGTAATGAAAGCAGGAGGAAGAGAGAGAGACAGAGAGAGTGGCAGTTGGGGTGTGTGATTCCTGTGTGGTTAATGTCTCCAAGCTAATCTGCTCAGATAGCCAGTCGCTGCTTCATCTCAAACTGAGCCTCTCACCTCCAAACACTGCCACCCTATGGACAGTGAGTGGCGGTGCACAATCACGCTGTTGCTGTGCTAAAACTGGAGTGGGGGTGGGGGAAAAAGCTCACAATGTGTAAAAACAAAAAACCAAAAAAAAAAACACTATAATTCATGACACGCATATTAAGATGCTCAATATGGTGCAATGGCCCACAAAGCACCCCCCCTTTCAGTACCAGTGCTTATTCAGAAATCAATTATTCTCCTCTGGTCACACTTGGCTGCTCTCAGTGTGTAAGCTAATGATTCAGCCATCTAGTTTACAGATAGATAGTGATAACTAGAATAAGCATGTCTATTATAGGTCAAAGGAACAAGATTCTCAAGTCATTCAAGCTAATTTTTCACATCTTGGATTTCTCCATCTCACTTTCTTCAGTCTGTTTTTTTTTCTTCATTTGGCATGAATAATAGCAGTGAGGAGTAATCTCAAAGGCAAATGTACGGTCAGCGTGTCAGCACTGGGTGCGGTGAGAAAAGGATGTGTTATTCAAAGAGACAGCACACAGACGGGGTGTTAAGGCTGTGTTATGAGATTTGACTGTTTCTGCAGGAGCGAACGGGTAAAATCTGTCTGTGTGCAGTCAGAGTAGACAGTTTGGAGATCAGTGCTGAGGTCAAGAGGAGCCACTTTGCTGTGCTTTGGCCTCCCAACCCCTACAGCGTTCAGAACCAACCGTTCCACTGAGGGAGTAGATAAAAAGCTTGGCAGCAGCCGTGCAACTGGAGACAGCCATGGTTGCTAATTTATGCAGGTTTTATTTATGGCTTTTTAAAGGTACAAAATGGAAATTAATGGGGAATAGGTAAGAAGGTGGGAAGCTTCTTACCTATTCCTCATTAGCCAGAATATATATTAGGTTAGCCTCAATACTGCAGACCCCCAAAGGCATTAAATCTAGGGGCTTGTTATGAACAAACAAAGCAATAAACAATCCAGACTAAAAAGACATACCTATTTCAATTAAACAGAGTTTATTTTAGCTTCATAAAAATGTCCTCCACCTACTCACACAAAAAATTAAAATGCAAGTTCATGTGATTTGCAACAGATGTGTTTTCTTTCTGTTGCACAAACAGAAAGAGGCATTCCCTTTGATGGCTCAGTGAGAATAACACTTTTAATGTCATTTACAGTTACATGACAACATAACTGCTGGTTATGTCTTCACTATCTGGGCTTATGAATCGACTCAGGCAGTATTGCTCTGCATCTTGTGGGCATTCAGACTGAGAAGTGGTGAACTGGAAATTGCACAAATTGCTTGTTTGAACGCTCATATTTTGCATAATGCATGCAGCATCTAACCAATAATAGATGTGTGTGTGCAGCAGGGAGGAGAGTGTGTATTAGATAGCAACTGAGAGGGAGAGTGTGGGGCGAATGAGAGATAGTGTAACCCTCATGATATTTGATATTGAGCAGAGTAAAATCTAACATGCAGCATGCCAACTGTCTTCATAAAAGAGACAGTGAGGAAGAGACAGCGCAGGCTTAGTTAGCTGGAGGAAGTGGAATGGATTGAAGGGAGGATGGATAGAGCGAGGGAGGGAGGGAGGGAAAGAAAAAATAGAGCAAGAGGGAAAGAGAGCAAGCTCTAGCTCTCTCTGTTCCTGCACACATCAGCAGCAGGAGGGCAGGGATGCGCGGAGGCCACAGCAAGCCAATTACCAAACTCATTAAGTAACCTGCTAGTCGGCTTTGAACTGCAGCCCCCTCCATATCATGACTCGATTTTCTGCCGCTGTTGTGGACATTCAGATAGGTGCAGCTCTCAGTCCTACACCTCCTCTTAAAATGGCAAGAGAGGGAAAATGGTAATCACATTTTCACATGTTCATTTGGATTAAAAGTGCAACGGAGAATAACAAGTGAAACTGCAATAAAAAAATTTGGGGGAAAAAAAAAAAGGAGTGGGTGATTGGCGGTTTGAAGGCATGATACTGCACTGAACCGGCTGTGACGGAAGAAAAAGGCCAGTATGAAGTGTAAGTCATGCTAAAAAAAAATAAGAAAAATGCATCCCGACACAAACACAAGACGGGTTAGCATGAGTTAGCAGTTGAGGGATGAATGAATGCTGACAGGCTTGAGCTGTTCTCTCCAGTGGTACAGAAAGCAGCAGGGGGTGGTGGAGGGTGGAGGGCTGCAGGGGGAGGAGGGGGAGGACAATGAAGAAGAGGTGCATTGAGCGGTAAGGATGGCGATAGAGAGGAGAGAAACTGGTGGCAGGCAGAAAAAATGATCCAGAGCCACTGGGTGGGGCAGGAAGAGAAACATACTGGGAAAAAGGAGGAGGGGAAGAGCTAGGGCTATGCGATATGACAGTATAGATCACATTATGATAAAGAAAATGGCCATGGTTTTGTTTTAATTCACCATGGTGTAAAAATCACAGTCTTCACACTTCTATATTGCAGAATCTGGAAGACATTTTGCATTCTTTTATACATGGTGCATGTATGCAAACAAACATGGAGGACAATGAACGTGACAGAACAGTGTAAATCTGAACAGGAAAACGAACACTGACCTAACGACATGGTTTTGGTCTGGAAAACTAAACATTACATATTGTCATTATGTCTACAGTTAATATGTTTGGTTGTAATAGTTTTAGTCATATTCATCATTAAAGTCTATACATACCATCTTCACTATTTAGGAAAACACACACATTACTGAAGAAATTCAAATGTGCATTTTTTTCATCTAAACATCTAAACTTGAACAAGTATAAAAAATAATATATGTGGTGACTCATTTTGCATTTGCTTTCATTTTACCTCTTTGTTCAGCATCTCTGCATCCAAAACAAGAACAAATGAACCGTTTAAATAGAGCCTTATGCGATGAGATAACTGGACAAAATTACATTGGGATTAACTGAACAGCTCTGTTTAAACTCCAGCTGAGAAGTGTTTTCACCTTTTTCATATTTATTTTCATTTTTGTTAGATGCCGATTAAAGAGGTTGATTAAATCACTGACTGTTTTCCTGATAAATCAATTAGTTTTATGTTTTGAAAAATATCAGAAAATTATGAACAATGTGCATCAGACCAAAACATTACCACAGTACTGTCAAAGAACACTGGAGGATATTAAAATATAAAAGACTGGAATGAGAAATTACGGTGATAGGAAATATGTCGTGTGTGGTCATGTAAAGTATTGACTGCATTTGTAAGAAAATTGCATGTGTCATTATCGGGATGTGCAATGACCTTTATCAGGATATGAACATTCAGTCATATTGCAAAACACTAGGAATGGGCAGCAGAAAACACCGCATTAGTCAGTGCTTCACTGTCACAAAGTACTGTTGACTAACCTTGACTGCATTCAACTCCTAGCTCTCTGCCACACAGCCTCTCAACAAGTATTGACACAACGACAGTCTGCAGGAGAAAAACTGAGGGGGGAAAAAAGACAGACACACACAGAGGACAGAAAAAAAAAACATGAATGATGTGTAAATGGAACAAATGAGGTGATAACAGGTTGACAGTAGAGGTGTTTGCCTGGGTGAAACGGAGGCAGTAAAGAAGGCTGCCATATTTGGCATTATGTCGAACACATGGCGATGAAGCACATGCCCCAAAAAATAATACAGTTCACAGTGCATTTAACATTTTCTATGAGGAGATTCTGAGCATTTATTCTAAGCCAGTATTCATTTCCCTCTACTCAATAACCCTCTCTGGATATACACAGATCTAGGCACTCACACTTGATACACACACTGAGAAATGCACACACACACACAGTCCCCCACCCCAGAACCTCCCCCATTATCCCATGAGCCCTCTCTTCTCTGCCTCGCTCGACAAGAGCTTGGAAATAAAAACATCACAGCTCTGCCTCGCAGCACCTGTTCAATAACATTGACATTTCACATTCAGCATCCGCACACAGAGATTCCCTGCATTTACTCTTTTTAACACTCTGAAATGCAACACACACACACTATCAGTCTCCTACACTTTAATGTAAGCATTTTAAAGCTACTGCAGTCTGCCAAGCGTGTATGCGTGTGTATTTTTATTAGAGCTTGTGTGTCTGCTGCTGATAGAAGACATAAAAACCTGAAGTAACTCTTTGGTATGCGTCTTCATTTAACACCCACTCACCATAAAACATACTGTAAGACATACTATTCATTTTATGACCAGTTATATATTTTAACTGTATGAATCTAGTGTTGTGTTCTCAAATATTCACTTGATAATGAGGTGTATTAAAGATCAGAAACATCTATAAATAGAGCCATGTGAAACCCAGTAAAGTCTTAAAACAATGGCTGTATATAAAGATGGACACTGTGACTCCACAGAAAAAAAAACATCACAGTTATGGTAGATGCCATGTTGCTTGCACAGCAAAACAAATCACCTGTTTTCTTTTATCAGTAACACATTAACCCTGTAAAGCCTGAACCATTAAATCATTAACAGAAAATTCCAGTTCTTTGACACTGGAGTCTTTCTTGGTCCTTCTGAACAACCAAAACATCTATTTTTTTCCCAAATATCCATTTCCAAGTATGAGTTTCAATTTTGTATCACATTTGATACATAGGGGCTCAATGCTCAAATATTATTATTTTTGAACAAACAAAAACATAACATAAACATGTCTAACAAATTGGTAATTCCTTTTCAAAATTAGCAAAGTTCTGCCTCCTTCCTCATTAATGACAGTCTTGTAGTGTCACTGGAAATGCCTCTGGTGAACGAATTCCTCCCCCCTGGTGGATTATCCATGTATTGTATGTATGTAATTGTATACATCAGATTTTTCAAGGAAAAAAAATCCCACTGATCATGTAGAGGGCTTTAAAAACTCGTGTATCAAATATGATACATTTGGCGTTATAAGGTTAAATTCAGAAAGATGACAACTTGAACACAAAACAGCCTGATGAAATCTACTTAAAAATACAGAAATCACCTTTGGGAGAAATTAGGTGTGTAATTTCAAGTTTTAGTTTGGCATATGACCTGTAATGCAGCCATCCACCAGGACTACAATAAACACATTTCAGCATCAATTTAGTTTTTTTTTTTTTTTTTTTTTTTTTTTTGGACAGTCTGCGGTTGAAAAAAACCAAAACAGTAACAAAGATGGCAAAGAAAAGCAGCATCTGTCAAACGGCATATGCTCCTTAAGGTTCGGCTGATTGAATAATCAATTAGTCAGCTAACTGGCTCAGCTCTAATCAATTATTAAAATCGGTGATTATCCTTAAATTGTTTTAGTCTATTAAAATGACTCAGAGGACGGCCACTGTCTTGGAGTTAATCTGCTTGCGACAAATCCTCTAAAGCTTAAATTAAAAATACATTTTACAGGAAAGGTTATTAAATAGTGTGGAAACATATGGCAGAGTGTATGTTGTTGTCATATCTAATTGTATACAGCTTTGATTCTTAAGAGTATATGGAGATTAAGGATAGCAACATGATAAGATGATGAGCACCTGATGCAAATCAAAGGTATCGGTGGAATATGTAGGATTTTGTCTCCTGAGGATGACATGTTTATTTTGGTCGGCAATTACTTTTTGAAGGTAAAACTTATACATAACAAGGCAACATCTGTAGATATTTACCCCAAGTACAAAATGTCACCTTTATTATTCAAGACTGGTTTCTGATTCATCGGACCTCCTGAATTCATCCTGCATTCTAAAATGAAATGGTCTGTTCTGTTTTTGAATTGGAAAACAACACCAGGTGTGCGGTGAATAAAATCAAAGTTTTTCTATCCATGCAGGCACTGTTGTACAACACAACAAGCTGTGATGCTCTTGTCTTTGACTTGGTGGAAAAATAACAAAACACACAAAAACACACCCAGTTAAAGGTGCAATATTCAAGATTTGCACATGCTTCTATTCTTGTGTGAAGCTGGTGTTGGAGCAGTTTTTCATGTTAGCTGACTGCAATTGTAAGCTAATGGTATCTGGTGTTTTACACATATTTTATCTATTTTTTTATTGGTTTATTTAATAGGGACCATGCATATTGATGAACATTGTTATATTAAAAAATACACTCATGTAAATGTCAGAATTAGTAAAAATAACTACTTTTCATCTGCAGTCCCTAAGCAGGTGAGAGAACAAGACAAAAAACAGCCAACATTGATACATCACTCTTTCAGTATAAATTAAAAATGAGAAAAATTAAACATGATGATGACACTGACATCATCAAAACAAAAAAAACAAATAGACATAGGATGATCACAGGGGCATTAGCCTATTCATTCACCTCTATACATACAGTCAAGGAAAAAAATATTAGACCACCCTTGTTTTCTTCAATTTTGTGTTCATTTTAATGCCTGGTCCAACTAAAGGTGCATTTGTTTGGACAGATATAATGATAATAACAAAAATAGCTCATAGTAGTTTAATTTCAGAGTTGATATCTATCCATTTTCCATGGTTTTCTTGATAATAACCAAAATCATTTCATATCAATATCTATGTCATTGTACTGACAAAAACAGTGCTTTTAGGCATTCCATGTTTTTTTTTCCTGTCTGTTTTAGTCACATGATACACACTGGAGTTAGTACTTGTTTGCATAACCATTGTTTTTGATGGTCTAATAATTTTTTCCGTGACTGTACATACAATTTAACAGAGAAAGTGTATGGGTGATGAAATGTATCCAGTCACTGCTGTAGAGGAGCACAGCTTTTGCAAAAAACAACCCAAGTTCTGTATACAGAAATGTAATTATGGATGCAAGCAGAAGAGGCAGCTGTTAGCTTAGTAATGGAGTCGGCTAACATATGATCACCTTGCTGCACAAGACAATGATTCATAAATGTCGTATTTGTCTTAATCCACTCTTAGCTGCACTTAGACACTGTAATGCATGTGATAATAGATACGAGGGCAAGATAAGATGTGTAACAGCCCACCCAGCGCTAGTGTTCAGTAGTGTCACCAGGTGCATCCTAACCTGTGCGGCTGAGCAGGGACATCTGTTTGACGGCATTAGAGCCATCAGAGCCTAGCCATAACCACAGATTAAATGGCACTAAATCTGGGGATTAGATCCACGTATGAATAGCTCACATTGATTTTGCAATCCCTTCACCAACTCTGGGATTTCCACAGTGACAAACAATGTGGCCATCAAGCACACACAAACACACACAGGGGCTCATCTGCCTCTCAGTTTATTTTTTTTTTCATACATGCCCTAAAATCAGTGTGTGACTAAGTTATCATCATTTTAATCTGCTCGTCTCTGCCTACAAGCTGTATCCAAACAGCACAAGGCATGCAACATCATTCTTTCAGCAAACTGTCCATCCTTCTAGTACCCCCACCCCACCCCCCCCGGTCACAACAGAGCAGC
>JAPQRP010000028.1:35749298-35769406 GCA_037367295.1 Apogon hyalosoma
GTGCAAGTTTACCTGGTGTGAATGGGTGTTTGTGTTTTGATTCACGTTCTTTATGTATATTATTTACCTTTCACTATAAAAGTTGAATACCAATAAAAATATAGTGAAAAAAAGACAGACCCTTTTATTTTGCTTTGTTGCGGAGACATGGATAAAAGACACATATCATATCTGTTCTTTTCGCAAAAATCCAATCAGTTGCTGCATCTTAGGCAGTAAAGGCAACAGGAGGAAACAAGTAGCCTAATGATGTTCAAACATAACAAATAATGGTAAACAAAATAAAAACACACAATGACACTATAGTTTAATCCAGCACAACATTCTCTGTCTCAACAAAAAGGATTCTTCTAGCTGTTATAAAAGCTATAATTTATTGCACTGTATTGCTTATATTTATATTTACTTAGTGCATCTGCTTCCTGTACTGCAACCATGCTTAAATCATAAGCCTTGTCATTTTTTTTTCCTGCCGCTAACTTGGTCTCAATCATGACCGTAATTTGAGAGCAGCCTGATTGTGTTAGGGGGGAAGCTGATTGCTGTGATGAGCAAAGAGCTACTGAAGAGAGGAAAGTGGGCCATCTACAATGAACAAATAATGACATCAATAACAGCCGCAGTGCTACAAGGTTGTCAAAGAGACTGGATCATTCTAAGTCATTGACCTGCCTTGCAAACTAGCCAAAATACAAATTTATCTGCAGTGCAACCTTGAACCATGCCAACAACAAGCAGCACAATATGAATCTTATTTTAGCGAGGCCATGGCATATGCAGGGTTAACTCCATCTATTGTGTGTCGACATCCTTTAGCTGCATGATGCAACTTATTTCAGTATACAAAGGCTAATGCAGGTAAATCACACATAGTGGACTTGAATGCTTGACACTAAGCTTCCCGGCATACTAGCTAGCTCAAGTGGGCGAGAAATGAACCTTGTTATGTGTCCTGACACTGGGCCCTGCTCCTCGGCAAATAAAAACATGCCTCTCACTTACTGGCTGCCTGCGCCCACAGCCCAATACATCAGCATTATAAAGGAGCTCGGCAGCCTCAAGGTCAGCTCAATTTCCTCCTGCCGTTATGAAGTATCAGAATCACAGCGAGAGGGGGCACCCACACACATGTAAAGAAATGATTTAGGGAGAGAGGAAAGGGGAGGGAGATAGAGGAAGAAAAGAGAGGGGGGGATTTGGAGTGTGAAGGAGAGGCGGTGTGTAATACAATGGGGAGCTGTGACAAATCAGCAGGAGAGAACTAGTCTCTTCTACAGTAAGGATGTGTGAGTGCGGGCATTTGTGAAAAAATGTAGAGAACATTAAGCCTACTTGCTCATTCCACACTCTAAGAGAATATAGTAGCCTGTAGTATAAGTAATGGGATTAAACATTTTTTATTTAACAAGCTGATTCCACTTGTGTAATCGCTGAAGTGTGGTCTGTAAAACTACAAAGCAATTAGGCCTACTAAATTATTGTTTCAGAAAACGTGAATGCGATGTTTACCGTTAACTGTAATTAAATTCTAAGCTGTTACATGGGCATAACAGCGACCTAATGCAAACCTAATGCCTTTTTTTCCTTTTGAGATCTGGGCCCATTCATCACATGCCCAAGCAATTTGATAAATTACACAGAAGCATGAAAGCTGATCATGTGCATGGCAGAGACTGTGGCGTGTGTGTATGTGTGTGTTTGCTTCTGCTGCCTGAGTCGGCAGTCATCCTTGGCTGCCTCACTGGCTGAGGTTTGACATCTTCAGCTAAGAGCCTGGGGAAATAACGGCAAATTCACTTAATGGCACCACCTCATTTATTCCTCATACAGGGAGAGGAGAGGGAGGAAGAGTTCCTTGAGGTGTTACAAAATGGCTGTGTGCTTTCAGCTATGCTGCTGTCTCGCCTCACCTTAAGGGTGCAGGTGTGTGGGTAAACACAAAGTGCATTGAGATCCATCACAGCCTTGGTTGGCCACCAGCTGTAATTTGCAGTCAACTCTGACCCTTTGTGAAAAAACAGGCTTCCGCGCTGCAGCGATGAAGCTTTTTGCCATGACAGGCCAATCTGGTTTGATGTGTGTGTATGTGCGTGAAAATGGGTATTTGTTTGTGATGATGCATCTGTGTAAAGACAAACATACACATATCTGGTTTTCTATTAACAAGCAGTTTTTGCTCAGTAAAATGCATATATTAAGAAAAAAGGGATACATAAAATTCTGGGTCAATAACGATTTGTACAACAACAATGCGGTCAATAGCCGATGCTGACAGTGAAGTTATTTTCCTCCTCTGTGCCAGGAAACAAAGAAATATGCACTTTTAAAAAACACCACATCACACACAAAAACAATAATAAAAATTGATGACACCACTGTAAAAATAACACAACAAATCAGCCACTTCACTGAATGTCATCTTACTTGCAGACAGCCAATGGTAACCACTAGATATTTTTATATACACTGGTGTATTTATAATTTTTTTTTACTGTCCCATAATAATGCTCATACAAAAGCAGAGCTCTAATGAATGCTAGCCCTAACAGGACATTTGTGTTAGACAGCAAAAGGGGAGCTAGAACTGCAAAGACACACCACACATGTTGCCGCAATAAAAATAGGAGAAAATAAAATGTTTCTTCATTGTGTATAAGCTACATTTGATGCCATGTAGGCCTAGAATTTTTTTTTTCAAACAGGCTACAGATGTTATAGCAGTGTTTACTCTGTATTCATTAAGCGGTGGTACACCACCACAGCAAGGAAAAAAATACCACTGCTGCGAACACATGTACAAACATTGTAATTTGGCTTTAATGCTATCTATAACTAAACCAAGTGTAGTCCAGATGCTCCACAAGTAGTGACTATATAATAATTAAAAGATTTTTTAAACATTATAAGCTCAGCTAAATATAACTAAGGCCCAAAAAGCAGCACGAGAGACACAAATAGAATTATTACCAAAGCATGTTAAGACTTTGATTAATTGTTGTTCTTTAAATAGACAAACAGATTTGAGGTTGTTGTTATTCTTTTGTCAACTGTGATCCAATTAAATTTGCATTTGTAATTGTTATTAAAAGATGAATGATGCGTTTCAAATTTTGTACAGGAAAATAAATTCTCCCAAACCTCAGAACTCGAAAGAAAAAAAAAAATCAGAGTGGAAAACCTCACTACAGACCTGCATGCATTAATCTGTGCATGGCTGCAGGTATGTGTATGCATGTTTGTGCAGGTGTAAGTAAATATGTGCGTATGTTTGTGTGCCTCTGCAGGGAGTTACAGAGCCAGAGGTATAATGGCCCTACTCCATCTTTGTGTGAGGTATTGCAAAACAATCCAAAGCAGTGTACAGCTGCTGGGAGGCAGTCTGCTGGCTTGCAGTTGGATATCATCTCAGGGTAACAGCAGGTACGCTATCAGTGCCTCCCCAATCCCCTTAGGGCTATTTTCAGAGCCTCTGACCCCAGCATGACTGGCTGGATGACGTCTCTGTGCCAACAACACAGGAAGAGCGAGACCCACAACCATGCTGCTGCTTCCTCTCATCTGCACAACATTTCACTCCACCAGTCCCGCCATTATTCCGATGTTGTACAAAAAAACACTCTTCTGGCTCACACAGTTTGCCTCTTCAACGATTATGTTTACAAGGAGTACAGCATTCTAATAACTTACCCAACCGAGACAACTCACTGAACCAATGAATTATAAATTGCCATGCAAACAGAATTTTCCAATTACCTTTACCTGAATACAGTCATACTTAGAATAAGCTTAATCACATCAAGACATGAGTTAAAACTGGCTTACTGAAAGGCATTTTAGATGTACGGTGTATGCACCTTAATGGAATTATGAATCACAATGAGAAGTGTCTTGCAGCTTGATGAAACAGGCTCTTCCATCTGAATCAGCTTTTATGTTGCTGTAAGATGAATGGTACAAAGCACACTGTTATTGCAAAATCTGTACAAAGGGTATACCACTGTAGCTTCATGACAAAGAGATATGATGTAAGGCTGAACACTGGAGAAAACTCTGATGTCGCAAGAAAAGAGGCATCTTCAGGTAATCACTAAATTAACTGCCAAGAGATTCTTTAAAAATTATTTTATCAAGCAAAACATACATCATTTCCAACAGGTTTTTTTTTTGTCTAACACACTGATATACTGAAACTTCTCTGGCTTTAAGCTTTAAACATAGAGCTGTCACAATCATGAAAGAGTAGACGAAGACAAATAATTGTAATTAATAGTTTCGTTGTCCGTTTCTGTTCATTTTACTCTTTATTATAGTCATACATGTACTCATATAATAGTTTAATAGTAGAAATATACCTGATAAAGATTAAGAGTCATGTTCAGTGAGAAGCAATGGAACATCTAAATATAAACTATATTTCTGTTTGCCTTTTAGATGTCAACAAAACTACAGAGAGTAGAAATGACATAAATATACAAAGCCTATAACTGAAATGTACAAATTAATAGCTGACAAGAACAGGTAGCAAAATAATAAAATAAAAACATGTTACTGCAAAAACAAGCCCTATCTTTATTATTTACACAACATGTTTTGTAACTAGGTCTGTGATATTAATATTAGATATTAAACTATTCAAGGTAATCCAAAACCATAGTGGAAAAGAGTCAAATTTCAAAATTTGATACATGTCATTTTGTTAGTTTAATCTAGCTATTTGTAGTATTATTTAATTCAACTTTATTTATAGAGCACATTTCTTACACAAGGCAGACTCAATGTGCTTCACAACAGGTATATAACATTAGAAAAAAAAAAAAAAAAGAAAAACCTCAGGGCTTTACAGAGGTGTATTAGGCTTATTTATTAAGACGCAAAGTGAATGTGGTCAACTCAAATACAAGGAGGTGATTATGTAATAAATGTGACAAGTACGCTTTAACTTCAACAAAAGAAACTATCTGAAGGTCACTTTAAACAAGACTAAAAAGGAAGAGCACAGTAGGAAGTCAGCAAGTCCTGCAAAGAAAAAAAGAAAACTAGAAAAGCACTCAGAGAGCACAGACCTCTGCCAAGGCAGATCAGTTCCCTGCCACCCCACCCCCCTGATCACCACCAAAGTTTAATCATTTGTTCCTTGTGCCAGTATCAACATTTCCTGAAAATTTCATCAAAATCCTTTGCTAACAGACAGACAAACAAACAAACAGACAAACCCCAATGAAAACATAACCTCCTTGGCAGAGGTAATAACAGATTTGTGAACGAAGTGGAAAGATGCTGAAAAACCAAAGCCATAATATGTCATTTGCAGAAATTTCTCGGTGTTATTACTTATACTCATTAACTGTATTACTTCTATATCACTGAGTGCTAGAATATGCAGATAGACGCCTCCTTGCTGATCTCTCGTCTTATAAAAAGCCCTCTTCTCCCTCCTATCTGAGGAAATGGCTTCCCACTGCTTGGCTCCCCGCCGTTTGCTTGTCAGCCCCTTTCCATCCTTCTCTCCGCACCTGCACCTGACACCGCGAGTGTTCTGTCACCCACCTCTCCTCATCCCCCTGGAGAAAACGTTCAGCCCCGCCCACCTCGCTCCCAGCAGCCCCTGGGGCATGGGACAATTAAAAACGAGGCAGGAGCTCTGTCGAGTTGACGTGCCGAGTCTCAGATGGGACCTTGCTGGCGAGGTGGAGGGGGGTTTGGTATTGGAGGCGAAGAAAATAATATAGTATGTCTGTTGTAGTTGAGATCAACATTCAGTCTAGTGCAAGGTGATGGCAGCATATCAACACCCTGAAAGCAATGCAGTCTGGCTGGAGGGATATATTTGGCCTTATAGTATTCAGACATTGCCTGACTGCTCGCTCACACACACACACACACGCACACGCACACACACACACACACACACACACAGGCGCACACACACACACACACACAAATCCACTGCTATATTCTGGTGTCAGCCAATTACAAGCCTGCCCCCACTGCCCTTGACTACACTCCCTAACCTCCCTCCACAATCCATGTCAAAACCCTCTGCACTGATTTTTCTGCCCCTGTTGCTCCTCTTTTTGCTTTTCCTTCTTCTTTTACCCAGAGTCTCTGTCTTTAGGGTCTGAAATATTTAGTAGCCCCATCTAAATACACCTTCAGGCGCATAGTCAGTGCCGTCTCCCTCCCCAGGTAAAAAGTAACGAGGTAGACGATGGAGGAAGGGTTGGTGTAATGTCATCAACATTATTAAATCATTTCTCCCCTCGGCAGTCCCTGGGTGGTCTCGAGCTGTGTTATTTCTCAGTCAGGGTTCAGCGGCCTCAGCTTCTAGGTTGAGTTTGGCCGCTCTGCTAGCATAGTGCTGTGCTAAGCAGGTGTCAGGGGAGTTTCCCCTCAATTAAGCAAAGGTAAAGTAATGCCTCTCACCGTGGCGGCGCCATGAATACATTAGTCTTGCTGTCACCACAGGCGAGAGCATGGAGACGATGGAAGAAGACAGACAGCTCAAGCACGTTAAGCAAACTAGCATCAAGATGGTGTTTTATTATATGAAACAAAGGCTTGTTATATCTATGGTACTAGAGATGACAGAGTGGATGATCTGAAAACTATAATATATGCAGATGAATACATCAATATCATCAATTCTAATACGAACACCATAAACAGCATAATGTCATTTTGTTTCAGAGTAACTAGGAGTTAGGCTAATGAGTTTGTATTAGCTGTCTGAGCAGATGACACTGGAGGACACCGAATCCTTGTTGTGTTAATTAAAGCTCAATGAAATGATGCCGATGAAAAATTAGAATGACCCACAGCCTCAGAGAGAGATACTGCCAGGAAAATTAATCTGTCTGTTAAATTGTTTTCAAGGCTCACAGAAAACACTTGTTTGCAGTTCAAATCAAAATAAATCCTTTCAACCAATTATCTGATTAACTAAGAGAGACAAACAACTGAGGAATCAATATCACCTCATCACGATAAGGACACTTGCGTTTATATTATAGTGTATCATGAGTTTGTGCGTTACTTGCCGATTTAAAAAAAAAAAAAAAAGCCAAATCCACACTTAACCCAACTATCATATCAAACCATTTTGTCTCAGTAGAAACATAAAATTGTTTCCTTGACAGCAACACAACACAATCGCCCTACTATTTTACTCCATTTGACAAAGCCAAGTGAAAAAAAAAGAGATTCATAAAAAATATGTCAATTGCAGCAATAATGCCATCTTTTGTCAGTCTTTGTGTGTGAGTATTACTGTATGCTGGCTGGACAGGCGTATTGAAAAGGGCTGATTGATGGCTTCACAGTAGACTGTCTGTCCACCTCTCTCCCTGATGAGACATGTCAATGTAAAGACACATGAATGCAGCAGTCTGTCCTCCATTTTCTCCTCCTCCCCTCCTTCTCTCTTGTCAGAGGCAAGGAGAATGACGCAGTAAATACAGATGCTGTGCGCACCGTAATTCCGCCTTTTATCTGCCATGACAGCTTCTGCTGCTGTCGAAATCAAACACCCAGGCACGAGGAAAAAGCTAGTATTCCTTTTAATAAACTGCCAGGGAGAGCAGAGTGAGAGAAGAAAAGGAGGCTCTCAGCTCTGCTCTGCACTGGCCAGGCTTGGCTAAGCAGCAGCTGAGGGGAGAGGCGAGATAGCAATGGGGAGAGCGCTCCTTCAGGCATTAGTTGGTATTATGCCGCTCACGCAGGCTCGGGCATCCAGCATCATTGCACTTACCAAGAGCCGTCTGAGCCAATCGGTCAGTGGGGAGTGCTGGGTACTCGGCAGAGATATGCACACTGAGATAAGAACCAGTGTATGAAACCGAGGGCAGCCCAGTCAGCACCTGCTCCCAGACTCAACTACAGACCCTTTGAGCTGTCAGGGTCAATTAATTACATCTCTTTCTTAACACTCTCCATTAGGATATACAGCAATAAATGAAGAGCAGCCTGGCAACAAAGGGAGGACTGAGCTGTCTGCTCTTTATGTCTCTCACCACTTTGGTATCAACGCTCAAGTAACCTGATTAATCAGTTAGTCATGCTGCAGAAATGACTACTCTGACAGTGGTCAGATTTTTTAATGGGTGTTTCTAGATGTGGTAAATCCAGTAACTTTCAGCTTTTAATCGTGTCAAATGGTTCTTAATGGCTTTATGGTATTGCTACAATGCCTTTATTGTCCATTTTAGGGATACACCCATATATCAGCACTTAATAAGAGTCATTTCCATATCAGTGAATCTCTTGTGCTACATTACATTTTTTTTCTTTTTAATTGTAGCCTTGGATTTGTGCTCATAGACCTTTCAGACAGTTCAGTTATTCTTTTTATACTGAAGGTTTCTTTGCTTCCTACAAAAGGAGTAAAATGCACTGAGGAAAATAAAATATGCCAAAGAAAAAATATTGCCATCACCATTGGGACTTTCACAATCACTGAATCCATACAGTCTCTGTCTATGTTGTTTGTTAAATTGGTGGTAAATGTTATTTATAGGTTATTAAAACTGTATGACAAAATTTTGATGATACTTAATTATACAATTCAGACATTAAAATAAAATACTACACAACACTGGTTACAACGGGTGAAATGTGAGGGTTTTTGGTTTATATTATTGCAAACTGACCTTGTGTTTAGTGTTTACTTTTGGTCAGACTAAATATTAATCTCTCTGTGGGCTGTGATTGTGAATTAAATTCAGCAACACTCTCAGTCCCTGACCAATAATTCAATTGGAATAAAGAGGTCCTATCTACCTCTGAGTGTGTGTGTGTGTGTGTGTGTTGGGCAGGAGGATGAAGAGTGCTGCTGCTTTGAAAATAGGCAGCTTTTTGTTTTGACCTCACAGCTGTCACGAGCATAAGAGAACCAGTCAGTGGTGACTCACATAAGAATTTCACTTAGACACATACACACACACACACCCTTGACACGGCAGCAGGGGTGGTACAAGAGGGTTGTGCTTTGGGTGCCAAGACCCCTCAGAATACTGCTGCGATGCACAACTGCATCGGGAAAAAAGGCAGACAGAGTAAATCATCAAATACCTTGTCAGTGTTTAGAATCCTGCTCCACCACAGCGCCCCTAACACCATTAACGTCCTTCCTTATAATCCAATTATGAGCCATGTGTGTCCACATCAATCAGCCATTTTCATTTGAGCCTGTGGTCTTCTTTATCACCATTACTGCTGCAGTAATTGAGGTGGGGCTATGAAGAGGCTGTGCAGTTTACCTCCATCTGGGAGGTCAAGAGGAATGCAATTGGTTGACAATGATTATGCTCTGGCTGAATATTTAGGACTAAGCCCTGTAGAGAGCCATGTGGCTCACTAACAAAAAGGACAAGGCATAGAGCAGAGAGAAAAGGCTGGCAAAGAATAGTTTACACAGGAAACTGCAGAGTATTCTACCTTTTTAATGGCAAGATTAATCAGATTTCCAGTTTAATAGGGTTGTGTGACATGACAATATACATCCATCATGTGGCAACAGAAAAATATTTCCGATTATGCTCAAATATTTTTGTCATTGGACTGAAGAAAAACTGGCATCACACAACTAATTAAACTGAATAAAATAAAGTAAAAAATTAAGAAAAGCCTGTTAGAGGAAAAACATGTGCAAAAATCTAAAATATTTTTGCAGAGGCTTGAGTTTGTTAATGCTTGTCTTCACTTCATTCATTCAGTTTGATTATGTTGTGCTGCAAATCACACTCTTTCAGGGAACGTTTTTCACCATTTGAGCGATGCTTGTATTATTCTACAGTGGATTGCATGGACATGGTTTAGACATGTAAAGAAAGAAACCAGAAATTGTACAAATGATACACAACAGACTCACCCTCTTTTGCCTCCTACACAATTATATTCATTTTATTTTTCTATGTTTCATTTCAAATTCATTTTAGTTCTATATTTCAAGATGAAATTAGTCATTTCATATAAAATCTTCACTGTACACATGTATATGAAATATAGTATGAGGGTGAGATTTTAGTCATATAACTGTCCTATCATTATTGGGAGGATCTTAGACATTTATCAGAAAATTATAAGAAGAACTAATGGGTAAAACTGCATGTTATAAACACATTTCCACGTTTGCTTATATAACAGGATGCAATCTATACAGCTCATAGGGAGACAGGGCAAAAAAAGAGAAGGGCACATTAATAAGTAACACACAAAATGGCTCTTCTAATCCCCCTGTGGAGATGCTAGCACTTTTTCCTCATCAGTGATTGTGATATTTACACAGAAACTGAAGAGCTCTCCTGGCTGAGAGGGCGGATGAGGAAACACACAGGTGATGTCGAGGGAGAGAAGGACAAGCAGGGTAAAAAGTGAGAAAAGAAAAAAATGACAGCAGCGAGAGCTGAGAAGGGTGGGAAAGAAAAAAAAAACAGATGGAGAAAGGCGAGGAGACGTGCACTTATTTGCAGAGGCTTTAACTGTCTTGATCCTCAATAAAGAGGTGAAACTGATTAAGTTTATATCAAACGGCTGCTTGTAACATGGTGCCTGTCACTGAGAGCACAAATCACAGTCAAGTCAGGTTTTCCTTTTTTCCATTTGAAAGAGTCAGCTCTCTTCTCACTTCTCTCTCACTCTCTCCTTTATTCAACACCACACAGCCTCCTAAAGCGCTAGCTTGTCAAAGTGACAGATGCAGACACGACCACTGACCTAAATCACTCTTTTCCAGCACATTAACCCCCGTGTCCCTACACCTTTTACGCAAAACACGAAACACCAACATAGGGAATCGCTCCAACACAATCCTTACGACACACTGCACAATGATAATGACCCGCAAACCCCACCCAATTGTAATATCCCCCTCCTCCCTGAGTGAAGGCTGTTCTTGAAATGCCTAAACAGAAGAAGAAAAAAAAAATCCCCGTCAGCCTAAATAAATCACCCTCTGCTGTTCCTAGAGGGACTTCTTCTATCTAGCATAGTGACAAATAAGATGTTGTGCAAAGAGGAGGGTAAAAAAATGTTTTTGTCAACCTTGGAGCTAACATGGAAAGGATCAATAATACTTTAATTACTGGAGGCCATGTTTATGAAATGCAATAATCATTCATTAAAGATGCAGACCGTGGCAAGCAGGCGGCCGGCTGGGCATCAGGGCTGCGTGTGAGGGGAGAGAAAGGGAAGGGAGGGGAGGACTGGCGTAAATGATTCATGGTTTGATATCTCTCCTGTATAATGGGCTCCTCCGGGGAGCTGCTGGGGCTCCACTGCAGCGACTGACTGACTGACTGCCTGCCTGGATGGCTGCCTGCCTCACTCTGACTCTGCCCAGGCTGCTTCTGCCACTGCTGCCCAAGATTAAAAAGCCCTGCCTACCATGAAAAGCAGCTCAGTGAAAACAGAGAGCGAGGAAAGTCGTGCACATAAAAGGAAGCAAGACTTGATTCAATATCGTCTGACAAAGTATCTGAGGGCATGGAATGAAGGAAGGGAGACAAGAAAATATCAAAATCCTTCCAGAGAGAAAACACAATCTGCAAAGATACTGGGGATACTTCTACCGTCTAAAGGGAATACTGGAGTATTTCTAAAGCCACCCCCTATCGTCCTCCTCCACCAGCCTATCACAATCACCCTCCCTCCCTGCCTCCTCCTCACCCATGCAAAGAGAGGGAAAAAAATGAAGAGATTAAGGTTGTAACGTGTTGGGCTAATCATAACATAGACAGTTTAGTGCCATCTTGCATAATTAAATGCTTTGCACTAACCACCTAATGCATACTAATTTGGAACAATCCACTCCTGGAGTTGGCAGACCATGAAGCTCCCTGCAAAGGAGGTGCTCGTTTCCCTCTCAGCATGTGCATATGTGTGTGTGAGACACACACACTGATTTGCAGAGGAGTAAAGTGTTAAAGGTCAGTCTGTGGACTTGAAAGAAAAGGTCAAGCATTATTACAACATGACTAAATAAACAGGCTGCACACAGCCCCCGCCCAGCCGCTGTGAATGCTGAAAGCTCCTACCTACACGCCGTACTACCTGCCTGTCTGCGGCTGGTTGGGATTCAGCCTCATCCCTTGTCTTTATCCACATATCCCTCCAGCTCTAAGACAGCTGACATGAGGACTGTCATATCCTGCCTAGATTCTTATCCCCCGCTGGCTTTATTGCTCTCTTCCTCCTGTGTTACAAACACACACACACAAGTGCACGCACACACACACACACACACACACACACACACACACAAACACACACAAAGACAGCAAGAGAGAGGGAAGCAGGGCTGCTGGAGCGTGCTTTAAAGCACATTAATATTAATTGCAGCACTAGCTGGAGTGATAACACAGACAAGATGCCCCTGTGAGGGAGCTGGGCACAGGCAGCCCCTGCTTTTTGTTAGCAGCACTACTCATCTGTTGGACGGCCATGGTGAGACGGCAGAATGATGAGAATTTCATCTTTGAATCGCTTGTTTTATATTAGAAGGGTCTACCCTCACCCGTCAAGGGGAATTTGTGTTTGTGAGTAGCTGCTCTGTGTGGGTGTGTGCGCGCATATGCGTGAGCGTGAGTTGAGTGATAAAAACTAGGCGAGATGAATTATTAGGCTAGTGGCTACATCAACAGCAGTAGAAATGTGCTTCAAATAACACTGAGTGCTTAAGCGATCCTGCTTTTATCTCCCCTACTACTCTTGGCTTGGCTACCTTTTATGTCCTCCACGCTGAACTCAATATTCTGTGAGCAATGAGCTCTGCTAAAGATGTAAATATTCTGCTGTCCTGGGGAGAGAACCAGCTTTTTCAGTGCAACAGAGTAAAAATACAAATCAGGACGAAGTCTAGCTGTTGAAGCCCATCTCCACCTCTTAGTTTCTCTTTCCCCCTGTAGGAATACTAGGCGGCCAAAGGCATCAACACATGACAGCTTTATCTTCAGTCCTTCGTTTTTACCTCACCTTCTCCTTTTTTCCTCCCTTTGTCAGCTTCTATCAAAAAAGCCTGCCACTGTCTTGCCACCATGCAGGAGTGGGTTTTTCCTCTATGGTTTTGTGCTCCTTTTCCGATTTCCCCCAAGACTCATCAATGCTCCATTACCAAGTCAAATCAGGTGGTGCTGCAGAGATTTGCAGAGAACCCGAAGCTGCAAGCACAGACGCGCACACACACAAATTAGAGGAGTCATTGAGGAAGGCTGGGAGGTTTTCTACCAGCAACTCCTGCAGGATCACATTCAGGGCGAGGAGGTGAACAGAAGAGAAATCACTGATGGTTAAATGCTCGTGAGTGGTTTATGGCTCAGGGGGGACGACAGAGATGTAGTAACGCCATCTCTCTTGCACTCCTTTAAGTGGCTGACCAGATTGTAATCTCCTGGGCTCAGTATTCACACATTATTGTTTCTCATTTTATGTGTCACAAACAATTAAAATACACCCGTCTATTCGTGTGTCCCGAGGGTTTCCTAGTTCTCCATTTGCGTACAAACAAAAGAGCATATAAAACTAAAATATCCACTCTTATGACCTCCATCTTATACACCCACATCCCCGAGCTAAATTCCCAGAGAACGTCACACGCATTTCTCACTTTCATCGTCTTTATCTCCCTGCGACAGCAAATACAAGGTGGACGATCCTTGTGTAATGTAAGCAGCTGTGTTAGCAAGGTGGAGTGATAGAGAGGGGAGCGAAAAGAGAAAAAGGGAGGGGGGGTAAAGACAGTGTGTCCTTATAGTTTTCTCTGCCTGTTGTCATCCTCTTCACAACAACGGCAGCAGCTGCACAGGCACAAAAAAAAAAACTCTTGGGAAGATTCAGGCAGAGGAAAAGAAAGCAAAAAAGGAATAAAGCAGTATTGTGCTTTGTTTTGTGTACAGATTTTCACAAGCCTGTCGCTGATTAGAGGAAAAGACTGAGTGCTAAATAGAGAGGGAGACTGGGAGGAAAAAAAAAAAGGAGAAATAAAAGGGAGGACTGCTGATTCTCCAAGGAAAGGTCTCTGTGGGGTTGCCAGAGGTGGTGGTGGATCTTTTCTTGTGTCAAATCTGTCGCACCAAGGGGAGAAATTTATTCTGCCTGTCAGGAGAAAATTTTCTGTTCTTTCATTACACAGAGTGCATGTTTCTAAGTGGTTGTGCACAAGGGCGATACAAAGCCAGACGCCACCTTTCTCTGCTTACTACATTTGGTGTTTGCAGTGAGCGCTGGCTTTGTGCCAAGCAGATCATTTGCTTTGTGCCAAGAATAAAAGAGGAGACTGAAACTCTGACAGCACTCTCCTTGCGCTCAATCACAATCATGAAATCTGTGCACAAACAAAACATCCACAACCCTGATGAGAGATTCGTGCGATAGTGCCACGCCATCACGCCTGCCAATCGCGTTGTTTAAAATTAACCGGAGCAAATCAAGATGGAACGCTGCTGACTGGATCTATGCAGCTGGAATTATTTGAAATGTGACAAGCACTTAATCAAGACTTCATCAGCGCCACACCACTAATGTCTAAGTGAAGAGGCAAAAAAGAGCTTTCGGGGCTAATCTATACAGAATCCCAGGCCTCTGCAGTGCCATGCCAAATAGCATTTTCTCTTCATTGGAGAGGGCGGTGGAATGAGAGGAGGAGGAGGAGGAGGATTTGGCCTCCTAGTGCGCTGCTATGCCCCAGCTCAACTAAGTGACAGTGAGTCCTACAGTGAGTCGATTTGCTGCTTTTGAGTGCCTGGAAACTTGTCTGGCAGAGTGCTCACAAGGGAGAAAGATAGATGGGAGAATAGGGGGGACTGAGCCTCACCTCTTGCTGTCTTCTATTTGTCTGTTCATCCCTAGAGGCTTTTGGGCTGCTTGATACAACAAAGGGTGGGAGGGCGGCGGGGGGTGAGTGGAGGCGGGGGCGATGGAGAAAGAGCTCAACGGCCATCCACAGACAAAGCACAAGCAGATAGGACAAGTTTACAGGTAAATAGTGAGGAGCAGCTGGCTTGGCGCTCGGGCAAGCTCAGGTTTCAAACAATCAATCATCGCTCCTTCTACAGTGACATAGATGTGTCTTATGGCCTTCACTTCCCCGAGCATCTTAGTTTGTATTCAGCCCACACGTCATGTTGTTTCAGCACAGTCATCGCAATAAGGCAAATTATGAAACGACGATTATGTCATGCTACAACTTTTTTCTTTTTTTTTTTGCTGCTTCATAAAAACAAGGAAAAGCATATAGAGTTCTCATTTTCCAACTAATTTATGAAACAAGTCTGTATATAAATACAACAGTTTATTGTATTTTAAGGAAACATCCAGTCCACACAGAGCAAATCGCCAACCACAATCATTCTGGAAAAGGACTGAGGAAGAGGAGAAAAACACCTAAAACAAGCATTTGAGCGATGTCAGTTATACAGAGTATTACTGGCTTCAGAGAGGATGATGTTGAGCAAAAGGAGGTGTTTTCTCTCAGCAGTGCTGTGCTTTGCAATTGTGAAAACTGGACTAATTTGTTGGATTTCAAATCATTTCTAAAAATCTGAGCCACAGAGCTCTGAATGACAAGTGCAAAACCTGATCTGAATGCCATCCTGACTGAAATTATATTTTTCAGATTTTCAAATGAGTGTTTTTAAGATTCTAACTAGATGCACTTTTGTACTTTTTTCATATCTTACAAAAAACGTCATGTCCGTTTGTTCCAACATTATGCAGCTCTATTTGTATTCAAGCTATTCTGCAGAGAGAGGGTTGGTTAGCCTAATACAAATCAGGGTTTTTCATATAATCAACATATTACTGGATGTCATGTTCAAAGCCTTGCAGTGCTGCTGTATAGACACAAGCACAGATTAATATCAAGAGTGAAAAGCAAGACGTAACCTGACTTAAACGCCATACCTGATCACGTAATGACAGGAGTAATTTGCCATGTTGCTAATTTGAAAAAGCTGCACTTGAAGACGACACAGAAAGTCAACTTAATTGTCATCTTAAAGAAGGATCTATGAAATCAATGGGAGGAGATCAATGCTGCTACCCCCTGCCTCTCTCTCTTGCAGCACTTTACATAAGCAGCAATAACCATCAGACGCCATCATCTAGCTCACCGATTTCCTGTGCAGGACTCCCAGACACCTCCAGGCGACAAAGCTTCTCTCACTGTAAGAGTGCATCGGTCACATCCTCAGCTTCACATACGAAGGGGAAGGAGGAGGTAGGGGAGGGATAGAAAGATAGAGCTGAGGGATAGAAAATACTTTAGGGAAGCCAGAGTCTGATAGAGAGGGCTGGAAGGATGGATGAGAGCGACAGAGCATTCATAAGAGTACATAGCAGCTAGCTCAGGCAGCCACTATCCAAGCAGTGTAGTAAGAGCTGCTCTTCTCAGTTAATTAGGATTTCTGCTGCTTCATTTTGGGCCGAGGGACAGGATGTTGGAGGCTTGATTGCCTTTTATTTCCCAGCCTAACGGCTCGGCTGCCTCTGCCGCTTTATTAACGGGAGATCTTGCAGATTTACAGCTCCGCAGCAAACATCAATTTCAATAATTACAAGAAAACTGTTAGCGGGGACACAATGAAACACAGACGTTTTTTCCCTCCCTCCCTCTCTACTCTACCATCACCACTTCCATGCCCCTCCCCTCCTCCTTCCTTCCTTCAGAAGAACTCATTTCCATAGATGTGCCCTTTTCATGATTGCATATTATATACACGTTAAAACACACACTGATTTGCCTCAGTCACACTTAGCACTTCAAACGCTTTACAACCAATCGCTGGCCTGAAGGGCAAAGCAAATATTGCGAATGTCACATTTACATTCAACATCTAAACCTCAGCGTTTGTATTGTCACAAAACAAAAGAGATGAAAGACGATTTCCCTTTAGAGCAATTACAGCCCTTTTAATAAAGTACTGTTCAGAATCAAAATAAACATATCTGTACCATAAACAAAATCATGATGTAAATGAATGATGTTTTATCTATACAGAGGTACGTGGGATTAGAAGTAAACGTCCTTTTATAGCCATCTTTATACACTGGCATTGCGCCTGGAATTAGATTGCATGACAAAGTGCAAGTGTGAGACTAAACTGAAAGCTTGTTTCAGACGTAACCTTCAAACAGGAGAAAAAATAATGGAAATCATACTTTAAAAAGCAACCAACAACACATTCAGAACAGAGAGCCGCAGATTTCATTTGAATAAAATCAATAATTGTGTTGACTTGCAGTGTATTGCCTTCCTGTCTTCTCATCTTGCTTGCTAATGTTTCTTTCATGAGCCAACCCACTGCTGGTGACATTATAGCTACAGCACTTCCACAAGTCCCCAATGGATCGGTGAAAATGGTTGGCGTAAAACACAATTAGTACGGTCCATATGGCTGCTAGTGGAGGAGGAGCAGGAGAGGTCCCATGTGGTCCCTATAGAGGCCCACTTCTTTTGTTACCTTAAAGATCAAACTGTTGTCATAATAATGGGGCATTTCCAATTCTGCCACTTTTTTTTTTGCTTCTTCAACAGAGCCTTACATTGTGGAATGACTCTTGGCAAATAAATTGACCAACCTTGGCTGATAACCTAATCAATAGCTCCTTCATCATGATTAATGGCTGATATTGGATAATGGGAAAATTTAATGTGAGAGGAGCGTTACTTCCTCATTTCAGTGCTCAGTCCAATCGATTGGTTATAACCCCCTTTTTGACCATTGGAATGTGCTGATAAGAGTGCACTGTGTTCAACCTATGTAAACTGAGCACGGAGAAAATGATTTACTGTGCTTTAGGCGCGTCTCATTCACTGATAGCTCTGTATGCTTGGCCTGACAAGCATTTTCTTGCCTGAGAAACGCAGACACCTTTTACTGAGTAGAAGCGAACAACAACAGCTTGAGGCAACAGATTTATTACAAATTGATCTATTAGATAGCACTGCTGTGCTTCGCTGTTTTCTCTCTTTCTCTCTCCCACCCTCCCCTCTCTCGCTCTGACAGCCTTCCCCTGATGGTAGCTAGAGTGTATCAGAGTGGAAGTGCTACAGTGGCAAATCTAAACCCAATCCTCAGAACTCATTTTCTCTGTGCTGGCTGCTGGAACTGGGGTACAGAGACAAGGTGTCCATCTTTAAACCCAGTCGATCCAGCCGTAAGTCTCAGCATCTCCACCTATGGCTCAGCCGCCTCAGTAGGTGTGCCTAACACGCAAGGGCGAGCAAGGACGCCGTTTACCAGAAGCGCCCAGCGAACAGGGGAGTGAAGAGCGCCACAATGTCACCAGGGTCGTTTCCTTATGGCTGCCTGAACCCTGAGCTCACCACTGGCTTGTGTGCTGTCTCCATTAAATCATCAGTCACAGGTTTGGCCTCTG
This sequence comes from Apogon hyalosoma, assembly GCA_037367295.1. Taxonomy (NCBI): domain Eukaryota; kingdom Metazoa; phylum Chordata; class Actinopteri; order Kurtiformes; family Apogonidae; genus Apogon; species Apogon hyalosoma. Next base: position 35,767,668 of record JAPQRP010000028.1, read on the forward strand.
CAGCTCTGCAAACAAACTGTGCCTCATGTGCACAGTCACAACACCAGTGCACCACACACATTAGTCACAGAGGCCAAAGAGCACAACAGGCGCATTGTAAAAAGATGTATGATTTGCTGCATTCATAGTGTTGAAAATCAATGTCCTGTATACTCAATACTGCACACATAACAACACAACAATCCAACTCTGTGTTTATGCAGACAATAGACAGCTGCTATTGGCATCTCTCTATAGGAAATCAATTGAACCAACTGCATCATTCAGGCTCCACTCACACTGCAAGCCTAAGCCTCGATTCAGATATATATTCAAGTTTCAGGTTATTCAAGTGCAAATTTAATGACGTTAAACACCTTTTTAATAGGTCTGAAAAGCAAAAATACCATTACGAGGGAAAAAGAATTTTGACATATTGGAGTGCTGCTCCATTGATATACAAATAAATGGTGTTGGAGGCTGTAGAAATGTTATAGGATGTAAAAAATAAATAAATAAATAAAATAAAACATTGACGCTCATTCACTCTGCCCACATCTAATTTGAAGCATCTCCTCAAATAATTCCAACCATGAAGACAGTTTTAGACCTTGAGCACCAAAATTAAATCATTTTAAGTTTCTGCCTGGACCCTGTTATTTCTCAGATTCATTTTTCTTTTAGCGCTTCACATTATTTTTTAAGAGTCCATTATCGGATTGAAGTGTGTGAACTAGTTGTGGTCTTGAACTCACCAGTATCCACAAAGAACAACAAAACAATACCACTGAGGTCACAAGCAGCACACTGTCCTCTGGAAATAAAACTGGAAACTGAAATTTCTACATTTCTTTTGTGTAGAGGAATAAAATGAAAATGAGAGCAGATAATAATGAAGATGCCCATGAAAAGAAGCAGTCAAATTTTAGATTGTTTTTCTTCTCCACTTAAGGGCTTGAATCTTGACGTTAATCGGCCGTGATCATATGATTTTCAGAGGGATTGAAGAGATTGTGTCATTAAAAAATAAACAGCACTGTCAAAACATTTTACTCAGATGACATTTGTTTTCAATGGTCTGTTCATCAGCGTAATTACAGTATCTTACAGAAAACATTGCATGTATTGCACTAATGTCACTAGGCTAGTGAAATTACAGCAATCTTTAAGCATCTGTCTGCATTAAAGTATTACTGTAGAGTTGTGTTTCGCTGCTGCTGAAGAAATAATGAAGAAAATCCGTCAACTGCAGGTCCAGCTCCTGAACTCAAACATGCAGTGAATCTAATTTGCTTAAAAGTTATGCTACTGTGAAAACGTTTTTAATTCATTATACAACTCCAGCAAGACAAATTAGGCCGCAACAATCTAGGTAATTAATGAAAATGCGGCAGCTGCATGATCAGGAAACTGGTGACAGTTTTTACTTCTTCTAGATTATTGTCAATACTACATTAATGTTGGTCAGAAAGGATGCAGAAATCTAAGTATTCTTGTCAGACAACAACAAAAAGCAGAGAAACACACAAACAAAACATTCAGAAATCAGAAGAAAACTCAGACTTTGGTTGTAACCCGTCACCCAACTCTACCTTCACAGATGTCTTCTACAGTCGCAGAAAAAATTATTAGACCATCAAAAGTCATCAAAAACAATGGTTATACAATCAAGTACTACCTCCTTGTGTATCATGTGACTAAAACAGACAGAAAAGAAAACATGGAATGAATCAAAGCACTGTTTTTATCAGTACAATGAC
>JAPQRP010000028.1:35771931-35797431 GCA_037367295.1 Apogon hyalosoma
AAATGTACCTTTAGTTTTACCAGGCATTAAAATGAACAAGAAATTGAAGAAAACAAGGGTGGTCTAATAATTTTTTCCGCAACTGTATGTTTGTATTCACCAACAACATGAGGAAGGGGCTCAAATCACAGATGAACAGATTAGACTCCATGTGATTTTAACTGTACATACTGTTATGGAGAAGACAGATTCCAGTCACCTATCACTAAAAAAACAGTTATATGCTCTATTTATCTCTAATTTCACCACTACTCAAAGTTCCTTAATTAGCTGATCATTACAACATTATCATATTATTTATCCTCATGACACTGTATATGTTCAGTGCATTTCTATTCTGTGTAGCACACCACACTGTGGAGGTTACAATTAAAAACTGATCTATTATTGGCCAAGCTAATGAGCGAAAAATCAGTCACTATTGTGAAAGACGAACACCATACAGTGATGAAAACACCCACTGTCAGAAGCAGAAAGAGAATATAACATGTTCTCTTATAGGCTTATTGTTTAGCCTGCAGAGCAGAATGTATGGCAGGTTATGAAGTCTATTTAACAATGTGTATTTTCACTGAAAAATACTGCTGTCAATAGTAACAATAAGCTCTGATAGAGAACTGCACAGATTCCATTGTGCTCTTTTCCTTTAATAACCTCCATCTTTCATCTTGTGCTATAGAAGAAAAGCAGCGTGCAGAGAAAAGGGCTTCTGGCTTCCGGATGGAGTGAATGTGTGTGTCTATGAAAAAGGGCATTATCTAAAGATGTTGAAATATTTCAGGAAGGGTGTATATGTCTATATAAACATCTTCGGGCAGGCAGCTGCAGGGGGCGTGCGCACTAAAACACTGGTATGCATTGTTTGTGTTTCTGCACCACTAGCGCCATGCCGTGTCATTACATGAGGCAATCTCTTACCTAATCAGCACTGACACACACAGCAGCAAAGCAAAGCACCCCCCCCACCACCATCACTCTCTCTCTGTGCTTCTCCTCAGGGGTCAGCCAGCTGATCCTACACCATTTCATTTTCCTCTTTTACTGTGATGGCAAATGGCTGACTGTTATTTTTGAACACTTTCAATTCATGCTTTTTGGCACTATAATTTGCTAAGTGCTATTATTAGCCTATCTTGCCTAAATACAAAAAATAGGCAATTATGTGCTTCCTATTAGCATGTTTGAGGTAATAATTAGAGTGAGATACTTGAAAAAAATCAAGTAAAAGACTCTAGAATAAGATAAAATTGGTATTTAATCAATTGTTTTGTCATTAGAAAATTGCAGTGAAATTAATGTGACATCTGTTGATGTTGCTTTAGAAACAACAGAATGTTCCCAGTCTCATCAGGTCTCATGTTGCTCATCAATACAACACTAGCATTGAATTGATACTTGGGAATCAGTATTGACCTTGCAACCCTAGTGTTGACAAATAATTGTATTTTCATCATCACTACATTATGGATGTAAGGAAATTGCAAAAGATTGCTTGTATGGCAACCAATAAAAAAATATATTATTTACATGCATCCACATTCAGTACGTGAATATGTGACAATCAGATGGAGTCCCGAATACGAGGGTCATGCACTCACGTTATTTGACCAGTCCAATGGAAACCCAGATAGCTGTCATTTACCTTCACATGAACTGGTGGCACTTTGGTGGATAGAGTGAAGATTTTTATTCATTTATTTATTTATTTTAAAGTTTTCTGACTTACAGCTAGGTCTGTTGCTGTCATTAAATTTTAGTAATTAATTGTCATAAAAATAATTGCAATTCATGATTTTATCAGGTTTTGGTGATAAATGCTGTTACTAAAGTCCAAGCTTAAAAGTATTTCAGTAATTTACGCAGGCCTATACTTTCTGAAGAGGAAGCACCATTTAATGGCATTCATATAAATAACAATTCCATTTGTTCTTACCTTTCAGGTTAGTTCTTAGGCATAATACATAAATAACTTAATGTGCAAAGCAAGTTTTATCTACATCTGTTCACACAAGAAGTTACACTGCAACTAAATTTCCTGATGCGATTGTCGCTCAATAAATTAAATGAGCTAAATATCAGAAGTTAAATGCAGCAAAAATAAATAGCTTGTGGCACATTTTCCACTCACAAGAGAAAGAAATGTGGGATGTGATTAAAGGAGCACCAGTAAAACCTCAAGCAGCAGAGAATGTGTTGGCTTCACCCAGCAGTTTTTAAACCTGTGAATGGAAATGCTTCTAACCATGACCTAAAACGACCGGTCACTGAACAGCTTAAAGTCATTGTGATCAGGTTATTATGTAATCGTAACAGCCTGGTCATATTGTAATATTTCCCCTGGGATGATCAATCTCTTTTACTACTAATATAATTCATTCCCTTTATAAACGCTATGTTTGCTGTATGAATTCATTTAGCAGGTTCTGATTTGACACAGTGTACTATTTTAATGTTATATGTTGTTATTGTATTGTTATATATTTGGTTGCCAGCGCAGTCATAATGCAGCAGTACTGCCCTAACCGCATTTCCCTGTGGGAACAATAAAGGATATCTTAATCTTTAATCTTGAACAATGTCATTGCACATTACAGATAGTCCTAATCATGTGTGCCTATTGTGAACTGAAAATATTTTTGGATTTTGGGTGACCTTGGGTCTGAAAATTTATGACGGCTGTTTTTTTTATTCATTGTACACTCACTCCAAAGTAGTCAGGACTCTGAAATGTGGTGAGCTGCAACATTTTCCAGCCACAAATCAGCATATAAAATCCAACAAGGCAAACATGGAAAGAACTTTTATTGTCTGCTATACCTAGAACCTGCTGAGAAGCTGGCAACAACACAAAACACAATGTGTCTGATTAGTTAAGATGTGAGTCCATGCCAAGCCAGCCCACTTAGACACAGAAGGCATTTGCAGATGAAGTGAGACAGACTTCACCAGTGCTGAGCTCACAGACAAAACAGATTTGATCACATCTAGTAGGCCTACATCAAATACCACAAGCAGTATGTAGCAAGACAGCTCACAATTGTTAACATGGATAGCATTTGCCGATACTATCTGCTTGCCACAATTGTGAAACTGCAAAGCTAGGCCTGAATCAAACAAAGATGAGATATGATGCGGCGTGCTTGGATCTTGTCTTATGAGAGGTGAAGGGAAGCTGTCAAAGAACACAACACATCCAGCATCTTTCCTCCTCTGACTTGCCGGGATAAGCCAAGAGTAGGAGGAGGGTGGGGGACGTGTGCTTGCCTTATTTCTGCCAGTGTGCCCTGTGCGTGTCAGTCCAATATCTTAAAACAACACATGCAAGGCTTTGCTACAGCCAATTACCCAGCTCTTGGCACGGCAACTGAAAAACATCTTTGGAGAACAATAAAGAGAGCTTGGCTTCTTGTGCGTGCTGTCAGTAAGTGCTGACAGATTGTTATTTTTAATGAATATACAGCACTTGAATAGCCCATCAAGAGGTCTTTGAGTGAACATTGCTCCTTTGTTCAGAGCATTAATTTTCTATGTAACAGCCAGATATCTTGCAACGAAATTGATATTGAGCCCTGTAAAGGAGAAAAAAAAACAAATCAGGTAGTCCACTTGCTTCCTTGATGCCCGTTATGTCCTTACTGCAGCAACTCCATGTATCCACAGTCATCAGAAAACAAATATGTCATACAATGCGACTAAAATCACATATGCCAGGACCAAGACAGCTTAAATAAAATGCATGGATTGTATCTACTCGACAAGTAAGACACTTACTCATATTGGACTATTTTTCTCCTTATATAAATTTTCAATCAAGCACACTCCACAACATGAAATATTAAAACACTTTTCTGCAAACGATAAACAAATATGCCTGCATAAAATGTGAATTAGGGCTCCTGCAATAATGAAACTTTCCTTGACAATTACCTGTCATACAAATGATTGTGATTGATGATTTCTCCCTATTCATGCCGCTATTATTGTATAATACAAGTCTAAAGCTAAAAATATACACAGAAATTACTGAGAGGCAGGTACCGGTAGCAGTTAAGTACATGTCGGGTTGAGGTAATTCTTCACTCAGGTGTCATTAAACCATAGCAGAAGGAGAGCAATGAGATGACGTCATTAAAAAGACCACGAGTCAACTCTCAAAGAGATGAAAATAATGATGTGGAAATAATGACATTCCTATTAGCTTTATCCAGCTGCTTTTATACACGTGAATAGAGACAATTAACACAATTGTGCAAAATAATATTGAACATGGTCAAAACCAATCATAATACTCTCTACGCTACTATTTTAGTTATAGCACAAAAATAGAGCTCAAACTATAAATACAGAAAATATTAGAACAAAACAGACTGCCTGTATCCATATTATGTGGAAATACATATAAGAATCATCCACATGATGAAAGATGCTGCTATAGCGGGTGATTTGTGACACAGCTGCATTAATGATAGACTAACATTAAACGATAGAGGTTTTTGATTTTCTATCATCACAAGATATATATACCATCATATTGCACAGCTCTAATACAGGGCATCACAGATTCTTGATCACAAACCTGATGTATAAACATGCTTGATTACACATCATTTCCTGTGCTGTTTCTGGCAAGCAGACGTTCCATTGCTCACCCTTCTCTCTCCATCCAACATAATTTCATGGTGTATATGAAATCCCAGAGCAAAACAGTCTTGAACAAAACAATAAATCAGCCTAATCACCTTTCTTTGAAACATAATATCCTTGCTGAGAGAAAAATGCCTCTTAAAATACAAGCTAGCCACACAGATGACAGGTTATAGCACCATCTCACAGTGCAACACAATGCCTCAGTCAGTATAGAGCCTGAAGTAGCACCAAGACCAGACACAGGTATTATAGCGGGGAATCATCTTTCATGACAATTCATGGTGCAGGAAAGATCTAGTGACGGCATCGAGGTGAAAAACAGCAAGGTGCCATTCTAGCGCAGCATGTAAACACTGAATTCCAGAGCCAAGTGTATTGACGAATCATCAACAAAGAGGTGTCACAGAACAGTAAAAAAGGGATTTTCCTTTACATTGTCCGGCTTTCCATTTGCCACTTATTACTCACAGGGAGCAGCCATTACTCAAACACACATTAGTCATTAAAGGAAAATAGCAGGGTTATTACACTTCTCTTATCGCTTCTCTGCTGCTACAACAGCCTCCCAGCCAGATTAACATTCGATGGGCTGGGTGTGTCATTGGATACGTGATTCAAAGTAATTTTACCCACTGCTGCTTGCAAGATCCCATTCAAATTGAAACACTATCAAACAGCCTGACCTCCTCTGACCCTTAAAGTCACCAGATAATATGGATTAAAAGGACTGTGAACACTAAAAGGCACAAAATGAATGTGTGGATGACACGAAAATGCGGTTCTATTAAAGAAAAATAAAAGAGCACTACAAATGTTCTCCCTTAAACATATTTCCTTGCTGAAACGCTTGTTCTACAAAAAATGTAAACCCAACATTACACTGTTTTTCTAAAGAAGCCACGCTAAAGTAGTAATCAACATATAGCCCATAATGGTAGACCTCTGTAACCTAACATTGTAAAGTGCACAGTCGAAGTGGTAGTTAAAGAAAATAAAAAGTCACAACTACTATGTTACAGACTGCAGGAAAAGCCATCAGAAAAATCAGATGTTATACATGACATATGAGGAGTTAAATGTCAAGGTGCCACTTGAGTAGAAATGCACTGACTAGTTTGACAGCATTGACGGTGATTGACTTTGGTGTTTTTTATTTCAGTGATCATCCATCAAATGTCCTCTAATCAGTTTTGATGCTGCAGTGTATCCTACATTATAGTATTTGCCATCCAGATGCATGTTTCTTCTCCAAGCAGAATGAACTGCGGTGCGTAATGTATATGACCTTTGATTAGCAGTTCAGGTACTCGTCTCTTACAGTCATCGTGTGACCTGAACAGGTGGCCATGACTGAATACAGCAGTGGAAATGGTCTCTTAAAACCCCTGGAATGCAATCAAGAGCAAGATGAATGGTCAAAAGAAGGGACAACTGGGCAGGAGAATAAAGCAGCCAAGAGCAATATGAAAAGACCAGTGGAGAGCATGTCAAGACACCTAAAACCTACTATATAAAAACCACCAAATATTTCTTCCACAACTCTTTTCAGTTAAAACCAGTGTGTTAGTTAAAAATGAAAAGGATCATGTTTCTTTTGTGTTATCGGAGGTGTGAAATAGCTGCAGTTTTTAAATATTATCTTGACCAGTTGCCTTCTTCTGCAAGTAAATGCTCTAAATTGACAATATTTTCCTTTTCTCAAGAACTGTAAATACAGTAACATAGTGATGTGCTGCACAGAATTCTATCAATGTTAGTTGTTTTACAGAAAACAAACACAATGTGATGTTGAAGTCAGCATATCCATGTTTGACAGTGCAGCATTTCAAAGACTTTAGATCATTTACAAAAGAGTTCCTTACACTGACCCTAATACTGCAGTACTGTGACAGCTATAAAATGCAGGCTTTGTTGTAAACATTACATTCTTGCCGTGCACTAAAATATCTTGGCATTTATAGAGCAAAACAAATGTTTCTACTGCTTTGATCATTAACCATAGTGTGGATTCATTAGCTGTGGTGAAGTCCACAACAGAGCTGACTGTGAATAAGTCAGGAGTGAGTCATAAGCACTCAATAAAAATAAATTCCTCGCTTTTACATGCTCTGTCTGAGAGAAATCATCTTCAGAATGTTATTTAAAAGGGCAGCCAATGACATTTCTTGAGCATAGTTTACTATTTTCTAACTTCCACTTCACAATAACTCTTACAGTAACTACTTTCATTTAAATGCCACTTCAGCGATAAAACACTAAGCAGCTATGTTAAAGTTCTTAAGGCTACGATAACCTTATACTACAGCATCAATTTTCAATTAACTACTTAGTCTACCACAGGGTAAAAGTGCTGATTGCATTATTCTGTTCACATATTCCTCCAAGGGACACTTTAAAAGCCAAGCATATTTAACTCACAAAGTTCACAAATGTGCTTTATCTGTCAATCAGAGTAAGCATTTTTAAACCAGCACACCAAAAACATGATATCATAACAGTAACTGAAAACAAAGATAAGTCAAGAACACAAAGACAACCAAGTTAGCTTGCCAGCTAACGTTAACATGAGGTAATGACAATAGCTGAATGGGCTCAGACTAATCCCTGGAAGAGATGTAGTAGTGCAGTGGGTAACTGAAAAGGGAAACGTTTGTTATGCGACTGTTGGGATGTGTGCACATCAAAATCCCAAATCTCACAATGAAATAAACCCTTCGACGCTTGTGCTGCATGTGCTCTGTGCTAACCGGTGTCACCGAGCTGTTAGTATCCAGACATCACACTGCTCCGAGCAGGCATTCCCAATCAGTGCTAGTCACTGACGCTAGCCGCTAACGTTAGTTCATAGTAACCAGCAACAGCAAGTGGCAACCAAGTCTATCAGCTAACTAGCTAGCCGATGCTAATAGGCAAATTAGCCAAATAGCTAGCAAGGAATGGACTCCAACGTTTCCAAAGTATCTCCTCACATTTGTCATTTCCTCCTCGTTTGCTGATGAATGTGAAAGGTAAAAAGGCGGCTGGTTGCAGCTCACAGCACTTACCTTAAAGGGCTTGATCTACAACATCTGTGATTTGTTTGATGAGACACTGCAACAACAAACAATAGCAGCAGCAGCAGCAGCAGGGGCAATTAGCCAACGTTAGTTAGCCAAGTGTCGCCACTACACAGAGTAGCACAGCAGCTGCAGTGCCACCTGTATATCTTTTGTGATGAAGCTATAACGGAACGGAGCACGTTTGATATAATGCTGTCATAAATGATGGACTTGAGAATAAAGAGGGAGTAATCGGTGCCGGGATGCTCAGACTAGTGTGTGTGAGAGGCACTCAGCATGACAGCATCCTTCTTCATCTTGGGGTGAGAACAGTTGGGGGGTTCTCAAAGTTCAACCGGTAAAATATCGTCACCCACTGGCCAAAACTGGGAACATGCACCGACAGAGGCTGCTGACAGAGTCCTCAGGGTGTCTTCTCCTGGAACACTGGCTCTAATGCTCATCCTTATGAACTTCAGACACTGACTGTGTATCAGTGAACTCAGCAGAACACAAACACTCACACATGAAAGGAGAGGAATGAAACTGTTAAAAAAAAAAAAAAAAAAAAAAAAAAAAAGACAATCAAACACAAATGTAACCGCTTTGGTTCAGTTGGATCTGTGATGGAATGTTACTGGAATGTTCTCTAGCCGACTTAAATACACACTGAGCCACATGTACTTCACTTGTGCACTTGTATCATCTACATTATATGTGCAAATATAGTATTTTTTCCTCTGCCATATCTTTAGTTACTTTTCATATTACAGTTTTTGTCCTTTGCTTTCCCGTTGAAAACCACAATCAGTAATTAAATTGGATTTGCCAAGTCAAAGTGAAAGTCTAAATATTTTGTCGCTTTTATTAATCCCATTTCACTTCCCATAGTACTTATACTTTTATAACTATGTACTGTAATTAAGTGAAAATTTGAGCTACTTGTACTTGAGTACTCGATTTAAAATGTCTAAACTTTAATAGTTTTACATCACAATATCTCAGGAATATATTGTACTTTTTCCTCCATTGAATATCTTCTGAAATGTTTTCTCTAGTTACTTAGTTATTAATCAGCTTTATGTTCATTAAAAATCATGTATCTCCAATATGTTGACTTTTTGATGGTGAGATAAAAGATTAAATATTCCATGTTGAGAAAATTGCCCTCCTTCTCAATGTAAATTTTTTTTAAAAATTAAAATTATGTCTTAAATTAACAGGAAAATTCCATCGTCACATAGCAGAAAGCATGTGTTTTTCTGAGGTCATGAATTAACTTTTTCTAGATATGTGGTTCTCATACAACAGCGATGCTACAAATATATGATAATGTAATAAAACATGTTACATTGTTGTAGATTAAACTACCCAACTGTACATAATGTAGTTAAATGAGCTCAATCTTAAACATGTAGAGCTGCAAATTCTAGTATGTGCATTATTTCAGTTCAGTGAAAAGTCAAATGAATCAAAACTTCAGATATAATAAAAGAACACTGACAGAAACAATTTTGCTGCACAGTAACTACTGCTGTTGGTGTAGATGTAGTGCTTATACTCAAGTGCTGGATCTGTACACTTCTTTGATGGTATAGTGGAATGTTTAAAACAATGAAAACATGGAGGGTCAGCACTGGAAAAAATCTAGATGTGACAAAATGAGAATGAAATGAAGATTTATGTAAAAGTGAAAAACAAAGGTGATTGATGTTTACATCACAATAGCATATATATGACATTACTGATTAAATAACAACAGCCACTAGATTATTTTCATGTTATTAATAAGATATAAAGTAATGTTAAAATGAAATTGTTATAGAACAGAACAGAACAGAATAGAACAGAACAGAACAGAATAGAATAGAATAGAATAGAATAGAATAGAATAGAATAGAATAGAATAGAATAGAACATGAAAGATTTGATTAAGTTGCCACATCTTGCACAAGAAAGCTAGAACAGAATTAAAACCAAAAGCGATCAGACTAAAGTTTATGGCAAGGAGTATTTCATGAGAAAGTTTGTTGTGTATGAAAGAGAAACATGTTAGTTACCTCACAGTACATATCAGTTATTCTTCTTTTATTTTCTTCTGTTCTTAACTGTGATTATGTGCGTTCTTTTATTTCATAGTGGGCTGCATGGTATTTGTCCACTATTTTCAGTCAAAATTGCTACACAAGATTAAAAGCTGCTCAAATATTGTATATAAACCCCATGAGAAACTCTATGTATCATCATCCACTATAACTTTTTAAGACTGGACCAAAAACATCGACTTAAACACCAGCCATACCTGCTACAGTAAAAGCAAAACGTGAATTACCATCAAACTGAGATACAAGGTTTCCTTGATTTAATAAACAGAATGGGTTCTCAATTTCTTGTCAATTCTCAAATTAAGTTTGATACTAGATAAATGTACATTATAGAGTCTTGAATATCAGCTTTATGGATTAGAATGTTGCAGTAAATGCATGTATTTATTTCCTATTTTTTCTGTGATGTTGCTTCAGTATAAGAATAAAATATCTTCAGTATAATAATAAAAAGAAGAATATATAAAATGAATGAAAAAGATATTGCACTGAATATGTAAAATGTATTTTAATACATGAACTGTTGTGTGTGGATCAAAATAAGGTTTAGTGTTTGTTCTCTCCATGAAGCTAATTCAATTTTTTGTGGGTATTTAATTGAAATCACATTTAAACTTCTATATGTCAGTTGTACATTCAGTAAAATGACAATAAAGGGCATTCTATTCTATTCTATTCTATTCTATTCTATTCTATTCTATTCTATTCTATTCTATTCTATATAAAGTTTTATATCGAGATATGTTTGAATGGAGCCCACCTACAGGTGTCTGCTTGTTGAGAACATTTAGTAAAAATGGCAGCTGTCTTGCGTGGATGTAAACACTAGATGGCGCAGGTCTCAAAGAAATAATTGAAGCATTTAAAGCTTAAGGATAAGACTTTGCACACTGAAGTACATTGACTCTTTTGGCTTTTTACTCTCTGCTGTTGCTTCATTGACTCCATAGCAGCTGGTTGGGACATTCTTGAATGATGTAAGATATGACGATGGTGAATTTGTACCAGCGATTTGTAATACATCGCCTTGGTGACAGCTAAACAATAGAGGCAGGTCCAGACAAGGCTCACACAGTGATTTGGTGTGGCACAGACCCAGCTGGCAGTCCCCTGCGGTGCAATACCACTGTGAATAGATGGTCATTTATCTTGGCAAGGCTCAGTACAGAAAGAGCCTCTGGATTCTTTTACTCAGGGGGACAGAAATGGCGTCCCAGTGCACTGAGCTCATGTTTCTGCCTCTCAGTGGTACTCAGATTACATCAAACACTTTGGACAGGAGCAGTTACTGAGGTGGAGGGCGCTTTACTGTCTTACTTTATCTTCAAGAAACCTGGGAATTCTTACATTTATGAGAACAACTTTGGGTGTAGTTTTCATGCACTGTTGTATGCTCCATAAAATTAAAATACACATCAAAAAACTACTCCTTGTGTCTCTATCATGGATTAAATAACACCATTATGAGATTAAAAGAACATTATTTAACATGGATAAAAAGGAATCCCAAAACATGTCAAACTATATCGTTTATTACATATTCTGCCAACGCTTACAGAAACACAAGACCTTGTCAGATGCGATACATTGCACATAACAGCGCTCTTACCACTGTTAGAGGTAGAGCCCAACTAAAGTTACAGTAGCTCAAATACTCAGCAGAGGACCAAGAATCACTACAACTCACAAAAGCTAAACAAAAATCTCTCACACAGTTACACAGACACAAACATAGGGACCCACACTATTCAGGAGCTAAAGCATAGTTTGAGGATGAGCTGAACTTAGACGTCCTGCAGCCTCTCCACGCCACAGATTACAGACTTGGACCTTGGATTTCAGCTGTGTTCTCTTCATCTCCTTCTCTCCAGACAGGGCAGGCGACCTAGTGTGGCGTATATTTGTGGGGATTATTTATTATGAGCAATGAACACGCAGAGGCCCAAGGAGGAAGACGAGCTCAGATGGGGTGCCTGAAGTTCTGGCCTGCGAAACGGGCCTTGTCGCCAAGCTCCTCTTCAATCCTGTGAGTGATGAGATGCATTAGTTTACAACAGCAGAAATATTATCTCATTAAAAATAACAAAATGAATAAAGGTTTTTACTAATAAAAGCTAACAGAATGATAAAAAACGAGGCACAACTAACTGAAATGAACAGTAAAAATGAGGCATCACGAAAAAAACTGACAAAAATCACAGGAAAAAATGTCTTTAGTTTTGGTTTTTGTGGATGGATGTCACATAGAAGCCTAGTATATCAGGTGATCATAAAAAACATCTTCTGTTTTCTTAAAGTCTGCCAGTTTTGCACCAGCAGATGGCAGCACGTCACACGTCTGCCTTGGCAATCTGCTTACGCCAGCATGGAGGCAGCAAAAGTCAGAGGGAAGTGCCCATTTGGAATATACAGTCATTTTCATGATGTTTTTTTAATCTCACCTCAGAAAAATGTCTCGTTTTACAAAGAAGAGCAATACTGAGGCTAATAAATCTAAGCATTATGAGGAAAACGAAACTATAATTTTGAAAGGTCCAAGACTTGACACAAAATTAGAAAGGAAAAAAACCCAAAAAACATAAGAGATAAGTCTAGTTCGCAGAAGAAATGTGAATTTGGACTGAACTCACCTGAGCAGCTGGTTGTACTTGGCTAAACGTTCAGATCGGCAAGGTGCACCTGTCTTGATCTGGGAAAGGAAGTAAATCACATAACACAACATCTCTACATTAAAAAGCTACTTCTGGGGTGTAATTTATATTGGCTGCTGGATAGATCACAGATTTTTCCTAAAACATGTCATCTGCTTTTACCTGTCCAGTGCAGAGACCGACCACCAGATCGGCGATGAAGGTGTCCTCTGTCTCTCCAGAGCGGTGGCTGACCATCACGCCCCAGCCGTTACTCTGGGCCATCTTGCAGCTAAAAGTAAAAAAACATGTAAGCCCTGATCGCCTAGTGGTTTGTTATTTACTGCTCTGAATTTTGGCATCAACGCTGCAGTGTTGTGGATACTCACGCCTGCAGGGACTCTGTGACGGAGCCGATCTGGTTGACTTTGAGCAGCAGGCAGTTGCAGGCTTTTTCGGCCACACCCTTAGAAATACGTTTGGGGTTGGTGACTGTCAGGTCATCGCCCACCACCTGGATACTGGTGCTGGCTGTGAATTTGGACCACGCCCCCCAGTCATCCTGGTCAAAGGGGTCCTCAATGGACACCACTGAAAAGACAAAAAGGAGGACAATGCTCAAATTGAGAATTAATGTGATACTGCAAGGCATCTACATCTGCAGACGCATGAAATACACATATCTTAATAGCTTAGGGTTTACTTCACATGTAAATACGTATTTTCAAAATTATAGCTTTGTCAGTGCATTTTGGTTTGTTCATCTATAGCTTTATGTGAATGCAAATGGACCTTTAGGAAAACTCAGACATAATTAGATTTATTTTGTGCAAGTAAAACATAAGAAAACAAACAAGTGACCAAAGCACATTGATATCATTTGATAAAATAATTGATAAAAATAGCTACAATTATCCAGCTGTATTCCTCTTTTATGCATAAAGCATCTGTAGAGTAATATCTAACCTTTGTATCTTAGGGTGCTACCAGCATTACACAGAGTTTTGAAGTTAAATATTATTATTACAATTACAACCTTTGTTTAACCAGGAAAAAGCAAAATAATTGACTCTATTCACAGAAACATACCAGGGTAATCTTTGACGAAGCTCCTGTAGAGGTCAGCCAGCTGATCAGGGCTGATGTAGCGGCTGGGGTCATCAGGTGACTTGAAGTCCAGGTCGTACTTGCCATCTTTGTAGAACTCAGAGGCAGCCACGTCCATACCGATCACAATCTTGTCGGTGTAGCCAGCCTTAGCGATGGCATTCTTCAGCAGCTCCAGAGCTGAAACACACAATAATATAATACAGTCATATGAATAAGAGTGAAAGATAATACAAACTAATATGCCAAATGAAATCAAAACATTTTCCTAAACGAGTCTCCCCCCCCATACTGTACTCCACTGGGGCATTTGCCATATCAGCACCCTGACCTGACACTGGAGTCAGCGGCTGGCAGCCCATTCAGTGCTGAGCTGAGGCCTTAATTTAGAAACCATATGTCCACCCAAGAGTGATATGATAAGTAAAGTACTTCCCTGAGGGAGGTCTAAGAAAGCATTGCTTTCAAGAGACTCCCTTTTATGTGGGCTGAATGTGAAAACCTTTTAATGCCTGTTTATTTTTTTAACAATTTCTAAAAAAAAATTTCATCTGGATTTGGCCACTGGTTTGTGATCAAACGTTCATACTTTACTTCTTAAATTATATTGTGATGTTCAGGAGACTAGGAGAAAGAAGCACTTCAGATGTTTAGAAAAACTGTCCATTTACAGACTAAAAAAAAGACAAACTTATTGTATCATAAACAATAACTATGAACAATGATGATGTAATTGCCAGATATGTCCATAAACATTACCATTAGTCATAGAGAGTTAAACACCACCACAGAGGACAGTCTTTCATTGTTTTATGAACAAACTGTAAGTTCAATTTTTATTTGTTTTACTGTCCAGTTGATGAGGGTCGCTTCAGAAAGGAAACCTTTTTCTTTGTAAATTAGATTTGCCATGCTTGGGATAATGAAAGGTAGTAAAATGTTTTGACTGCTGCGCCTTAGATTTTGGTGTCTTATAAACTCAAGAGGACATTTTATGGATGAGACAAAATAAAATGTAAACCAAATATGCATCAGTTGTGGCTCTGTGACTCCAGGTCCTACTCACCCTCCTTGTTCTCCAGGATGTTGGGTGCAAAGCCTCCCTCATCTCCGACATTGGTGGCATCCTTGCCGTATTTCTCCTTGATGACATTCTTCAGGTTGTGGTAGACTTCAGCACCAATACGCATGGCCTCCTTGAAGCTGCTGGCTCCCACAGGCAGGATCATGAACTCCTGCATGGCCAGTTTGTTGCCTGCATGAGAGCCGCCATTGATGACATTGAAAGCCTGAAAGAGAATCAGAGAGAAACTTCTTCAGCCTAATGGAATGAATGAAAGTAACTATTGACTCATATCATTGATGGTGTACGGCTTCCTGCATCAACAGTCTATTTTTAGCATTTTGATCTGATATACTCACAGGGACGGGGAGGATGACTTGAGGGTTTCCAGCCAGGTCAGCGATGTGGCGGTAGAGGGGCACGCCCTTCTCTGCTGCACCAGCCTTGCACACAGCCAGGGAGACGCCCAGGATGGCATTAGCACCAAACTTAGCTGAGGAACAATCAATATGCATACTTTAATATATTGTGTGGTCTTAATCTTTCATTACTCTCTTTCTTTAGAAAACACATAAAATCAATTCACACTGGCTGTGAAGTCATCAGTCATTATCAATACTGTTAAGTTACTGTGAATAAATGAGCATCTTACACTTGTTTTCTGTGCCATCCATGTCCAGCATCAGCTTGTCAATCTTCTCCTGCTCCAGAACGCTCACATTCTGAATATGACAAAACATGACAACGTATACTGAATATTTAAAGATAAAACATTAAAAAATCAGATTAATTCTACATAGTTAGATCACACCACCAAAGATATTAGAATGATGTATCCAAAAGGTTAAACAAAGAAGAAAACAATTAGTCAAACATGAAGTCTTAAGTCTTACCAGGTCAATCAATGCAGTGTCTTACACCTTGTTAAATTGCACTGTTAATCATCTACTACTGCTTATTTATATTTAATATACTTCATTAATTTTTATTGCGAAGAACTGATACACTGTTTCCTTTGATCAAATGATGCAAATCTACAGTTTGTGTATCATTAAGGCTTCTGACCAGCACACAGTATTATTAGTCAAACAATAAACGGGCCTACCTTGTTAACCAGTGCAGGTGCAATAGTTTTATTGATATGATCAACAGCTTTTGAGACACCTGCAAGGGACAAGCAGACCATAACTGACCCAGACAGAGGAAGTCCATGCAGAGCAGGACACACAGATGACCACAGAGAATCTCATCCAATATTAAGTAGTTTTTCCACAAGTAAATTATTATTATTTAGAAATAATAATGATGGATAATGAGGACAGGCAAGATATGGCATCATCTACGTATTTATTTTTTTTATTAGTTCTTTTTTTCTTTTCAGTTCTGTGAACATCTGTTAGTGCCGGCCAAGGTTAGTTTCTGAAGACAAACTCATTCTTCATGCTGCTGTGCACTGCATTATGTAAAAAGTACTCCTGTTACTCCACACTTTATTTACCTGATTACACAATGCAGGGGCCAAGAACTCATTTATATATTTAACTGCTCTTTTGACCCCTACCAGAGGGAAGAGAAATCGATGAACCAGAAAAGTCAGAGATGGGGACAGATGAAATAAAACAGACATGAAAGAAAAGAGAAAAGCTGAAGTAGCCAAAGATATGAAAAGGAAATCATAGTTCAGATGTTTTACCTTTTCCCATGTAGCGTGTCTTGTCATTGTCACGGAGCTCCAGAGCCTCATAGATGCCGGTGGAAGCACCGCTGGGCACTGCAGCTCTGAAAAGACCTTGAAGACACAGAGGACATGTTCCAGTGTTATTTCCAGAAGTGCTGTGTCATGGCCAAGACAGACGGGAGAGACTGACTGGACTGTGAAAACCTAACTGTTATGCCTTTAAACTATTGGAAGAAGACACATGAAAGGAAAACCTGAATAAATGAGTAGAGAAACAAAATGAATGCACACACTTCCATACAGATGCACTGCATGGTAAAACTGACTAACAATATCCGCCCATGCTCTGTGGCATGATTCATTACATTCATTTTATTTCAACAGGAAATGGTGCAAGTCCAAGATTGCACCATTTGTATCTCTGGGGCAATTCAGGTTTTTAATTCCGCCATAATTTCCTAATAACAGTTTGTGTTTTAGATGACTGAACTGACATTTATTGCATTTGCCTTTTGCTGCTTTTTTAAAATCACCCCATATCAGCCAGGTTATGACTACAATTCTTTTAATTCTTCTGGTTATTGTACTAATTGCTAGGGCTAATAATTATTAATTCCTGGGTTTTCCCAGTTATATTGTAAATGAGACCTTCACCTCAATATATTCTAAAATGTATTAAGTTTATTATAAAATTAATAATGTTTATTACAGCAGTAAAGGTCAATTTTGTTGTGATAACTCTACCTATGACATTTAATCTACTATGAAAAATAAAGAACCTGTTAACACTACCTAAACATATATTTGGTGCAATTTATTAGCTAAATCATCATTGTTTAACATTTGTAGAGATATGCTTCAGCAACATGTGCATAAAACATATTTAAGGTTTACAGTAGGTATACTATATTAATATTACTGATTCTCATGCTTCATACATAAGACCTATTGTCAACTGGGATGTAATTCTGTGTGTAAAAAAAAATCTGTGGGAAACACCACATTGTACTGTAAACTATTTATACATCAGAATCTGCATACAAGCCCATGTTTGTTAGGGTATTAACAACAGAAAAGCTGGGTGATATTTAAGGATCAACAGGATGCAGAATAGCTGGGGAATGCCATCCAATCAGCATAATGCACCCTACTGCTGTTCATTATTCTATCACAGAGAAATAAAACATGTGTGGAAGAAGTTGTACAGACTGTACTGCAAAAGGCAGTGATGTAACAGGGACAGACGTGCTCCCAACTGAGCATGTGCAGTGATTCTGCAGAGGGATATTAAGCCACGCCCAAAACGGAGTCATCCAAATGAGGAGAAACCAATGAGGAGCACAATCAGTTCAGCCTGGTCACTGGAGCAGCAAGAACAATGTGAGTTCAGGGGATTTAGGGCTTAGAAAGGAGGACACAGCTGCTGTCTAAATGACAGATTTAGGCTTAACTGTTGACCTCCATCACCACATCACCTTTTTTGTCTTTAATTAAACATCACATATCTAGATATAGACTAAATGTAGCAAAAAAAAAAAAATGACAATCACAGTGAGTACAGATGTCTCAGTCACATAAGTACAAGGATCACAACATTACCATTTTTCTTATGACCATCACAGGAGATTTTCAAGTGAGAGACAAGCTGGTTACATAACAGAGGGAAAGCCTTTACAATAGACAGGCAAGCTCTGGGTGCTACACACTCGCTTTAGACTCTGGAGTTTATGATGCCAAAACAGGACCAGTTTACTTAAAAGGAAATCTTGCTTTGAAAAGAAAAAGAATGAGGTGCTATTTACAGTAAACTGGAGCACTTAGGAACCATCAAAACTAATGAAGAAGAAACAAACAGGCTGCAGACTAGAGCTGTCGATTTCCAGCCAGCGTTTTGTAGGCTGTGTACTCTGTCACACTCGCTTCCATGTCAGTGGACATTCAGGTTGCTTCATTAACATTCTCAGGACATTTCATTGGGCTGAGCTGCTCTTTTGTTTCAGCTCTCAGCTCTAAAACTTCAATCACATTCAGGCCATTAAATTACTGAATAAATTGATTACACCCTGAGGCATACATGTCCAACACTGCAGGATGTTTTATCCAGGACAGTGCTTTATTATCTAGTAAAGGCAGCAAACATTACATTTTTTTCTTGCACTTTTATTTTGTCCACACCACTGAGGATTCAGGTGACAGGTTTTTCTAGAAGTGCATACTGTAATGTGCCATCGGTGGTCTTTTACAGGACTCATTACAGTAACAGAGCCGGTGATGAAGTGTGATATTACAGGGGCTATTTTCACACACTGACCATCTGATCTGATCCAGGGCCTGGAGCTAGAACCAGAAAAATCAGCACACTAATGCAAGCTTGGCCATTACAAGCTACACTTTGTCTGGATATTAAGCCCATCTAACAGAGAAGACACATGCCAAACAGTACATAACATACTGACGTTTTGCCAACAGTGAAGTCTGTTTGGAAATACGATCTGCTGCAGTTGACTGGCTGAACTGCTTTTCTGTTTAAAAGGTGTTCTGTACACAAATCCAGTGTTGGAGGAAGTACTGCAATCCTATACTTAAGCAAATGTAGTGAAAATACTCAACTACAAGTAAAAGTTCTGCATCAAAGGCTATTTTCATCAAAATATACTTAGAATATGATAGTTAAAAGTAGTACTTGTGCAATTAAATGATGCCTTCAGTGTTTATATAATATGTGTAATATAGAATGTATTTGGATTCATTTTATTGCTGTAGATGTTTAAAGCTGTACTTATTTGAAGTACTCGGTATATGGTTGGTAGTTTAATCTACAGCAATGTAGCATATTCTGCAAGATTATAATATGTTTGTGGTATTGCTGTCTTTATTTTACTACTAAATATGATATTTTATGCATATTACAGCTTAATTCATATATGAGTTGTATCTAGCTGCTGTCGATGTTTAAGGATGAGGTCATTTAACCACTTTATAACCTGTACCACAATGCATAACATTCTATAAGATAATCATATGTTTGTAGCATTACTAGCCAGTAAGAACCACATCTCTGTAAGTTTACCTTATATGAGCTCAGAAAAACAGGCCCAGTTTCAGCTTTGTGATGATGCATGCCCAAGCAAGAGGGATTTAGCTAGAGTTTATTTGGCTTAAGAAGGAGTAGAATTTTCTCAGCCCATAAAGAAATACTTCATCCTTCAGTTTGTCACTAATTTACAAAATCAATAGGATTTGGAGATGAAAATTGTGATCTGAAAAGTAACTAAAGCTCAAAGACAAATGCACAGGGGTAAAAAGTACAGTTCAGTCACCAAAGTAGAAAAGAAGTGTCATAAAAATGTTTTTAAAAAGTAGTAGTAAGTTTTTGTAGTAAGTACAGTATTTGTAGTAAAAGTACTACAGTACAAATCACTCTTTTCCATTCATTACCTTTCTTGGTGTAGAGATCGACCTCCACAGTGGGGTTGCCACGGGAGTCAAAAATCTCACGAGCGTGGATCTTCAGGATGGACATGGTTCTGGATCTATGAAGGAAAAAACACAAAGCAGAGAAATCAGTCAAGTACAGTTCCAAAGACTGAGGAAACAGATGCTGTATCCCTGCATTGTGAACTTACTGCATTATAGCTTCAAGTCAAAACAATGAGTTTGCAAAAAACCAGAGATCTAAATTATAGCTGCAGTTTGGAGGTGGACCCGAAAACCCTTCTCACAGCTTTATATATTCAACATTGAATAATATCTGAGAACAGCAGCTCAGCCAAATGAAGTCAGCAGGCAAAATTAAGTGACATATAAATCTGAGTAAGGCGGGGCTTCTGCAGAAGAAAAAAAAAAAATCTCTGAGGTCCCGGTAGAGTCAAGTTTCTGTATCAGGTTACCAAACAGTATTGCTAAATGTTTGCAAAACTGAGAACACTCCAGTCAATCAGTTCACGTACCCACCTTGATAAGAATAACAAAGTCACATTAGGACACATTTTGCTTTTTTTGTCTAAGTATCTCTGTTCTGAAATATGTGAAAGGCCTGAGTCAATGTCCTATCTCATGAGACCTGTGTTATCTATCCAAATTCCACAACGGAGGTCACAGAAGGCGTTTTTGAACCAGACTGCCTGAACACGGAGCACGTTGCGTCATTGATTTTCATTTGTTTTATCCAGATTCTACATAGCACTTTTCCCCATCTGCCCACTGTGAATGCATGAGTGAACTGTCAAAACTAAAGTCTACAGAACTAATGGAAAAACCCTCTGTCCTTACATGTCTGAGTGGAAACTTTGACTGTCCCAACTCAATCATCACTCAAACCAAATCTGACTAAAAGGCCTTTTATACAGCCTCAGGGTTAGACATCGATACTTAATGAAGTCAATCAAAAGTTACCATTGAATTTCCATACTCTGTTCAGATTGTTTGCAAATTAAATTAAGAAGAAACATGCCATTTCTTTATTTATAGCCAAGTTATAGTCAACAGAAGTACTCCCAAAGAATACCAACCATGAGGTACTTTTTCATAGTTTATCAGAGCAAATTCACTTCAAGAACAAAAGCAAAAACTACCTACACATTGCTTCAAATACTGACTTTAACTGGCACTAATATGATGTTTACACACCATCAGTCCAGCAGAAACTGACACTAACAGATGGAAAATAATAGCATAAAATACTTAACACTGCACATGTTTAGATTTTTTCATGGGCTTTGAGGAAATATCTGATGATTAGTCTAACATTTTTCCTATTAGAATCTATCATTATCATTTCAGCCGTTAAGAGCCCACTATTGGTAGAGTTGTAATTTGAGATGAGATTGCAGGCAGGGTTTTTTTTTTTTTTTTTGAGTAAATTCTAGTTTAGAATGTTCCAGATCTTGTCTTGACTCCTAGTTTCCCATAACAGTCATTTCTTTACCATACACACATAAAATTGTACAACATGCATCATATTTCACTCACTGATCTAACAAGAGTAATAACTTGTTCTCACCTGGATTTACATTTTATGTCATTATACAATTTACTTAAGTTAATTCTGTTAGTTTCAATTAAAGCACATGTAATATCTTTTTTTGTCCAGTACTTTGAGTTGCATCTCTTGTATGAATGGCTTCTTGTACTTGTACTTTTACTATTTGGCTTAGCTCTCTACCAACACAGGAGACCACAGAGGTAAGATGGTAGCACAAAATGGCACCCGGAGATAAATAAATAAATAAATAAATGAGGGCTGATACCTGATATCATGATTGCTTGCATGTTAGTTCATTAACCCCCAGTTAGGCAACATTAAAGTCTGTACATAACCAAATTCTGCAGCGGTGACCAGCTCATAAATATATTTTTAAAGTGTATCCTTACACAAGCCGCTTATATTTGAGTACTAATTCTCTTCTGGGGGCATATAAACCCAAAAGAGAATATTATTATAGAATGAATTTGATTGCAGCCCATGTCATCTTGGTACATAAAGTAATTTTCCCTAATCCTGTCCTTTGCTGTGGACACACCCCCATCTCTGCTGCAAGCAACTGGTAGTCTGTTCACTCACATTTAGTACAGTATGTGCAGATTATGACACAGCTGGACACGACCTACAGGCAAAAACACATCCTTTAGAGCTATATAAATACACAAACAGAAAAAAAGCCTGCTAGTATAGCCCAATTTTCCTGTAAATGCAAGAGACTGCTGGGAGTTGGAGTTGCAACTTGACGCCCTTTTCCCACACAGTCTGCAGCTCTAAATGGAGTGACATCTCGCCAGCTGACGGTATGGGTTAAAAATAGAAGGTGGGCTACAAACTCCTTCATCCCGCAAGCTTAAAATAATAAAAACGGACGAAAAGAACAGCGTTTATACAAAGTAGAAATGACAGACCCAAAGTATTACCTAACAAGGACAAGACTTTAAGGTTATCGTCGAGGGTGAGGATGTACTCGTATTTAAAGTGGTTATATTTAATTCTATTTACACATGTGGTGGTACAATAAGTGGAATAATATCAAAGAGTGTGGAGGTAAAATAAATTATTGATAAATGGAGAATAATATAAATGAAGTTACCTTTCCGGCCTAACTGTGTGCAAGGACGGTGCTGTCTTTCTCTCGTGCGGCAGGCGGAGAAGGCGCTCGTGACGTCCGGTGCTCGTTCATAAGTGGACGGAATCAGGAAGCGCCGACGACACAGAGCGACGTGATTGGCTGGGACGGGCTCACGAGGCCACCGAGTGGTACGAGAGAGGATGCACGTTCACCGTCAGATGGACCGACGAGACGCGAAAGATGCGGCATTCGTCTGTATCAGCATCAGCATCAGTTTAATTTATTTTGTATCGACCAGAGACAGAATGAAAGAGGTGAATTGTGGGATATGTAGTCTATTTTTTTTGTTTTGTTTTGTTTTAGTCGTTAGTAGTTACAGTGAGGATGTGAGAGGAAAGCGTGCGGAAAGATGACGCAGAGTGAGTACGTGCAGAGGAGCAGGCAGGGATCTCCGATGCAGTGGTTCGTTGTCGGTCACATGGTCTTTGTGGTCACGTTTTTTGGCTTCTACATTTATGTTTCCATCACGAAATTAAAGGAAAAAAAAAAAGACTGATGTACAGAAAGGTGTGGGTGTTTCGTCCTGCGTTTGCCTGGCAACACATGCTTTACAGTTCGGATTTATGCACGTCACAGAAATAAAAAAATAAATAAATAAATAAAATAAACTGGATTTCTTTGTTATTTTCTTTTGATTTCTGTTTCTCATAGATGCCACATTAAGAGTGATGCTGTCATGATGCGTGGGCGTGGGTGTGAGTTGAACTTCGAGGGGTCTGCAGCTCCTCCTCCTGGAAAATCTGAGGCTTAAGTCATTGATTCTTTGCATCCTAGTGATTTTCATGCGTCAGATTGTGCATCAGTTTAAAGAAGAAATGTCTAAAGGGAAAAGAGACTCTTAATATTCATTCATTTAGAAATCCTAGAACTGTAGTAGCTCATATTTGTTTGAGCAAGCTCTCAACCTATGATTGAATCTTTACATATTTGTGTTTTCGGGGAGACTTTGTAGAATACTGACCATGTATTCTGGCTATAACAAATTAAACATTGATTATATAGAGAATCAGATCTTATTATGTCCTCTGTGGTTGGGTAGTTATATTGCATCCCCTGTATACCTCTGAAATGTACGCCTATGCATACATTTTTCCTATTATATTATTATTTTAGTATCACATATATACATCCTGTGGAAAGAGTTATATATGATAAGGTTATGTATGAAATAGGCCTTTATAAAGACCCAAACATCCATCACCAACCAAAACCATCAACTGATCTAAACTGTTTAATATCTGTTGATCCACTAATCCTGCCAATACATGTAAGTAATTGGTATAAAAGACGTTCAGAGGCTCTGTAGTGAATGTGGAAACACCATCATCTTCTACAACATTGATTCACCAGTAAAACCCATGGAGTTGGATCAATGACAGTGGATGGAGACACTTGATTCATGTTCAACTAATGATATATTTAGCTGAAAAAGTAACTTTTTCCTGCAGTTTTGTCTGATTTTGATATAATAACCCTCAACGTTAATCTGAGCTGTAATGGACATCTGCATGATCAGTGAATTAAATACAGGAAAATACCTGATTTCTACTGATAAAATGCAAAATACAGGGGATAATATTATGATAAGTGGTGATAAATTTCTTAAGAAAGGTTAGATATGGAGAAAATTTCACTTGGGGAGTGACACAAAAGTAGCGCTGGGTCTTTATGGGTTAAGTACAAAAAAAATGGTATTTAATGCCATACACAAAAGCATTTTGGCTGCATATGACCCTACAGTATGATGCATGAAACTTGACAAATTTACATTTGGTTTGTACACTATACACTATTTCCATAAAGTTGGAATAATTAATTAATTAATTTTTTTAACCTCTTGAAAAATAACTGTGATTTACTCTTGATAGATAAAGTGTAACTGGACTTAGTATGTAATCATTGTCCCTAGTCAAAGGTGATTACTGATGTGTATAAATAGGAATAAAAAATGGAAATAGGTTTACATATGAAATTATTACAGCTTTACGGGCAACGATGTATGTATTTTCCCTTCGTATGTACATATACAGTTTGCATATAATGTGAATTGCACCTGTTTTTAGATTGAAAATCAGTTAAATGCTTGGATTGAACATAATAAAAGCCTTATTATTATTATGAATCTTTATCTATCAAGTAAGTAAGTGTAAAAACTTTTATATTGACTCAACATCATTGTAAATGAGGATGACCAGTCACAGTGATCATTTATAAGTGAACCTATGTATGTATAGTCTCATTTACCTTTCTGTCTTATATTTGCATTCATAAATTCAAACGAAAGTGTCCAATGTAAGTGTAGGTTACAGTTTCCAGATGTAATAGTTTGATCTTTAACTGTAGTAAAATGTCTGTTTAAATATCTGCATGAGTGAAAAGATTATGCAACAAAGGGCATAGTGCAGTGTTGAATCACAACATGAGTGAATTGTGGGTTTCCCCCAGACATGACGTGTCAGCATTACAACAGCGATTTCTTGCAGCTGCGCAGTACAGTCCACTGAGTGCAGCATCCACATCCACTTCCACGCGTGCACATCAGAGCTGCTGGAGCTTTCTGCAGTGACCTTGAGATTCTGTCAGTGTGGGGTTTGTTGAAACCCAACGGCGCCATCTGCTGAACGCATGCTCACACTAAAATGTCACTGCAACAAGTGTCCGAAGAAGACATTTACAAGTGTGGTTGGAGTTCATCAGCGTCAGAAAAGAGGAATTTATTGGCTCCAAATATTTATCTGAGAAGGAGCTTCAAAAGAAAAAGATTAAATATTTGGCTGCAGTGATTAATCTCATATCCCTCAACAAGGAACATGTTGTGGGAAGTAACTTAGTACTTCTACTGCAAATTTGAAGTACTTTACATGAGTATTTCTTCTTTATATAAGACAGAAATACTGGCGAAATAAAGACTGTGCCTTTACTTCACTATAGTCTGACATCTTCAGTTGGTTTCCAGATTACAGTTTTTCATCCCTGTCCTGTCCACTGAGTAAAACATATACAATCGTGGAAAAAATTATTAGACCACCCTTGGTTTTTTTCAGTTTCTTGTTCATTTTAATGCCTGGTACAACTAAAGGTACATTTGTTTGGACAAATATAATAATAACAACAAA
>JAPQRP010000028.1:35797531-35811792 GCA_037367295.1 Apogon hyalosoma
TTTGTATTATCGTTCATATTCTGTGAAAAATGGACAAAGAATCACAAATTCTGCTGGGGTATGTAAACTTATGAGCACAACTGTATTTACAGGATTAGTGGTTGGAAAGATATTAGACATTTTAGGTCAGTAGATGCTTTTGGTTGTTGGAGGTTGTTTAGGTCTTATAGGATTAAAGAACTATTATATTTACATTACAGTTTTTGTGTGCATGGTGTTATCTCCTAATAATAATACTTAATAATACCAAATAATATTTTACTGCCACTTTACTACGTTACTATAAGCATCAACTCATCAGACAGCAAATAAACACCTGGTTGAAACATATTTGTCACAATCATCAAACTACTGTTCCACAGTGATAAACAAGTCTGACTTAAGAAATACTTGTTGCACAATGATGTGGTTAAAAAGTCTGCATCGAGATGATTCCACACAAAACTTTAACCACATGTACATGTTGCTGTGGCTATCTTCATGTACAGTTGCTAAAAAGATGTTGGCGATTAGGTGGCAACCACCGTACTCACTTTCCATGCATCTATGGATTTTCTCTTTAATAGAGTTGATATCCCTGGAGCTCTGTTACCAAAATGAATGGAGCAGGAGGCACTTGATGTAGCCCAAGCTTTGATTTAACAGCATTATTATTTTGTATTTTTATGTAATTATTTGAAATATCCAGCATGTCATGAAATCTAGAAAAAGATCTGTGGGATGGGGTTGGTTAGGCTTGAGGGGATAAAAAAAAAAAAAATCCAGGTGTTCTATGTTTTTTCTATTATTTATCATTGATTTAGGTATGACTGTCAATTATAATGATGCACTTATGTGTGTGTATACGTGGGTGCATGTGGTTGTACGTATATTTATTGTTATTTATTTTTGTGAATCATATTTTAATTATTCTCTTGGCACATGTATCAGTGAATGCATAAAGTTATTGTCTGTAGTGACAGATTTCGACCTGCACCTGCTTCCTAATAAAAAAAAAAAAAAAAGTCTGCATCATATTACCTTGCAACAATATTATCAGCATGAACACTGAGGCAGAGTATCATCTTTGTGGTGTATTACACAACCTTGATGCAACATTTTAAGATTCTGATGTTCGATATTAATGTCACAAGAGTTGTACTGTAATGAAGAATCAAACTAATAACTATCTTTGTGCTCCACCCAGTGCAAATCGATCTCCCCCCCTCTATGAAGATAACTAAGGGTCTGCCTGGAACCTACACAGCCGTCCAGATGCACCTTCACTGGGGCGGCTGGGACCTGGAGGCCAGCGGAGCCGAGCACACCATCGACGGCACCCGCTACATGGCAGAGGTTGGTTTAAAGAAACGCAGAATTTGAAGGAATTAAAATAAGACGAGAGTAAAACAAACAACGCCTTGTGTTTTTATGTACCAAAGGATGGTAACTACACTGCGCTGATGGAGCTTTTAATTCCCACTCAGACATCTTCGTTGCATTCTAACCTGCACCAAAACAAACAAGGGCACGTACGCGGGTTCATTTATGTAGATGTGGTTTACATTTGTACAGGGATTATCGCA
Organism: Apogon hyalosoma; assembly: GCA_037367295.1. Lineage (NCBI taxonomy): Eukaryota > Metazoa > Chordata > Actinopteri > Kurtiformes > Apogonidae > Apogon > Apogon hyalosoma. Next base: position 35,799,097 of record JAPQRP010000028.1, read on the forward strand.
CTCCTTCCAGTTCATTCCCACAGTGATAAACAGTAATTAAAGGATATTCTACAACGAGACACCCATTCAGAGTTTATTTTGCTCCTATGAGAAGTTTACTCTACATTATCTTATTGAATGAATCAATAACTTGATCAAAAACTACTAATTTAAGACAGGTTTTATTGATTGAAAATGATCAGAACTGGGCCCAAAGCAACATCAAGTTATAGAGGATAAAATACACCCCCCTGGTGGCAAAATATGGAACAACACGGGGTTGAACTATGAAATCGAGTTAAACTTCTACATCTTCATTTAAAGATTGATTCGACAAGTTACCAGAGACCCAGTGATCCAAAAAACTGTGGACAGAAATCAGGTTTTAGACCATTTACTCTATAAGTAGGATGCCTTTTTTAGACACTGGAAAAATCAACTCACACTTGGTAATGATGGTCCATAGCTACATCAGCCAATCTGTTAGAATATTACACATAAAATATAACATATGCTCCACGAGTATATTTATTTCAATACTGTATTGTCTGACATACTGCATTTGCACTTCTTATGTAAATATGTATCTTTATGCAGACACGATTTTCATGCACTTTATCCTGCTGCTTAATTCCACTAAATTTCTAATTCCATGCCAACAGTAGTTAAAGGGGTCATATTTTGCTGAACCCACTTTTATTAGTCTTTGGTTCATTTATTTGTGTATTTGGACCCTAATAGTACAAAAAGTCTGAATTTGAACCCTCCAGGTGCTGCAAAGCTATCTTTATATTCTTTCCGGGCAAAAATTAAGTGGATTTCTACAACCTGTTTTAATTCCTGCTTAATTTGTTACATTTATAACTGTTTATGTCACGACATTCGCACATATAAGGTCAAGACTTCGAATGAACATTTTGACATAATACGACATAATTGTTTATCAGCAGCAGCGGTTGTAGTAAAACCTGAAAATATGTCCAAACTTTGAGTCGATTACCTAAAATGTTCAGTTGTTGGTTGTATTAGCGAACACAAGTGATTGAATGGGACAGAAAGCATGATCAACAACCTGGAGGGGGCGGGGCATGAAGTGGTCCATTTTCATTTAAAGGGCCAGCGCTCAAAACGACCTTTCTGGTGTCATTACTCAGAAATAAGGTTAAAGACGGACCTGTGGAGTTGAGTTAATGAAGAATTCAGACCCAAGCAGAGCATTTACAGTTTATGTAGACCACAGGGAAATGTTTGAAAATGCATAATTCCATTTAAAAAAGCAAAATACCACTCCTTTAAGTTACAGTGCCTCAGAGTTCCTTGTTGTTTTCCCAGAAATTAATCTGTTAATAACACATCTGTTTTTTATGACTTGAATTTTATTAACTTTTCGTTTTAAGAAAAAAAATAGGCCATTCAAAATATATAGTTCCACATAAGCCACTTATCAATGCAAGTACACTAAAGACATGTGGACAATTTCAAACAAAACAAAACGTAAAACAATAAAAACGATGCCAACAACACACATATACACGGTTACAGCAGTCATCACTGAAAAAAAATAAAGTAATAGCACTGTCATTCTGACCATGCCAAGAGGCTGTAGTTTCCTGTAAACTGTAGCTATTACCCAATTTTTATCAGTATTTAAAGAAAAATTTGTACAACTTACACTAAAACGTGAACATTAGTCATTGTATGTACATTTAGCGTACGTAAAACAATGTTTGCATGAAGTTTTATACTGAAACAACTACATGAAAATCATTTCAACTACGTGACAGGTCATAAAGGTGTGTTTTTTGTGTATTTTCATATCAGACCAAGAAATAATAACAAACAAGAGCCTGGCTTCCATTTAGTTACGAGGGAGAGCACATTATTGCAAATATATTGGTTGATGTCTTGTTCACTGTTACAATTAACCTTTGAACTTCAGCCTACTTTAACATTCCTCCAGGTCTGACTCATTGTGAAATGTTTCCTCTTTCTGATTGACGTCACTGGACATATTTTGGCACCTAATCTGATGTCCACTTTGTCTTTCAGCTCCATGTTGTCCATTATAATTCTGATAAGTACAAGAGCTTTACTGAGGCCAAGGACAAAGCAGACGGGCTGGCAGTACTGGCCTTTTTCTATGATGTACGTATGACACAAATACTTTTCTCTTTTTCTTCTTAACTTCAATGGCCATACATCGATCAGCACCTACACAGGAAGGAAGTACTTTTACAGATTAATGCATGCAGTTTACAATAAGAAACAGAATGGAGTAGATCTGTTTTGTTGGTATTTTATTGTATTTCACCAAAGCTTTGTGGTTGCCAAATAACAAAAAGCTCTTTGAAGTGTGTGACATTTGTCGCCATCATCCTGTTGAGTACAAGGCTCTATTCAGAGTTTGGTGGCGAACCGACAGATTCAATAAGTACGCATTTACATTGGAATTTATACAAGCGGTTCTGCCTTTTTAATGATCTTTGACAGCTTCTTCTGATAGGGTGCGTCCAGAGTATGATACAGATACAGACCAACTTTAATTTCAAGGAGGAAACACATTTTTCATCAGATCAAGAAAATAAAATTGTCTTTTTTGTGGAATAGCAAAAGATTTGAACATTTATTGAAAACAAACTATGTGAGAAAGTTAAACTTGAAGATGTTAACTCAGTTAATACAGTTGCATGTGTCATGTGACCTGGAAAAACTGCTGTTTGTGAGACAATAGAAAACAAAAAGCACTGGTTTAATCTTAAACAGTGTTCTGTATTTGTAAGGTCATCATGTGCAAAATCATCTGAAATGCATTTTTTTTTCACTTTTTTATGCAAATATTGTGAAAATTTGGTTAAAATTTACATTACTTTTGGGGTAAAAACCCACTTATTGTTTGGTTTGTCCATTTAAAGCTACTGTAGAAACATGGCAGCTCAACAGAGGAGAATCTCCTTCTATATTTCTCTTTCAACATCCTTTTTTTCTATGTGGAATTTGTTCTTTGTGATCCTCCTCGTCTTTATTTCTTAATCTAAAGATATATAGGGCTGCTTCTCTGATAAAGGAAACATAGTGATTCTTTTTTCAGGTGATTATAAACAAATAAAAACATAAGTCTGAAAATAGATGAGACTAAATCCTACACCTTTAAATACCAAATGTGAGTTTTCTTCTGAGCACCTGAACCATCATATTCCAGATTTCTACCACTTCTTGGATCTTTGTTACATATAATCCCCCATCTTTTATTGATTTTCTTTCCTGCCGTAACTCACTACTATCAAACACACAAAAATCGAAGGCATGAGTTTCTATGTTGGTCTTAAAATGTGATCAAACTTCACACAGTTTTGATGTGTTTTCAGGATGGGCATTTTGAGAATACCTACTACAGCGATTTCATCTCCAACCTCGCCAAAATCAAATATGCCGGTGAGTTTACACTGCGGGAATGAACTGAAGGTAGAAGTCGACTGTTTGAGTCTAATGTAATTTTAATGTGACTCCTGCAGGTCAGACCATGAACATATCGAGCATCAACGTACGCTCCATGTTTCCTGAAAACCTCAACCATTTCTTCAGGTACCAGGGTTCGCTCACTACTCCTCCCTGCTACGAGAGCATCCTCTGGACTGTGTTTGATACACCCATCACGCTTTCACACAACCAGGTACACAGTTACGGGAGAATAAAATAATAAAAATGCAACAAGAACACAGTAGTACGCTGAAAATGAGTGTAGAAAAAAGGTGACTTCTTCAAAATGCTGCATGTGGAAGTAGCTGGCTATTATCGAGAAGTGGTTTTGTGTCTTATCTGTTATTTTTTTCGTTCAGATCAGAAAACTTGAGAGTACTCTGATGGACATTCATAACAAGACCATCTGGAATGACTACCGCATGGCTCAGCCTCTCAACGACCGCGTGGTTGAGTCATCCTTCCTGCCACGCCTCGGGAAAGGATGTAAGGCTGTGTCATTGTGGTTTCACACCAGCTGCATGACAGTTTTGTTCTTTAGACTTGATTATTCACAGTTGGCGAAGCTGTAACAGTCGACGTTTGTCTTTTTAGCATTTTGTCGGCAAGATGAGATTGAATCCAAGCTCCTGAAGATCGAAGGTCTGATTACATCCCTCGGAAAGCACATCTATTCAGGTGAGTCATTTCTAGGTGCATTTATGAAGCTTGCAGTTTCTGCCACTAGGGGTCTCTCAATCACAACAAAAACAACAGAAATAGATGATGCTGTGAAGTAACATGGAATTGTGGGATTTGTTGTTTGCATCACCACTGCTAAGGTGTAACCATTTCATGTCTCTCAGTTGCCTACATTCACAGTAACAGCCACAAATACTGATTTCTATCACTTACTAGTTCATCTCTTAAAAAACGAATGCACTAATGACAACAAACAACTGGCTTCCAACACAACAGAAGCACAAAAGCATGGCAAATCTCACATTTTCAATCTTCAACCGTTATTACTGAACTCGTAGCCAGAAGTGAAGAGTAAATAGTATGTAGGATTCAGTGACATCTAGTGGTAATGTTAAGGTTTACAATTTAATGCCCCTCATTTCATATCCAATGTGATATCATGAATTGCGTACAGATAACATGCCGATTAAAAGTGGCATGTTATCTGTACGCACATATATGTTCATGCTGGGTCAAATACCATGCCAAATGTCATAAGAACTGGCATGACATACAATGCAATTTCATGAGATCAGTCTGTCATATCTAAATTCATGACATGTACGAGAAAAACTATGATGGCCACTAATAACACAAATATGTATAAAGCTAGCCAAAGCTAGTTTTGTATCCACATTATCAATTTATGAATTATAAAACCCTACAAAAAAAGCCAACTTTCTATACTTGAAGAGATAGAAAATCAATATTGATTAAAAAAAAAAGTGGAAACAGCCCCATAAATGAAGAGGAAAAAAGTTAGACAAATGCATAGAAAATGCTGAGAAGAAAATGGGAGAGTTTGAAAGAACGTTGTACTACTGTTGCAGGGGAAAAAAGCTAAACCAGATTAAAGTTTTTGAAGTAAATAGGCTACCTTTTTTACACTACGATGGAGAACAATCAACAATCATGCATGAATTTCCTTTTGTTTGTCTTTTTTTGCATATAATGTGAAAATCTAGCTAAAATTTATGATACCTTTGGAGTTAAATCCAACTAAATCCTTTAGAAACATGGCAAGTCCACCCACACAAACACACAACCATGACATATCTCATAAATTCAACCTTTAACTGTTATTCATTACAGGAAATGTCTGCTCTCCACAGTAAAAGTTTTTGTTTCTTTTTCCTTTAAGGTGGAGCGCGTGGCTCAAAGCCTTCCAGAAATGGTAAGTGGTTTGTCTGTATTGTATTTAAAGTTCAGATCAAACTCTGATTTGTGTTTTTGCTGTTCATGGAATTCATTACTTCAGTCTGATTCTAATTTCTCTGTTTTCTTTAGAACATCGTGGTCTGTTCCCTCTCGTGCTCAGCTTCCAGGAAAAAAATGCGGGTAGTTACGCCTTGGCCCACCTCAGCCATCCCATGGACCTGGACTCGTTCACCGTCTGCATGCATGTCCAGCCTCAGAACGACGGCATCCACACCGTCATGTCCTATGCCAGCAACGGCAACGACAACGAGCTGATGATCTCCATCGGCGAAGACAGAAATGGCAACGAGGTGGGTCTGTGGATTGGCAACGAGTTTGTCAACCTGCCACACAACTTCAGATCCCACGACTGGGCCAACTACTGCATCACATGGTCGTCTCACACGGGCGGGGCAGAGCTGTGGATCAACGGCATGGTTGGAGAGCAGCGTTACCTCAGAAGTGGTTACACAATTAGCCCTGGAGGTGTTTTCATCCTGGGTAAAGACCAGGATGGATTACTGGGTATCTCAAACGAAGACGCGTATGTGGGTAAGATGACTGATGTCAACGTGTGGGACTATGTGTTGACCACAGCTGATATCCGCGACCAGATGTCATGTGAGAGGAACAGCACCACGGTGGGAAACGTGTTCAGCTGGGGCATCACTCAGCTCAGCCTGTACGGAGGAGTTCAGCTCGACAACCAGTACAGATGCTCCTGAAAAGGCTCCGTTCGCTTCTGTTTGTGTCAGCTTTAAAACTCTGCAATAAACTAAAATGTCACAGCCGCTGGCAGGAATCTAATACGAGTGTCATGAAGAGTCACGTGTCTTTCAGGCATCTTTATGTCAATATTTAATGCAAAATATATCTTGTAGCTACTGCTGTATTTTATTCATATCTTTGCTTTGTCAATAAAGGTTTTACAAATCACACCTGTTAATTCGTTTAATGACCGTTGTGGGCCAGTTTACATGAAAATGTATATATTAAACACAAGTCAGTGAAAAATCAATGATGTGACAATATCAGTTACTTATTAAAAATGAATTACTCTGCCAGTTAAACAGAAAGGTTCAGTTACGTTATCTTTAGCTAATTTAAATGACATGAAATCCACATCATCTATTCATGTAAAAGTACTCATATAACAAAGTAGTACAGGTAAAAGTTCTGCATGAAACCCACTTAAGTGAACGTTGAGTAATAATAATAATGGATTTGATTTCTATAGCACTTTTCGAGGCACCCAAAGCGATTTACATTATTGATCCATTATTCATTCACTCTCACATTCTCCCTCTGGTGGTGGTAAACTATGTTTGTATCCACAGCTGCCCTGGGGCAGGCTGATGGAAGCGTGGCTGTCAATTCATGCCAAATGGCCCCTCCGACCACCATCAAACATTCATACACCAGTGTGAGTGGCACTGGAGGCAAGGAGGGTGAAGTGTCTTGCCCAAGGACACAACGGACTGACTAGGACAGAGCGGGATTCGAACCACCAACCCTTCAGTTATCGGACGACCCGCTCTACCTCCTGAGCACAACGCAGGCTACTGAGAGCATGGAAGTATCAAAGTGGTCATTATGCAGTAAAATAGCCTGTGTCAGTCCTTTACAACTATATAAGACGTTTTTAGATCTATTTTGCAGCTGCAGTCTTGTGCATGTTTTATTCTACTGCTTCACATTTTTGAAGAGGAATTCATCAACTACTTCACATACAGTTATATTTACTTCTATATACAGCAGTTCATACTGAAGTAAAATATATTACAAGAAAAAAGTAAACAGGTTAATTCTAATGCCCTTGTCCATGGTACTGATGAAGAGCTGGATCACTAATGCTAATGCTAATGCTAATGCTAATGCTAGGTGCTATGTGTATTAGGATGGCTAAACTGCAGAGACTCCACTTCTCTACGGGGATAATAAAGCAAGTTAATCTTTAAACTTTTAAAGTACTGGTTTGGTCTGTCTGGGTGATTTTTTTTTTCAGTGAAATAGCTAAAGTTTTGAACAGGTACTGGAACAAACCATGAGAGAAAGTTAAATTTGGAGATGATGTAAATTCAGACTGAAAAGACTAGAAGGCAGTAAGCTCATCATACTAATCATCTGGAAAATAACTAAAGCTGTCAAATAAATGTAGTGATGTACAAGTTGGAAACAACAATAAAAAGTATAGGTTAATATGTAACTCAGAATTTCTGCAGCTAATGATTATTTTCATTGTCAATTATTATTCTGATAATTGATCAAACAACTGAGTAAAGTGTCACAAAACACTAACAAAAAAAAGTCAATCAGTGTTTCCTGAAACCAAAAATATAATCAGTATTATACAATTTCACAGTAATTTACTGTCATTGAGAAGTGAAGAAAGAAGTTGGAATGAGGGACTTTTAATTAAAAAAAATAAATACTCAAACTCTTTATTGTCAGTTCATTGTTGATAAAGTGAATAGTTGAATCATCGCAGCCCATAATTGTTTTTCACCCTCATAAGCTGTTTATTTTGTAATTAGCATAATATTATATCTTAAACATAGTCCTTCTGGCATCTATGACTGATGATTAATCTTCAATATGTCAGTAAGTAATATGGGGTTAGTTCATAGGTTTTACAACTCATTTATGGAACATAAACATCTACTATCACACAATGTGTCATCATTTATATAAAAAAGGTTGGATTTATGGAGTGATGATTTATTGAAAGTGAGAATTGTAGTGTTTTCTAATATCCAAAACCATCTAACAATATATGTTCACTTCCATTAAGTGTTTAAAGTTTCTAAATAAGACTGAATTACCAATTACCAATCAAATACCAGGATGAAATATTTTTAGTTTTCAGAACACGCTTTGTTCTTCAGTATTAAATTCATAAAAATCTCATACATGTGTTTTGGTTGTTTTTGGGGTGTGTGTGAGTCAAATTTGACCAAAACAGCATATAAAGATTAAAAGACTTCAAAGACTGAAAATTGTTATTACATATTCCATGTATTCAACATAGATGGAGATTAAATAATGTGTTGTATGTACAGGGCTGATGAAATATAATCTGCAACACTATTAACGACTACAATACCTCTATACAATACAGCTGTTTTCTGCTCCACACAATAATTTAAGATGTTTAGACCGCGCTGAAACAGAGGCACAGCCAACTATAACAAAGAGACTTTGTAGAGATTCTTTGTTCAATAAAAATAGAAGCTGTATTAAAACATGCCCAGTTTATTACCCCCCCACCCCCCAGAGCGTGGACTTCCTCTCTGCTCTGAATGCTCCCATTTTTCTTCAGAAGGCTGTGACCTTGACTGCATCCTCCAGACTCTCTTTGCTCTCTTTCAGTGGTAAACCCCCGTCACCCAGTTTGATCTCCACTTTGTTCCTCTTGGCGAACATCTGGCAGATATCCAGGAAGGTCTTGTTCTTGGTCTCTGGGACCACAAGCCAGATGTAGACCAGCGTGGCCAGACAGATGAAGGAAAAAATGATGAAGCTGAAGGAGCCCAGACCTCTCTGGAGGGAAACATCACAGCGTGTCCTCAGAACCAACAGTGTAGGAGCATAAACAGCAGCCAAGGTGAGATAAAAAGATCATTTACACGCTTCTTTAAGTGGAATTTTTGGGGGGTTTCTGTTTCTTAAACATTGACATTCCCCTCTAACACATCCCCCTCTTGTTTGCTTCATGTTCTGAAACTGAATCGTGACAGGAAGTAAACACATGTGGAAAAATAAAGTTTATGTTTACGATCGTATCCAAAAAGGACACAATGACAGAGTTGTTCCCAAAAAACACAAACGTCATTCCCTTCAAGAAAAAGCTTTTTAAGTAGAAAGACTCAAATAAGGAAATTGGAAAATTATATCAGAATGTTTTTCAAGTAATTATAAAGTTTGAGCGACAGAAATGGAAGTTTTTAATTTGTTATTGCCTGTTCATATAAATATTCATATAAAGTGCTACAAGCAGGACTGTAATTTGCTTTTTTTAAGGGTGTCAAAATAATTTATGGTTTGAACATGACTTGAACTCCCTCTCCACTCAAATTTATTTCATTTAAAATAAAATATATTTCTCTGAGCCCATCATGTTTTTTCATTTCTTCTGCTATTTCTTAAGATAGTGTGGTTTTCCATTACAAAATAAACTTAAGACGAGCCGCAGACGTGAATGAGAAGAAATATGATCCGGTCTGAATGTGTTTAATGAGAAAAGTAAATGAATTAAAGCAATTCAATTCAAATGTTTTCATGTGATGCCATTCACTAAAGAAGCATCAATGAACAGCATTTGTTTTGTAGTTTTATGTTTAATATAATCAGCGAAATATGATATTTAACCCATACAGACTCAAACATCCACCACTGACCAAAACCATCAACTGATTTAAAATGTTTACTACCTGTTGATCCACTAAACCTATCAATCCATGTAAATAATTGGTGTAAAATACAGTTATTCATCTTTTCATGGTCATCAGATATGACCCATTTGGACGTTCAGAGGCTCCGTAGTAAATGTGGAAACACCATCATCTTCTGCAAAATAGATTCAACAGTAAAACCGTTTTGTTTTAAACTTGGTTTATATACATATTTATGTCCATGTACTATTTAAATTGGACCCTGTGGTACTTTTTGCTAATTGCATTTACAGATTGACAGTCAAACTTCATTTTGTTGTCTACTTATGTTTGATTAATAAAATAAAGCGGAACTATTACTCATGTCATCTTTACATGAATACTCCAGAGTTATTCAGCTAAGTCCCCTTTAGTTTACGCTTTAAAAAACATCTGCAACCAGTTAAACATTTTAGAATAATAAACTTTCTTTTCCTCCAAAGAGTTAGAGTTCCTTGAAATTGTGTAACTGACCTCTAGGAAAGGGAAGACCAGGCCAACGGTGAAATTCGAGAGCCAGTGGACGGATCCTGCGACCATGAAGGCAGCGGGCCTGGCCGATTGCCTGAACATCTCCGTGGTCACCACATAAGGAATGGGACCTGGAGAGCACAGATGTGGTTAACCTCAACCAAAACACTCGAGACACATCATCATTCTTCAGGGTCACGGTGAGGATGCTCATGTCTCAAACAGCTCAGTGCAAATTTACAGCATATATCATTACATGTCTGGCCACATCTAAACAACACTTCAACTAATGGAGCTCCCTGTTGTAATCAGTGTGTGTAAATAACCACCACTGCAGTCAGACTCACTGGGTCCTATGGCGTGTCCTATGACGTAGATGATGACACAGGCGATGCTGATGTAGGGCATCCACGTCACACTTTCCTTTCAACACAAAATAGCAGCTGTCGTTACCGGGAGCTCAAAGAAATCACCGTCATACCCAAAAATGACTGACAGATGTGGGAATCCATGTGAAAGTGCACATTTACTGGATAAATAATCAGCTCATTCTTTAATTATCACCTTTAAATTGTGTAAAGTTGTTGGATGCAGGTGAGATTACAGGGTAACATAGGCCAGCACTGGTTTTGTGGTTTTGTGGGTCTGTGTGTGTGGCCAGTGTTTCTCATACTTCAGCGGTGGGTGACTGTTTTTATGTCTCAAGGTTCTCATGACCCCAGCAAACACAAATGTCAAGTCATCATTTACATTTGTCAGACAGGCTGTGTTTTGGCATCGGCTAAACGCTAACAAGGCTGTAAAACGCTCAGCTAAAGAAAGCTGAGAAAACACAGTTGTGTCTGGATGTTTCCTGCCATGAAACAGAAAAAGGAGAGGTTCATTCTGACCTACTGTAGAGCTACTGTGCAATATTAGGTCAAAAACGTCATCATGATAAATAATTTTACAAACGTGATTATGTAATTCCACTTTAAAAGCCTATTTTTGGTCCAGAGTGAAAGCTGTGGAAACACATTATTTGTGATTCATTCATTAACCCATAAAGACCCAGCGCTACTTTTATGTCAGTTCCCAAATGCAATTCTCTCTATATTTAACCTTTCTTAAGTGATTTATCACTATTTATTTATAATATTATCCTCTGTATTTGCATTTTATCAGCATAAATCAGGTATTTTCCTATATTTAATTCACTGATCATGTAGATGTTCATAACAGCTCAGATGAAAGTTGAGGGTTATTATATCAAAAGCAAAGAAAACTGCAGGAGAAAGTGTCTTTTCCAGTCCAATCTCATTAACTGAACATAAACCTAGTGTCTCCATCCACTGTCATTGATCCAACTCAATGGGCTTTACTGGTGAATCAATGTTGTAGAAGATGACGGTGTTCCCACATTCAATAGGTCATATCTGATGACCATGAAAAGATGACAAACTGTATTTTATACCAATAATTTACATGTATTGATAGGATTAATGGATCAACTGGTATTAAACAGTTTAGATCCGTATGGTCTTAGTTGGTGATGGATGTTTGGGTCTTTATGGTTTAAAGAGGACAAAAATAGCATAAAAACAAAAACAGCAGCTGAACAAGACAGGACAAAAAAACAAAAAACAAAAAACACTTCTGTCTCAGTTTTTGGTGTTTAGTGCCTAATATGTGCAATCTGAGGATGTAAACAAAGAATCAGATCAAATTGGGCTGTATGTGGCCCCTGAACTAAAATGAATTGTTAATATCTTTAGTGTAATTTTTGCATTTCACAAATTCATCCCACTGGCCGGTTTTGGTCCATGGGCCACATGTTTGACAACCCTGATGTAAACAAAATAAACTCTAAAGACAACAGAAAAATATATAGTGGTAAATATAATTATCACAATCCAAAAATCTATCCCAATAACACTAATTATCCTTTTATAGCTCATTCCTTCTATTCTTATTTTTTCATGATTCACTTACAAAAAAAAAAAAAAAAAGAATGATTATGAAGATTCCATTAACCAAATCATTTATAGCATTCAGACACTAGAGGGCAGTAACACCATATGTTGGGGGTGTGGATTTCCTCATGAGATACCTGGAAGCTGAGAGCCACAGTCAACACCACACAAGAAACACAGCAGATGCCAAATCCACAGAGGAGGAGCAGCCGCCGCCCTGAGGCCTCCACGATGAAGACCTGAACAATGACGAGTACTTGAATGAATGTTACCTTTAACCACTGATGTGAGACTTTAATCATTTATCTGCACCGTAATGACTTAATAAACATATAATAAAGAAATACCTACAGCTGCTATAGTCATGAAGACGTTCACTGCTCCTGTTCCCACGGTTACATACTGGATGTCATTGGGTTTGACTCCTGCGGTGGCATAAATACTGTCTGCATAGTAGTAAATCTGAGGAG
>JAPQRP010000028.1:35821835-35842327 GCA_037367295.1 Apogon hyalosoma
CTCTGCATGAACAGTGAGTGGACCTGCTTTGTTTGGTACCATGAAGTAATGGTACTAATGTAAGGAATGATGTTCAATAATGTGGATGTGGACAGGGGTCTGGATCAGCACTTATGTTGGTCTAATGTTCTAAAATACATGTTTCTTCCACCTTACATGTTTTTTTTTTTTTTTACATTTACAAATTGTAATTTTTTTTCCCCCACTTACGAGTAAGGAACCAAATATGATAACTTCATTGACTTCGGTTTTCTACATAACAATGAATGAAAAATTTTATTTCACAAAAGTAATAGAGTCTTATGTCCTCTAATAAAACACTAAGGTTGAAATTTGGAGTTTTTAGTGTTTCTGTGAGTGAACTATAATCATGCTGCAGTACCGTTCAGAGCCTGTAGATGGGACTCCACTTTCACAATCAAATCCTCCACATTAGGGCAAATCTGGGAAGGAAATGAGCTTCCATGGTGTAGACAGATTCAGGCACTACTGATATGAATACATACTAAACGCTCACATGTGCTTGAATGGCAGCCGAGACATGTCGCTCAAAGTACTTCACAAAAGGCTTAAAGATGCAGCTGTTGACAGACGACAACATAAGGACCAAATCTGCACACCACTGCAACTTTCCTCTGTTTTTCTTACAGTACCTGGCTCCACCGTAAAAATCCATCTGCACTGCTCCAACTTTAGCGTCGCAGTTGACGCTGGTGACAGACAGATGCCCATTAGGATCCCTCCCCAGCTTCACCACAGAGGTCACATCCACATTGAACACAGCGAGGTTGAATGTTCCACTATCATGTCTACAAAAAATACACAGAACATCCAAAGTCAGGACAGGCAGGTACATTAACCCATAAAGACCCAAACATTCATAGCTGACCAAAATTATCTACTGATCTAAACTGTTTAATACCTATTGATCCACTAATCCTATCAATACATGTAAATGATTGGTGTAAAATACAGTTATTCATCTTTTCATGGTCATCAGATATGACCCATTTGGACGTTCAGAGCCGTGGAAACGCCGTCATCTTCTACAAAATTGATTCGCCAGTAAAACCCATGGAGTTGGATCAGTAAGAGTAGATGGAGACACTGGGTTAATGTTCAGGTAATGATATATTTAACTGAAAAAAGGCACTTTTTCTTCAGTTTTCTCTGTTTCTGATATCATAACCGTTGAATTTTCATCATCTTCATTAAATGTAGTACATGAAATATAGGAAAAGACATGATTTACAGTGAAAAATGCAAAATATAGAATATGTTATAAGTGGTAAGGAAGCGCTTAAAAAAGAAATATTAATTGGGGGATTGACACAAAAGTACCACTAGGTTAAAACACAATGAATAACTGTTTTATTCTGAAACTAGCATCAGTGACTTCATCATATACTGCACGAGCTGTTAAATACACCTCAATGTTTGTATACTTTCATCATTGTACAACCTTTATTTATTTTTGCTGGTTTTACACATTTAATAGCAACACAGTTTTTCATGCTTTTATCATTCCTGCTCCCATACTGTAAGATACAAGTACTTTCATTGTGTAAAATGTAAATATTTTGTCCTCGGGTTGGAATTTTAAGACTTAGGTCAAGCTTGAGGATGTCATTGTTGAAGTATAACCTCTCTGTTTTTAGCCCAATAAAGGAAAAGATGTAAAATTCTTGCAAAGATTTGGCTGCAGCTGCTAATGTGGGGCTCATAAGAGTATCTGTGGACTGAAGGTAAAGGACGTTGATGGTCATATTCCAGGATAATAGACGTAAACAGGTGAAATACAGTTCAGCCAGTGGTTCTCAATCTTTTTCTCCGGGGCCCCTTTTGGAGACCGAAAAATTTCCAGCCCCCCCTCCACCCCAACAACATTGTAACAGTGGTACAATTACAACTTTTATTGAAAAAATCATCAATATCATAACAATACTTTTTGCTTGTCCTTGAATAATTTGTTGTTCAGATTAAAAGTAACTTAGATTTTTGCTTAAATAATACAAATTAACTCAACCAGACTGCTCCCTGAACCAATATTTTTCCAAATAAAAATAGGAAATGTGCAATTATCTTACAACTATGACAATAAAGTTACTTTTTTGAGAACAAGCACATTTTGGTAACAAAGATGAACATTTTAACAATATCAGTGGCTGCAATGAGCCTGTCTACATCGCACATCTCAGAACATTAAAGCGTAAACTGTGCAAAAACAGAAACATGTCACATTTTTCTTTTCCAGTCCAATCCTTGTCCATTCTCCAAACCTAAACTCTTTGTCTAGTCTAGTGACAGATCACCATGAAAGTAGATTTGTTTGTTGTACTTCCCTAAAATGAGCCCAGGGTGCTCCAACGCTAAAACATTAGTTCTACCTGCTGCATGTTCTAACCTGAAGGGGAAAAAAAACACCCGGGAGTGATCCCATGCCCCCCCCCAGCAACATTTACTGTGGAAAATGTGTCTAAAATAACTGATCGTACCCTGTTAATGTGTGTATTAACATTTATTGGCAAATTATGAGCAACTCTGGTCAAAAGGTCAAGATCAAACTGTAAACTTAGAGAGACTTCCTCATCTGAGTGTCCTGACATGAACTGAGAACAGACACAACTCAGTATTAACATTTCCACGGTAAATGTTTAGCCAAACTAAACATTTCATCTGAAGTGTGAACCTCTGAGAAGCTTTAATTTGGTGACATAACATTATTTTTCATGATCTTAATACCTAGAATAGCCTGAAGTTTGGATGTCTGTGGAATTATCTCTTCAAACTGGTGCTCAAATAGCTGTTGATACTATATTAGATTAGAGAAAACTCACATAAGCCCAAGATGTGTCGCCCAACTGCCATTTACAGCAACACTGAGGCCGATGATGGATGATTTAAGTCCTGTGGCATTCTGATAAAACTCAACAGATGGTTCGGGGAAGTCGCACTTCTTTATTTTGATGCTAAAACACAAGCAGAACAAGAGCAGGTTTAATACATGACCCAACATAAAGAGCAGAATAAAGCATTTGTACGTTCATATCTGACACCAGGTGGATTTGAAGACCTTTTTTTTTTTAGGGTTTTTTTTTTTAATAATGCTTTCTTGTCAGACATGCAAAGAAACAAAATAGAACAAAAGCAAAATATCATTTAAATGAACAGAATCTATCTCCAAGCACGTGCAAGCCTGATGGTCAAAAAGGAGTAGGAAGAAGTATAAAGTTATTTAACCCTGCCCCTCAAGTGCTCTTACACCTTTATCACTAACTTAATACATGAATCAAACAATAGATTTTTCCTACTTTAGCATTCAACCCACAACTAGTACATAATGCAGTAATTGAATTATGCACAACAATGTCGTCATGGCAGCACCGTCATGCAAACAGACATGAACAGTTCAACAATTTTCTTCAATAATTACAGTATATTTATCAATACAACAGTATCCATAAACAAACAGCCCTTATAGTCATTATTAAATACTATGCCTCGTAAAAATCAGTTCTTTATATCTTTTTTAAACTGAATTATGTTTGTTTTATCTCCACACACAACTTGTTCCACCATTTTACTCCACAGATGGTGATACAGAAACTTTTTAACGTAGCGTGCATGAATGTTGTATGAATCTGTAAATTTAAATTTCTCCTTAAATCATAACCTCCCTCTCTTTAACAAAACATTTCCTGAATATTACCCAACAGTACGTTATTCTTTGCTTTACACATTTATGTATTATTTATACATCCTACCCTGATAGTGTGTAGTGTATACCGATGACTTGACCACTGATGTCAGGAAAAGTGATAAGACCCAAACTGTCCTGGATCCATCCTGCTGCCACATGTTTCCCTGGAATAAAAAGCACATGCAAATGATAAAACTGGTATCAATAAATGACAGAAATGACTTCTACCTAATATAAATGTATGTAAGGAATTAAACAGGCGTCTTCTTACCGTACTGCAGACCTTTGTTGTTCAAAGTGACTTGAAATGCAGGATTTTCTCCAGTGGTGCAACTGATTATGGTGAGCACTACTATTATTATTAACTGAAGCATTTTTCTGGATCCTGTGTATTTAATGCAACAAACAATATGAGCATGAAAGCAAAACCACATAAATATTGAACTTTTTTCGGCACATTTTAAAACCCCTGCCGTGTTTCCAGTTTTAAGATGTAAAATTGAGCTTATGTGCTCAAACACAGCAGAATAAAATGTAGTTACCACTTTGAAGATCAGGTGCAGCTGGTTGTTGATGTCTTCTCTTCTCCTCAGCCGTTTATGCATCAATTATAGCTTTGTCTTCCTGTATGACTGAGAAGTGAAACTTACAAACACATGACAGTAGCCTGGGATAAACCACTGCTTACACCAATGAGTGTGTGTGTGTGTGTGTGTGTGTGTGTGTGTGTGTGTGTGTGTGTGAGGAACTGGAAATAGTCATTTGATTCTACTCTACAGCCTTAATGTGTCACTGTACAACATTGTGAACAGAGTTAATAAGTTACAAGACCTAAAACACCTTTGTACACTGGACTACTGGATGTTTAATTACCATAATCGACGTCTTTTAGGATGTAATGCTGTATTTGTGAAGTGTGTTTCATCAGACGTAACGACGTCCTCATTTCTAAAATAATTGCTATTCATGCTGCTGTATTAAAAAGGGAAGTGAAAACTGCACCCCAGAATCTGCATAAAATAACTTTAAACTCTGTAAAGAATTGATCAACATTGTTCTGCAAATCTGTTCTTGGAAAATAAAAATTAACCAGCCCTCAAAGACCAACCACCGGAAACTAAACGCATCTACCGATTATAAAATGTTTAATAATTTTAGAACCACCAATCCTACCAATACATGTAGATAATTCAGTTAAAATACAGTTTCTCGGCTTTTTAGTGGCATCAGATATGATGCTTTTGGATGTTCAGAAGCTCCATAGTGAACATGGAAACACCATCCTCTTCTGCAAAATTGATTCAACAGTAAACCCATGTATTTTTGTTGTAAAATCTTGTATTTACATTCAGTTTCTTCAGTTTTTTTCTGTTCTAATACAATAAAGTTTGAATGTACTCATGGTCAGTAAATGAAGTATTGGAAATTACCTGATTCTGAGTGAAAAATGAATAGCAAATAGTGATAAATCGCTTCGTAAATGTTAAACAAAAAAAATAAAAAATCATTTGGAGGATGCCACAAAACAGTAAAAGGAGAAGTTCGTGAAGACCAGAGTGTAGAAATGAAAGAGAAACTCAAAGCTGTGACTGTTAAATGGGCAAGGAAACATGTGATTCACCAGCCATAAAATATTTGATTTATTTATCTCTTGGTTCAACAAATAATCTTTGTCTCACACACCATGATTAGTTCCATTAAATCACATTTAACAAGTTCAATAGGAAGAGAATATTATCAGACAAACATTTTTTTTTTTCATATAACACAGTTAGGACCCACTTGCTTGCACTTTGAATTCACTTCATCCAGAATGACACTTGAAACACCAAGAAAACAAATGAGCCAACAAGGACTACTATAGGCATAAGATGTCAAATAAAACACAAATCTAAAACAAACTGAAAAAGAAGTTTGTTTTAACAACTACATAGAAGTTATTCATGGTTAATTTATAATCCACCGAGCACCGGCTGATGTAACAGTGCCTTGGTTTTACATTTTTCTCTTTAGTGAGATTAATGGTATATCTAGCAGCTCATAAACCAATAATGATATCCACTCCATTGTTTTTCACATTTTTCATTCCTCAGATATGAACACGTACACACACACAGTAGACCCATGGCAGACATTTTTACAGGATCTTTGATAACTTTGCATGAAGGCCCTTTAATGCCTGCATATTTAATCACCCACCTTCATGCAGAGGCTGTTTTCCTGCAGTTCATAAAACATGTTTTCTTGAATGAGTAGACTACTTTACACTATGATTGTAGAGTTTATTATTGCACATTATCACGAAGGCAAAATAAAAAGATGTACATTTCACACAAATAATCCTCCTTTACGAGACTTTATGATGACAGTCATGACAACCGGCCCAGAGTGGCATTTTATAAGACATCACCATTCAGTAAAGGTCACCTCTCAGTCGTGGATATTGTACTTGAACGCCTCTATGAGCCCTTCGATCGAGTGAATAAAGCCTGATATTGCGCAAATACCCCCGATTACAAAAATGGCAACGTCGAAGAACACGTGGTGCCACAGGAGGTTCCTCCACTGGAGCTTCAGGTGGAAGAGACTTGGCAAGAGGAAGCAGAGGCCGGCGCCGGTGAGGCTCCCGGTCAGACCCATGAGGAGGGCGAAGTGGGGCACAAAAACGGCCATGAGCAAGGTGAAGACCACCAGGCCGACGCGCAGGCCCAGGCCCCAGGACTTTAACTGCCCGTTGGGGCCATAGCAGTCAGGGAAGAGGGCTCTGCCGCCATCCTGGAACAAGGATTTCTCCAGAACCTCAACTGCAGCAAAGAACGGCAGCGGGTAGGACAGCAGCGCCTTGGCAACCAGGAAGAGGTTCACCACAGCTCGGATGGTGGATGGGAGGTTATCCGTGATGACCTCTTTGGTGGCGTCTGCCCACGTCAAGTAGGCCACTAGGGCGAAGAGACCCTTGAGGACGCAAGCGGCAATGTGAGTCCAGTCCATCATGCAGTGGAACTCACTGGGCTTCTGCATGTTCCCTTCCAGGGAGGGCAGGAAGATCTGGGAGGTGTAGCTGAACACGATGATGCCGATGGAAATGGGGAACTTCTTCACGTCAATATAAAACTTGACCTTTTCCCAGGCCCACTCGCGCGCCCTGGATAGGCAGTAGGCGATCACGAGGACGTTGATAACGAAGTGCGCCAGCGTGCACAGGAGGCTGAACTTGGACACGGCCTTGAGGTTCTTCAGGAAGGCGCACGGCAGGAGCGCGGCGGTGGCCACCACGGACCAGGCCTTCTGGGACACGGGAAACCCCGGGAAACTGTTGTACATCAAGTTACCGCTGACCACCACGTACAGAATACAGGTCATGACCAGCTCGATGATCTGAGCCACGTTCACCACGTGCCCACCCAGCGCGGGGAAGCGGGGCGCGCAGCAGGCATTGGCGATGTCCACGTAGGAGTCCCTGACGCGCACTTTCATGCCATCCTCGTTCTCCTCGTAGAGACACGCGATGAGGATTTTGCCGGTGTAGCAGCACACCACGGCGGCGAAGATAATGAGGAAGAGGCCGAGGTATCCGCCGTGGAGGATGGCGTACGGCAGGCCGAGGACGAACATGCCCTGCGGACACAGAGGCGCAGATGAGTGGTAATGGACGAGGCCCACATCGCAGTGACAGGCCGAGCCAGCCCAGGCATGCAATGGCCGCCTCACACTGCCCACATCTTACATAATAAAAGTAATAAAACTCTATTTTTTTTGCACAATTCACAAATGCGAGATTTATCACATCTGAGTTTTTAGTGTCTGCTTCACTGGGCCTGTTCTGTCTCGCCTCGCCCTTGAAAAAAGCGCAGGCCTTTCGATGCGTAAACTGCAGCCTGAGTCGAATAAAAGGATTAAAACACCATTGATAAACGAATATTTACATTATTTCGACCAAAACTTGAATTTGATGGAGATATCGATAAGCAGCGGGTGTCATTCAGGCCTGCAGCTATCAGAATCAAACAGGCCTGTCTGCAGCTCCACTGATAAAAAGATTAGAATAAATACATTCTAAGGCCCATTGACTGCTTAAAATGCACAATTAAAGCGTGAATAGATCAATTAATTGAAACCTGCATTTATTTAAACTGAGCATTTAGAGATTTTTTTTTCCAACAATAGGCTGCTCGTGGTTTCATTTGGATTTTGGATGATTTTAATTTACGCACAAGCGAAAATAAATGCAATGTTAAAAATACGTTTAAAAATACTTCAAGGTGACTTCTGGTTCAGTTACTTCCTCGTGTTATTTGCTCTGTTTGCATGCAGCAGGTCAGTGATCGTAATAACAGTGTACCTGAATGGCATTGGTCACGTTCCATCCTGCTTCCCATGAGGTGATTTTGGGCTTTTCCTCCTCCAGGGACCCTCCTGTCTTCATGGGCGGCCTCGGACCGGTTCCATCCCTCTGGTAGTGGCTGTCTCCGTCCAGATCCCCCTCTCCTTCCATGTGCCCCCCTTCCTCGTCCCCCTGAAGGACATCCATTTGCATCCCTTGCCTGTAATCATAATCCAAGTCGTCGCATTCTGCAAAACCCAAACCCTCCTCGTCCGTGGCGGCCTGGAAGCCCAACCGGGCGAACACCCCGCTGACCTTGGCCTGGGACTTGTGTTGCACCGTGTGGGCCGCGTTGGTCAGTTTGTTGGTGATCTTATGTCGGATTAGGTGAGCCATCTTCTTTTATCGGGCGATGATGTTTTAACTAGAAACAATATAACGGGGTCAAATTCAGGTGCGTAAATGTGAGTAAATAGACGCAAACTGCTACTGTAAAGTCATGCCTGTTGCCTCATTGATGTGGTGGTGTTGTGAGATCCCCAGCCCTCTCCTCTGACGGCGGCACGACCCTTAAAAACCCTCAGCCGCTTTTCTTGGCTTGCTCATCCATATTACTCCTCAAAAACGCTCCTCAACGAAGAAACCCGCAAAACAAACCCCGAGACGCCCAAAATAATAGGAATATGCGAAAAAAGTGCGTGTCCTCTTTCGTCGCTAAAAAGACAATTTTGCATAATTTCAGTGGGTTTTTTTTCCCGTCGGGGGGCTCCTGCTATGTCGGTGACAGTACGAGCGCTGGAATTTCTGCATCACATGAAAAGAGAGAGGAGCGTGCACGCGCCTGCAGAGAGCGCGACGGACGGCTCGCGCGCACGGTAGGACTGTCACGAGGAGAGAGAGAGAGAGAGAGAGAGAGAGAGAGAGGAAGAGAGAGGTTGACCCCCTGTGGATCGGACTCCAACGAACCGGCGGAGTGATATCACGTGGATATAAAACGGTCACTTCGTGTAAAACGCAGACGCTACGAGTGAATGAATGAGTGAATGAGTGAAAGAATGAAGGGATCAAACATTTCACCTGCTTTCATGCCTCATTTCTACCAACAGGTCAGAGAGCAGGATACCAACAAACAGCAGACGGAACTATTTAATTCCGCCCACTGCGTCCACATTTAGGCCATGATTTTACCCTTTTGTATATAAAAAATACGCGTAATGTCCGGATAAATGTGTTTATCCGTTCAAGACAGTGGTAGAAAACTGAGCACATTTTACTCCACTACAGCGCTATTGCTGTCACTCTACATGTACATTTATCTATTTAACTTTAGTTTATTAGCACCTGTATTTTCTTAATATGAAATAAAAATCAACCAACAAATCAAAGTGATTATGGCAGACTAAGCAGCAGCACGAAGAATAAAAAAAAAACAACATACATCTATAATTATAATGCATTATTAAGCTAAATATTATTCTGAAGAAGCCACTCTGCACGTATATATATAATTTTGATGTTTAAAAAAAAAAAAGCAAAAGCACAATTTTAAGTTAAACAAATCCCGCAAAACTAATCATAAATGCTGCTTTGTAATGTTTCCTTTATGTGTAAATATCTAAGAAATTTGTCTTAATCATATTTTTCTAAGGATTATAATGTTAAGATTCAGCTTCATGATGCGCATCATAATGCACGTATCTAATAAATACAGTTACCAGTAAGCAGGGAACTGTCATGTCAGTTTTATTTTGTAGCTAACCCAAAATCACGAATCACATTTTACCTCAGGGGCTTTTATGCAGCACGACAGCATTTTTACACTCAGGAAAAAAGAAAAAAAAAACTCCACTGTCAAAAACTCGCTTCAGTTAAATGCATTTTCATGACTACATTTAATGATTTTTCTAATTCTATAATTCATGCATACAAGTATAAATTGAAATGGACTGTAGACTCGTAACAGATCTTGTGTTTTCCCAAAAATAAAATCATAGAAATGAATAACAGGTCTGTGTAAATTGCACGTCACCACCAGAGGATTTTATGTTTCCTCTTCATTTAACATCTTGACTGTGAATGAGCATGTTCATCGGTGTGTGCAGAGATGCAACTCGTTGTTGATATGATGAACATTGTGCAGCTGGCCCTCTGCAGAGCACCGCAGCAGCACCACGGACAGCTCCGCCGAGACGCAGCTCATCCGCATTTCCTTTACAGTAAAATAAAATACCATTGAACGCACCATGCACTCACTCCCACACCTCGATTAATCTTCCTTTTTTCTTTCTTTTTTTTTTTTTTTTTTGGGGGGGGGGCACCTACGAAAGATCGAGTTATTTCTTTCCACCTCAGCTTTAATCCTTAGGAATACGAAGCTCCTCATCTTTGCCTCCATAATCTGCTGTGACACGGCTGAGCAAAACTGTCATCAAATTTTTTTGCAGCCTGCTTGCAGAAAATGGAGGCTTTCCTCTCCAAAGCTTTAAAAACAATTTATATGCATGAACATAAATGAATGAAACAATGCGATATTTATTTCAAGCGCTGTTTATTTTGAGACGCACCAGATAGAGGCAGAATATTAACAAAAAACGTGACAACGTTTTAAAAGCATCAACCAAGACAAAAAAGACAAAAACGCACAACGTGGAGGAGAGGTTTAATTTTAGAAACCAGCCAGAGGACAGAGAAAGTTCCGCATATTTTCATGCTTGGCCTGTGCTGCTTTGCCAGCTGCTATTTGCGTTCACGCCAGCTCTGTGTTTGTTGGTGAGTGTGTGTCATCCACGTCTGGGGGTATGTGTGTGTGTGTGTGTGTGTGTTTGTGTTTATGCGTGAGTGTGTAGGACGGTGAGGAAGCAGGGAGAGTCCTTGAGGCGTCTCTCCCTCCCCCATCACATGCAGAAACCCCGGGCCAAAGCTGGGACAGAGGATCGGCTGCAAATGTCACACAAGCGCGCAAAAAAAAAAAAAAAAAAAAAAAAGCAAGCACGCAAAAATACACCCAAAGCTAATGCAAAATGAAAATTCTTTAACGCACAGCTGCAAATATGTGAAAATATATAGCAAATATAACTGTTAGAGATATGACTAATTCTGAATTCTGCTTTTAAAATTGACATTCTGTGCTACATAATAGGTAGATGTATTTCTAAACTATTTTCTCATGACAAAATGGATTTTCAGTCTGCTTTTTTCTATGAAAGGGCTTTAAGATTGGTTGCTGGGGCGACCAATTTAGCTTCTAAAGCTACAAAGAGGAGGATTAATTCAGCCTAGATGTGTGTGTGAGTGAGAGACATAGTCAGAGAGGGGAGTGTATACAACCTGTGTGTGTGTGTGTGTGTGTGTGCGTGCGTGTGTGTGTGCGTGCGTGTGTGTGTGTGTGGAGGCCAGAGATATGGAGAGGCTTATATCCTCGTCTAACAGCCATGCAGCGCTGACTGGGAGCAATAATCTCTGATAGTTGCCATGGACACCATAATTGGACGGGATGTGTGTGTGTGTATAGTCTAAGTGTGTGCGTACGTGTTTGAGATTTTGGAGAAAAGACTTCTCTTTCATCATCGGTTGTGTTGGTGAAAGTCTTGACTGTGTGGATGGAGGGAGAATTAAAAGCATTTAAACAAAACCTAAACCGTTTTCTGACTGAGGTGAGGAACAAAAGAAACGGAAAAACCCAAACATATGGCTCCAAAAAGGCTGCGTGATCATAGCCAGTGTTGAAATATTATCACTGATTGGCTTGTGTTCTAGAAAAATAACACATATCACTGCTTTGTATATGGTAGTTGATACTATGAGTATAACCATTTTAAATCAATCCTATTGGACTGGACTGGAAGATTGTACCTCTACGCTGTAAAAATTATCCAGACAAATTACCTTAAAATCATAATAGTAGGTCCATTAAATTAACATCAACAACAGGAACTTGCAGGTGAAGCTTTCATGTAACAGAAGTCTTCATAACAGTAGTGATTACTGTCATAAAATGTAGAAAACACACAATGCTACTGTGAAAATATAAAACTTTGGCACAATTAATGGGAAATTCTATAATGTCACTATAATGTATTTACCCTAAAGCTTAAAGTCTAATTCTATCAATATTACATATTTTGCTGATCTGTACTTTTAAATTCAATGTTAATCTTTTACAATTGAGCAAAAATGCCTTAATCTCTACAAAAACAAGACCTGTGTGATAGCCTATATATTTGTCAAATAATATAAATTTCAAGGTAAAACACATACAGTATTTTACGTATCCCCAAAGACAATGTTGTTTGCTGACACTTAATGTGCTAAAACTAATACATAGAGCCTGTGCAGTAATGCTGATGGTTCTTCCTCTGGATTTATTGCTGTTAACAAGCTGTTTTTAGATCTTTTCTCTGCTCTTGTTAGATGGAAGGTGCATTATGCGGCTCAGGAACTTGTTTATCGCCAAGAACTGAAAGTCATTATATTTTTCCATTTGTAACATAACTGTCCAATCAAATAGAATTACTTTTCCGCCACTATAGCTTGAAATCAGTTTTGTACCACAGTTTTGTTTATATCCAGTAATTACTGTGTCTTTTGTCAAACATCTTTTATGCAGTTTTTGCTTAGTAGCGACGCAGCAGCAGAGCCACACCTCCATTTTCTTGGACTGAAAGCTGTTGTTAAAAAGCATCTCTGATTCTACACTATTTGTTTACATTGAGACTATTTGCTACAGAAACACACAGCTACTTTTCAGATATTTGGGACTAGGTTTAGCCGGGCTTTGCTGCTGTTAAAGACCATGTATTGATAAGAAATTAGTTTCAATTGCTTGTTCAAGTCACAACATTAGCGTGCATCACCTCCATCAAGTTGTACTAAAAGCTACTGTCAAACAAAACACAAAGCCTTCGCTTCTTAGCTTTTGAATTCTTTGAAGTGGCTTCTGGGGAAGTCATATTTGATAAAAATGAACAAATTTTGAGTGCAACCAGCTATTTACTCACTTTATTCAGATAAATAGAATGTTTTCTACACTGGAAACTTGTTTAGCTCTAGTTTGTATGTACTAAAATGAAATATAAGGTGTTATAATTGGATGCTGCAAAAAATCAAATGACCCTGTATTTAATTTCTTCCAAAATCTAGTGTTTATAAAGCTCCTAATCTCTAAAATACTGTATATGTTTCATGATTGACAGCCATAGAAATTAGCCAAAAAAACCCAGATATGATAAAAGTGGAAATACAGGAAATGAAACAGTCTGTATGTCTGTCTGTGAATTAAAATATATTGACAGTGTATTATCACGTTCACTTTGTCTGCTAAACAAGTCGCACATGCTCATGCTCATGCGCAGTGCACACGTTAATACAGTTGTATTTTCAGACACACACACATGAGTGCATGAGTAGTGACAGGTGCACAAACACATTAATCAGCCTGTGGCCCAAAAAGATCTGCTGGGCCGGAGACTGAAGAGAGCGGTAGTGACAGACTCGGTGTGTGTGTGTCTGAGGAGGAAAGAGAAAGATAGAGGTTACAGTGTGTGTGTGTGTCTTAAAGAGGAACTGTGTGTGGTTGTGTGTGCAGGGTGACAGGGTGTGGAGGACAGTCATGGAGGTTGCTGGAGGTTTTGTCTGCAGTGACTCTTATATATCACAAGCGCTCAGAGTCACAGTTCTTACATAAACTAGAATCGCTTCATCCAGACATTGTTCACATAGAATTGAAGCTTTATTTTGTGGTTCTCCACACAGCAATAAACAGAGTGTAGATTTAACTCTTAGAGAGTTGAGTTTAACTCTGTTTCAGATAACATTTGGTCCCACTCAAAATTAGAGTAAAATTTACTGTTTGACCAGTGTCAAATTTTCAGTTAAGTCTACTCAATTCAGTGCCAAAATTAACAATGAAATGTGTAAAAATATTTAACACTATGGTGTTTTCACACTGTTAAGAGTAATATGATTACACTTCATAGAGCTATTTTTACTCCAAATTTAGTTTAAAAATGATTCTATGATGTTTTATTGTTAATTTCTCTCCAGTGCTATTTTTAATATTAGTTTTTATCACGTGGTAATATTGAAATGATGTAGAATTTCAGGGGTCCCCAGGGTGAGGGTCTTGACGGGCTAAAGGATGCTCTATGGGCTTCAGTCATCTAAGGATATGCTTTTCCTTTGAAAGAGCGAAGCCCTTTCCTCATGTTATATGACAGTAGTTTTATAGTGACAATCAGGTAAGGCGTTGTTCTGCCTGCAGGTTTGACTAATGATGTTACATTAATAAAAAAATAATAAAAAAAAAAACACATAAAAGGGCCAATAAACATTGAAAAGCAGACATATTAACCTAAATAAACAGTAACACAGATCCCCCCTTGAACCCTTGTACTTATAATTAGAACACTATAATTACAATAGAACACAATAAGTAAAATGTCCAGTACCCACAATGCCATGTGGCAGACTGGCACTAATAATCACTCTGTAGAGTTGAATTTTACACTGCATCTGTGCAGAAGTTCACACTGAGTTTTAACTGTACTGTTAGAGCTGGTTTACTCTCCATAGAGCTATAAATACTTCAGGTTTAAATAGCTTGATTCTGAAATATCGACACTGCATTTTTTACTGTGTAGCTTCACTCACACATCCACAGGCCGCTTGAATGTGTTAATTATCAACAAATATATGCCTTTTCCATCAAATAACTGAAGTAACCCTTTCATGTGTAGTGGTCGCTACAGTGAACAGCTATTCTGCAGCGGTTCTCTTATATATTCATGGATTTTATTGTTTTAGTTCCATATCAGCCAACACAGTGGACGCATATGCATCATCCCATACATTGCAGTTCATACCATTACTATAACTTTGCTGTTTGTTGATAAACCTGATCTGCAGTAACATATTTGAGTGTAAATCAATTGCTTGTTATTGAAATTAGACTGAAATTAGAGTTTTTAAACATTTTTTTTAATATTATCTTCATAAAGTGAGTAATAACTAGTATTAGAGTATGTTCAAATGTGACAAAACATCAAATTAGCAACATTAAAAATTATATTTCATAGTTTTCACACATTATGTCAGTAAATGTTTCTTTGGTTCAAACATTAAACGCATGGGGTCCAGCTGAGTGGACATTTTTGCAACTCCATAAAAAATGGGTTGATAAAAAAAAAAAATCAATCACATTGTTTTCTTTTTCATGCCTAAAGAGGAATGAAAACACTCATGAAAAAAAAAAATCTTGATTAAGGATCTCATAATTCATGCATGAAAGGGTTAATATGCTGCAATAACCCTTACCCACTGTCCCATGTTTTTACCAAATTACAAGTCAAAGCAAAATACAAAAATACACTTTAGAAGAACAATTTCACTCATACAATGAAATATTAAGCACGTATAACTGGAGTGGGTTGAGATCAATCAACTTAATATGTTTCTTTGCATCAGTTCAATATCAACAGATATTAAAAAGCACTCAATTCACATTTACTTGTCTTTGAGGAAGCAGATTATCTTAGATTTGGAGTTAAACTTGTTGTACTGTAGTGCTGATATTCTAAACTCTCTCCAACAGGGGAACGTCATCCAGAACGCACTTAGTTCTACCAAAACCACCAACAAATCAACCCTATGTATCCACAGACTGTATCGCTCACTGAATAAAGTATAAAGATCATTGTTTCCACACAACTGTTTTATGGTATCTTCAAGTGTTTTTCCTCAAACTAAAACTCATAGTTGCTGATTTTTTACAGTTAATCAAAAAATGCCATTGTGTCTTATAATCTTCACATGCTGCATCAGCTGATAGTTTACATTATAGCTCCATTAGCTTAGCACTGTTTTTAGACTGAAAGCAGCCACATTAAAACCCCAAATCTCCTACATTTTCTGCACTGTTTGTGTTGTCAATAGTTGCATCAAAGATCTATTTGGAATCCAACAAACAAGGTCAGAACATCACAGTTTAGTCTGAACCGTGGCGCAACGTTAAAGATACTAACATCACAAAATAACTTCATATCTTCATCATGAGCCTCATAATCAAAGTTACACATGTAGAAGAAACGCTGCCATCTCATCGTCAAACTCTATTATTCTCATTTATATCTGTATCCAGTGGTGAAAACAACAACAGTGCCTCTCGCTATTGATCAGATTTTCACTTTCTCTCACTCTATAAGTTGTTTCTTAATGGTTCTCATCCCATCTGGTCACTTTCTGATGCTTCGGTCAAAGGTCATGTGGTGTTAGTTTTCCTCAGCATACGAGAGTGACTCACTACTCCCTCTAGTGGTCACATAAACCCACCAGCCCATTGGTGTGTTCATATTATATTATTTATTACACATTATATCATATTCATATTCAGTTCATATCTCTACAGTCCAATACACTGGTGTCTTTCTTTGGCAGAACTTCACAGCTCTTTACTCTCAACATGCTAATGCTAATGTTAGGTCATTTTTTAAATATTTGAAAATAGAAATAATGCATATACTCCTTTAAGGATATAAGACATTTTGCTGTTCATCTGGTCATTAATGGTTATTGTTGGGTTCATTCATTCACTCATTTTCCTTGGCTACCATTGGATGGCAGATGTGATTTCATACCCACGGGGGTCAAGGGTTAGAGATTAATTTAAGAGGGTTTGCTGGGTCCTACATGTCGTGAACATCCTGATGTATTTATTAAGTAACACGAAACCAAAAACAAAACAAAACAAAAAACTAAGATAAAAATAAACACCAGACCTCAGGGACATGGGTTAAAAGGTTCAACTGCTCCTGTCCACCTACAGAGCTTCTCTGTATTGTCAGTGTTCATTAAGATGGAAATGTCCTGAGGCTGTACACTTTCAGATAAACTATACACATAAGTGGAAGTCAGAGGGGCAGATTGTAAACTTCACTAGCATTTGGGGCTGAGTTTATCAACGGGCCTAAATCAGACTAAACTTATGTGTATTAGAAGAAAATTAAAGGGAGTATAGCTGTGCTAACGATGACAATATCATTCTCTTCACTCTGAAATGTTGGATTTTGATAAATCACTGGAAAGTAGTTACTTGCTGACATGACTGTCACCATAAAATGAATCATAGATGTGGAAATTCCCAGGGTTTTTCCAATATAGAATCTCAGTTTCAAATTAAAGGGAACTGAAAACAGCCTCATGGATAGAGCACTTAGAGCATTTTACATCAGAGTAATATAAGATATCGATACTTAAGTGGTTAAAGACCGAAACAGTAGGTAGCAACAAAAAGTGTGTTTAAAAACTTTTGAATCTCTAATCCTGTCAATACATTGAAACATTCATTCATTCATTCATTTTTTGGACCTTCTTTAGGGTCACTGGAGCCTACCTATGTGCAAAGGTGAGCTGCACCGTGGACATGTCAACTGTTCATCGCAGGGCTGACACATAGAGACAAACAACCAATCATTCTCACGTTCACACCTACACGCAATTTAGATTAATTATCCTATCAGTGCGTGTCTTTGAATGGTGGGAGGAAGTCGCAGTGAACCCACGCAGACACAGGGAGAACATGCACCCCCACCCACATCGACTGGTGTTGGAATCAAACCCAGGACCTTCTTGCTGTGAGGTATGAGTGATATCCACTGCACCACCGTGTCGCCCCTTACGTTTCAGGTAAAAATCAGTTTCTCAGCTTTTCAGCCACATCAGATGCATCTTTTTTGGATGTTCAGAGGCTCCGTAGCGAACAAGGAAACACCATCAACTTCTGTAATATTGATTCACTAGTAAAACCCATGTAGTTTGATTAATGACAGTGGTTGTAGGTGCTTATTTTTATGTCTGTTAATGATATATTCTGCTGGAAAAAGTCACTTCTTCCTCAGTTTTCTCGGTTTTGCTATGATAACCTGAATTTACTCCGAGCTGTTACATGATCAGCCAATTAAATACAGGAAAATACCTGATTTTCACTGTAAAATGCAGAGAATAATATTGTGATGAATGCCATAGTCACTACAAAAGTAGTTCTAGGTCTGTGCTGCATCCTCTTTTTCCTCCAAAGCATAAAACATACAAGAATTAACGGATGATGTGTTCAGTGTGAAATCCATCTCTTCTACTTAACCCTTAAAGACCCAAACAGCCACTGGCGACCAAAACCATCTAACGATCTAAACGGTTTAATACCTGTCAAACCACTGATCCTATTAATACATGTCAGTAATTGGTGTAAAATACAGTTTGTCATCTTTTCATGGTCATAAGATATGACTCATTTGGACGTTCAGAGGCTCCGTAGTGAACGTGAAAACACTGTCATCTTCTACAACGTTAATTCACCAGTAAAACCCACGGAGTTGGATCAATGACAGTGGATGGAGATGCTTGTTTTAATGTTCAGTTATTGGTATTTTGGCTGAAAAAGTCACTTTTTCTTCAGTTTTCTCTGTTTCTGTTATAATAACCCTCAACTTTAATCTGAGCTTTTATGAACATCTACATGATCAGTGAATTAAATATAGGGAAATACCTCATTTATACAGAAAAAAAATTTAAATACAGAGGATAATATCATATAAAATGCAAAAGAAGGAGGATAATATTACAAGAAATGCTGATAAATCCCTTAGGAAAGGTCAAATATAGAGAAAAATTCATTTTCTCCATATTCGCAAAAGTAGCCCTGAGGTCTATATGGCTTAATATGATCACAGTCATGCACCAACCAACCAATTTTTCATATGTATTTATTTTAAGGCAACCAACAAAATGCACGCTGTGACAGAAAAAGCCAAAACACAACAACTCACTGATATTTACTCAAGAGGGGAGGACATAATGAGCACCAGAGGATGTGGATGCACAATTCATATAAATAAACGGCAAGAACTGATCTGAAGGGTGAGAATAATCTAATTTAGTGACTGTATGCGACATAAATGCAAACATTATATCCAGTGTGTTTCTTCTCGTCCCTGTCAGTGGGAAATAGCAGTCTGTTCATGCCTCTACAAAATGGAGGCTGGCTAGCATCACGCGTGGCAGTCCCAGAGTGCTTGTAGTCTATTAGTTCCCCTGCGCCTCATCACCGCTGACTGTATGACAAGCACAACACGCAGAAAGCAGCGAGCGGCGTGCACGGACGGCGGCACAATGTCACGTCTTACCCCCTAGGAGGGATCAGCATGAGTGTGTGTCTAAAAGGAGAGTGCACGGAGGGTGTAGGAGTTTGTGACCGTATGTGCATGTGTGTATGAACAGTGTATGTGCGTGTTAGTGTTGTGTACGTAACCATGTGTATCTGTGTTTAAGAGGGTGAGCTGACCCAGATCTGCTTATTAGCATCAGGAGGAGGGGGCGGAAGTCACTTAGAGCTTTGTGCCTGAGCAGTGAACTGTGCTCGTGATTCATGACACACCATCAAGCTTCATACAGTAACACCCCTCCCACCCCCACCCACGCACAGACACTTCCCTCTTTTTCATCCGCTGCTTCCAAATGTCCACACTATCCAGGAAATAAACCTCATAAATCCAGAAATAATACGCTTTTCTCTCTTCTTTGGCCATGCAGTGTATCGGCCTTATTTAACACAAAAAGGCCCAGTGCTACTTCTGTGGCAGTTCTCAAATTAATTTTTCTCTGTTTTGATTCTTTCTTAACCCATAAAAACCCGGTGCTATTTTTGTGGTACTTCCTAAAAGATTTTTTCTTTCTACTTAACCTTTCTTAAGTAATTTATCACCATTTATTGTAATATTATCCTCTACATTTTATGTTTTTTCAGTGTAAATCATGAATTTTCCTATGTTTAATTTACTGACCATGTAGATGTTCATTAAAGCTCATATTAAAGTTGAGTGTTATTATATCAAAAACAGAGAAAACTGAAGAAAAAGTAGCTTTTTCAGCAGCGATATCAATAATTGAATGTAAACCACATGTCTCCATCCGCTGTCATTGATCCAACTCCATGGGTTTTACTGGTGAATCAATGCTGTAGATGATGACGGTGTTTCCATGGTAACTATAGAGCCTCTGAACGTCCAAATGGGTCATATCTGATGACCACGAAAAGATGACAAACTGTATTTTACACCAATTACTGACATGGATTGATAGGATTAGCGGACCAACAGGAATTAAAGAATATAGATGAGCAGATGATTTTGGTCACCGGTGGCTGTTTGGGTCTTTATGGGTTAAGTGATTTACCTCCATTTATTACACTAGTATCCTTTGTATTTTACACTTGTCTCAGTGAAAATCAGGTATTTTCCTCTATTTAATTCACTGATCATGTACAGTCGTGCTCATACATTTCCATACCCTGACTGAATGCACATGGGATGGTCTTGGATGTTCCAACATGATAATGACCCAAAACATAAGGCCAAGTCGACCTGTCATTGGAACAGCAGAAAAAAGTGCAGGTGAAGGAGTGTCCATGTGAGTCTGCTG
>JAPQRP010000028.1:35842427-35886046 GCA_037367295.1 Apogon hyalosoma
AGGTGGACCTTACAGACCCTGGAGACCACATTGGACCTGAGACTGTTGACTCACTGTCCTCACTGGAACTGTTGCTGACACTGTCTTATAACGTGTGCAAAAATTACCATAAATAGTCACTTGCCCGATAAAGGGATAAATATGACAGATTAAAGATGGTTGATGGAAACTCAGCAGGAGTCCTGACGCTGCAGTCGTTTATGATGGGACAGCCACTTTCGCATAGAAAAGTTGAAGCGAAAAATAATAAAATGAGTTGGGTATTTGAATAAGTAGAAAACAAAATAAAGACATGTACAGTCTTGAAAAATGAGCAGATACAGTTAAAATCCAAACCAGGATTTCTGTTGATTTTTAATCCTATAAATGTCAGTTTGAATGTGTGATGCCATGTAGTTTATTAAAAAGCAACACAAGCCCTGTTGGCGGTTGCGTGGTGAGCAGGATGTGGGACGTTTTTTGGCAGTGTACAAAATTATCCCAATATTGGAATAATATCAGCGAAGAATTTGGACAAATATTGGGATAAGAACTTCCAAGGACATGTTCTGTGCTAAATTTGGGTCATTTAACAGGAAAAGACAAACCAAGTAAAGATAAATATTTGACTAAAATCCTCTCGGTAGCATCTAAAAAAAAAAAACCATCACATGAAAATAGTGTAAAGAGGACCCACCTACCCTAAATAATTGGAGACGTTGTGGAAGAAATTCACAACATGGACTTATATCATAAGACTGTTGTAAGCAACATGTGAAGATCGATGGAAAAATGGACAATATACAGGACGACAACTGACACTATGTTCTAAATGTTTGAGCTGTAAAATTTCAAAAATGAAACCTACGTTAAAAAAAAAAAACACACACACAAAATACGAGATATTTTCCATTTAATACACAGTGGAGGGATTTGGCTTTGTTTCACATCAGAGTCTTGGACATGTCAAAGATTAGCAACAAAACTGATTTCATTGCATCAGTAGTTTTTGTGTGGTGCAGAAATGCCTCATTGACTTATACTGAAACCACATGTTTTTAATCATATAAAAAGTACAAATGTAATGAAATCAGTGTCACTGCCAATCTGTGACCTGTCCAGGACTCTTCATCCCTCCATCCTTTATTATATGGAAAATATCTCATCTGTGTTTTTTTTTTTTTTAATAAAACAAGTAGCATCACGTATCCAAAGTTCCATTCAAAGTGTTAACGGTTAAAATCCAGTGAGTTTTAAACCTAAACATTTCTTGACAGTTTCAACACTACATTAAAACGGATTAGACTGAGTGCTTGGTTACTGAGAATATAATTTTTTTTTTAAATCCCAGTGACATTTGTGCAAGAAATCAGTTATACTAGTAAATCTGGATATAAATAAAAAGCATTTTTAAAAAAAACAACAAAGTGTTGAAACTTTGGCCTCAGAATAAATGGGCATTAAATTGGTCTTAGATACATTTTATCTCAAAAAGTCTTGTTGAAACCTTCAGAAATATTACTGCAGAGGCTCAATAATAGGAAGTGCAGTTTAGAAACAATCACCAAAAAGTGCAATCTAATGTCGATGGTGCTACATAAACAGTGTGGAATTTTGATTTTACAGGTTTTAACATGCACTGTTTAATATTTTGTTTTTTCTTCAGTTTCTTTCATTGTGGATTCATTCCTCGGTTTGGATCTTAATCTCACTGGTTCACCTGTAATTGATTCCACAAGTCTGACCCTCCCTCTTAAGGTAAAAAAAAAACAAAAACATAAAATCAGTTTGATGGTCTGTTTGAAGAGCAAAATACCTGTTGTATGAAAAATGGCAGAATATATTTATTAGTGGCCGTTTGTACTTACAGGGTGAGTGCTATAGTATCCAAACCCATAAGAAGCCTCCGTTCGTGGCCCGGCCTTTCACGCTGCCCAAACAGACCGGCTACATGTTGTCCATGGGTCTGTCTGACTTCACTGTGAACTCTGCCTCCTATGCGTACTACTCTGACGGACAGCTTACCATGTTTATTGATGATCACATGGTAGGTTCACTGTGGCACAATAACAAAGAAATACAGGGGATAGAAAGGTGCAGAAAAAACATTAGGAACACCGCAAATTATTTGGTTCTTCTTACCAAGATAAAATAAACTTAGATTTTAGAGGTGTTAGATAATTCATCTTGTTTTAACCCGTAAAGACCCAAACAGCTACCGACGACCAAAACCGTCTACTGATCTAAAATGTTTAATAACTTCTAAACCACTGATTCTATCAATACATGCAAGTCATTTTTGTAAAATGCAGTTTGTCGTCTTTTCATGGTCATCAGATATGACCTATTTGGACATTCAGAGGTTCCGTAGTTACCATGGAAACACCGTCATCTTCTACAACATTGATTCACCAGTAAAACCCATGGAGTTGAATCAATGACAGTGGATGGAGACACTGGGTTTATGTTCAGTTAATGAGAGATTTTCCTTAAAAAGTCACTTTTTCTTCAGTTTTCTTGTTTTTTTATGACTTTTTTTAAAGAACTTCTATTCATTCAAGTTTTATAACAACTTTACAAACATTAAACAAACAAGCATAAAAAAAAAAAACTCAGTAAAAATTTTAATTACAATGATGCTACAAGACTGGTTTATGTAATATATGCTTGTGCAACATCACTAGCACACTGAGGTAGTACATAATGCTTGCACAATAGCATGTTTTATCTGTTTTTGATATAATAACCTCCAACTTCAATCTGAGCTTTTATGACCATCCACATGATCAGGAAATTAAATGCTGGAAAATACCTGAGGTTTACTGAAAAAACGCAAAATACAGAGGATTATATCATAATAAATTCTGATAAATCACTTAAGAAAAGTTAAATATAGGCCAAAAAAATTTGGTTTTTGGAACAACCACAAAAGTAACACTGGGTGTTTATGGGTTAAGAGTAAAGTTCTTATCTTAAGTGTTCATACATCAGTAGACATGCTCATTTCTAGATTTAATAACCATTAAATCTGAAATCTTGCTGCATGGACAGATATCTCACTGGTTACCTTTTTCCTCAGATTTTGTGTTTTTAGACCCTTTTTTTGCTGTGAAAATATACATTTAATGGCTATTTCCATTGTTCACTGTAAATACTGTCTTTGGTTTGGCTTTTGTCATGTTTTCAGATACCGCCTACATGTCCTGTGCACCTCAACACCAGCTCAATGGGGCCTTATATTCCTCAGGTAGGTTCACTATCATCTTTGACTTCCACTGGTGGGTCCGTGGACTGTTTTCTTCACCTGGATAACGTCATCATAAGTGCATTTAAAAGCAGCAATGGCTTATTTTCTTTTTCTCTGCAGCTTCCGCAGATGTTTCCAGACCTGCTGATGAAGTTACTGGTTTATGCCAGAGATTTTCCCATGTTCTCCTTCCAGCCCGGAGCTGTTAAAGTGGGCCTCCCACTCGCCGTCAAGGCTTTCGCCATCCAGCCCAATGCCACACTGACCCCACTCTTTAAACTACACGTGGTGAGTGTCTTCTCTCTAATATGTTTCTTTGCATTTGTTCCCTGTTTAGTTCTTAATTTTGTGAAATTTTAAAGGGACAAGTATTAAAGTACATACTTTGTTAACTCAAGCAGACAAAGATAATAGGGTGAAATAGAGTCTGGTAGAAGTATTGATTAACCTTTATTACTGCAGTAAAAATTAAAACATACATACTCAAAAATGTATTTAAATTATACAAATAAAAAATAGACCATTAAAGGACATTTCTACCAGCTGACTGAACAGAATCTCATGACTATGAAACTAATAAGTTAAACCAGGGGTGTCAGATTCATTTTAGTTCAGGGGCCATATTAAGCTTAATTCGATCTAAAGTGGACCACACCAGTGAAATAATACTATAATAATATATAAATAATGTCAAGTCCAAACTTTCATCTATGTTTTAGTGCGAAAAAAGTCAAATTATGTGATGAAAATGTTTACATCTACCAACTATCCTTTAAAATGTGAATAACAAACAAACTGAAATTTCTTCAGAAAACTAAGTGCAATTTTACCAATTTCCTGTCTCAGTTTATCATTTACACATGTACATTACAACTTACAGATCACAGTGGATCAACAAATACACAAAACATTTAATAACAGGCAGAATACTGGTAAAATTGCACTTCAGACTTTTCAAAATGTTCATATTTGTTCAGGTTATTCGCATCTTTGTGAAATTATAGTTTTAGTGTAAATACAGAAAAATGACATGAAAATGTTTACATTTACAAAGAGAAAATTTTGGAGTTGTGAACATTTATAGGTTATGATAGTATTTTACTGATCTGACCCACTTGAGATTAAACTGGTCTGTATGTGGAACCTGAACTAAAATGATTAACATCTTTAGTGTAATTTTTGCATTTCACAAGCTCAGCTCAGGGGCCAGACTGGACCCTTTGGCGGGGTGGATTTGGCCCCTGGGCCACATGTTTGAGACCTCTGATCTAAACTAATTAACTTAAAATATATTAAAAAAAAAAAGCCAGACTAAAAAACTAAACATGAACTTCACTACAATACAAATACAGCAATTTTTAATGTCAGTGACAGAAGTCAAAATATAATAACTAGGGATCCACCGACATATCAGCTGGACGTCTGCATTGGCTGATATTTGCTGCACATTTATGTAATTTGAAGGATTTTTTCCACCCTATGTTTTGTAGATTCTCCAGTGTAATGTTTCATGTGCTGATTGAATTTAACTGTTGATTAATAAAATGAAATGAAACACACAGCCAAGTATTAACCTTTTATTTAGTAAAAGTAGGCCTTTTTCCTGATCTCAGATCTGTTTTGTATCTTTGGGTTTTACGTTACTGCTGCTCAGACAAAACTAAATAATTAGAGATGTTTCTTGGCCTCTTTGTAAGTACATCTACACTGGTTTATCACAATAATCCATAATACAGTTGCTTCTGCTTTAACTGGATCCTTTTTCTTTCAGGCAGCAAACATCACTGGTAAAATGTGGATCGGTGATGGACGCCTGAAAGGCTCAGTGATGATGGACACGTGAGTGTTTTAACGCATATGATCGATGCTAAAGTCCCAAAGTCAAACCCAAACTGATGATTCTGTTTCTTCTATAATAGTTTTACACTAACTCTGGCTGGGAGTGAAGTGGGACCATTCAAGGTAAAACTATGTAAAACAGTGTCACATTCTATGAAAATAATACACAGACCGTAAATAATTATAATGATCTGTTTGCAGACGACACCTTTGGAAAAACTATTGAAGACTGGACTAAAGATGGTGATCCTGCCCAGCATCAACAGTGAGTTTATTTAGATCTTTTTATTTGTTTGTGCATAAACCTTTAATGTTCTAATCTGACCTTCGGGATGAAAGTGCAAAAACTACACTGAAGGTATTAACAGTCAAGGCTGTCAAAATCATTTTAGTTCAGGTTCCACATACAGACCAATGTGATCTCAAGTAAAATAATACTAAAACATAAATAATGACAAATACAAATTTTCTTCTTGAAAAATTAAATGAAAAAAAATGTAAGTGAAAAAACAACATTACACTATGAAAATATTTACATTTACAAACTATCTTTTCACAATAAAATGCAAATAAATACATAAACAACCTGAAATGTGCTGTTTTAACAACATTACGCATGTTACTAAATTGTGTGCATTTATAGAGCTACTGTGATGTGTAAACTGTGACGTAATATTGTAGAAATTGTTCTTATTTTAGTTCCAAGCTCCAAAATGTTAATAATGTTATGCCTATTACCTAATGTTTGTGTAACTTTGTGTGTAAATGTACAAATAATAAGTCAAGACATAATATTGTTAAATTGCACTCATTTTTACCAATGACATTTCAGTTTTTTCAGGGTATTCACATCTTGTTTGGAAAATATAAATATTTTCATAACTTAAAAGGAGTTTTTTTTATTAAAACAAAGAGAAAAACATGGAGTTGTCATTATTTGTAGGTTATTATGTCATTATTTTACTGGTCTGGCCTGTTTGAGATCAATTTGGGCTAAATGTAGCCCCTGAACCAAAATGAGTTTGACACCCCCGGCATAAACTGAAATAATTGTTGCTAACATTCAATCACTAATAGTTCCTGTCCTCATTATTTTTTTGTCTTTTTGTATTTTAGAGATATTTGGCCAAGGTGTTGTTTTACCCAGAATGAAAAATGCTCAGCTGGTGTATTCAGATTTAACAGTGGAGCAGGTCAGAGTCAAAGAAAACACACACCTTTAAGTCTGTTTGATGGAACAGATGACACTTTCTTGACTTACCTTTGGCTTTGTTCTTCACAGGGATTTATAGTCGTTGCTTCAGATTTTGTGATTCTGACAGACGGACGCTCCAACTGACAAAGTGACAAACAGCTGGAGGGCAACGAACAAACCTGGGTCAGATTATGGAGGAGACGTTTGTACACGAGCAGAAAAAGTGGATCAAACTCACAATCAAACTGTATCAGCGCATAGAAAAAGGTCACTATTCAGACAGAATGGATGAATGACACTGTTTTAATATTACAAAATAAAACCATCAGAATATCCAAATGAATAAATGGGCCGATTCTACTTTTATATCAAACACACTCAGATTAAACCAGGGACAGAAAATCCTGAAAACTACAGAGTACACAGCACACACAATGTAATAAAGCTGATGTTACTTTATGAAAATAACATCTTATACTTTTGTTTTCATTTTTATAACTTCTTGCATGTAGAGAAATTAGGCAACTCATACAGAGTACTGTCTATATTTGACTCTACGATGATTTTCAAGTTGTTTTACCGAAGTATTTTTAATCATTAAAATAATATACTCACATACATTTGGCTGTTGGAGCATTTTTATTCAGTCCTCCTGGTTAATTTCAGACAATGGTAATAAGATAATGAAATTATCATAATAATTATTATTTAATATACTGTATATTGTTGGTGCTGTGTGTTGTTTTTGTCATATTTGATCATTTAACTTTTACTCATTTTATAGTTTGGATTTTATAATGATTAGTTTCCCTTGTGCTTCCCTCTAATTTACTACCCTCTGACCTTTGAAATAATACTGCACATATATATAAACCCTATTGCATTTATCAATTTTTTAAAAAATGTCTAAAACCACCTCAGCTCTGCTCAAAACTACCAAAAGTTCAATCATTTTCTAGATTTTAAGTCTTTAAAAGACAGTTTGAATACAAGATGTTGCTATTGTTTGACAAAAATAGACTTTTTCTTATGAATAGTAACCCTTTAAAATAGCATTTAAAGGGTTAAAATCCTGAAAACTTTTGAACATTTGGTAGTTTATACAATAATGTATGATGGTTTTACAGTTTTTTCTGTATGTATATTTTGTACCCAGAAGTCACAAAAAGTGTCTGTACCATAAAATACACTCGTTAGAGTAACTGACATTAGATTAAAAAATGTCAAAAAAGAAACATTTCTGCAGAAACTCACGCCATAACCTTTAATACCGCCTTAAATATCACCAAATGAAAGAGAAAAATGACAAAAATGTACAAATCTGGCCTGATGTCTATGTAAGTTCTCATTTGCCCTGGTCATTGTTACATGTACATTTTACCCCATAAAGACCCAAACCTCCACCGGTGAACCAAACCATCTACTGATCTAAAATATTTAATTACTTCTAATCCATTAATCCTATAAATACATGTAAATAATTGGTGTAAAATACAGTTTGTCATCTTTTCATGGTCATCAGATATGACCTATTTGGAAGTTCAGAGGCTCTGTGGTTACCATGGAAACACCGTTATCTTCGACAACGTAGATTCACCAGTAAAACCCATGGAGTTGGATCAATGACTTGTTTTTATGTTCAGTTATTGATATCCTTGCTGAAAAAGTCACTTTTTCTTGAGTTTTCTTTGCTTTTGATATAACTCAACTTTACTCTGAGCTTTACCGAGCATCTAAATGATCAGTGAATTAAATATAGGAAAATACATGATTTACACTGAAAAAACACAAAATAAGGAAGATAATGTTACAATCAAGGGTGATAAATCACTTAAGAGAGGTTTAATATAGAGAAAAAAATCATTTGGGAACTGACACAAAAGTAGCACTGGGTCTTCATGGGTTAAACAGCCTCCCAAAACAGTTCTCAACAGAAACTTTAACACCTGAACTCACCTGAGAGCAGTCAAGTCCCTCCAGAAGAACTTGGACAAGGACCCAGCCCTTCTACTCTCAGTGACCCTGAAACTCAGACACAACACCCACTAAAGACCCTGAACCTCAGGCTCATAAATACAGCCTTATCCTCATAGCATAAGTCAGGGGTGTTCAAATCCAGTCCTGCATGTTTTAGATACTTCCGGCACACCTGGTTCAATTAATGATCAGCTCATCGTCCAGCTCTGCAGAAGCCCGATAATGACGGAATGACCTCCAGGTGTGATGGAAGAGGGTACTACCTAAAACATGCAGGATACCGGCGTTCTCGAGGACCAGATTTGAAAACCCCTGACATAAGTGCCAGTGTCACATATTTGACCAAACTGTGATATCTGCATAAAAGGAATCAGCAGTGTTTGAAGAGTAAAGTTACACAGATATCACAATTTGGCCAAAAATATGACTTGGGCAATTATGCAATGAGGTTAGCGATATGGGATAAACAACCTACATGTGGTGGTCGGCTGTGGCTCAGTTGGTAGAGCGGGTTGTCCAGTGATCAAAGGGTTGATGGTTTGAATCCTGGCTCTGACTGCCCACACATCAAAGTGTCCTTAGGCAAGACAGTGAACCCTAAATTGCTCCCCAGTGGGGCCTTGCATGAGTGTGTGAAGGTGTATGAACTGCACTATATTAGTTCAGTTCATTAACATAGACCACTCTGGACCTCAAATGAATTTAAATGTCAATCATCTGATTCAAATGGCATCATATTTATCATCATCATATTTTTGATAGCCCCTGTCAGGTGTGCTGGAAGAGGGAAATAAACCATGCCCAACCCTTACAGGTTTAAGACATCTGCAGCAAATACATCTGATATACATAACAGTCCACTTTGAAGAGCTACTAAGGAAAAAAATGGCCTGAGTTCTGCTGATACCATAAACATAATTATTTTGTATGATTAACTGATCATATCTATCACATTTTCCTGTTTTAAGAGATGTAATGACTCCTAAAATGACACAAAACGCATATAATCCCCACTCATGAAACAATGACATCTCTTTATTTGGAAACATTTCAGAGTGCACTCTAGATTCTGTTACGTCTTTACATTCTCGGAATGTAACACCACCAAAATATAAATACAAGCCTATTTACAGCCACTGTTGTTCACGTGTTCCCCATAGAAAGACATCACACTTCATTCACTGAACAGAGACATTAAACGGAAACCTCCTGAACTGGATCAACACTTCAATCCTGAACAAACCTTTAAAACAAAGCCTCAATTTAACACTGAAACATCTGGAGGACGTGTGATGAGTTCTATGAGGAAACACTTTTACTGTATCACAAACCCCTTCAGTATAAACCATTTGTCCAGAGATGAGGGGATGAAAAGGGGAGAAACAATACTTAAGGAGTGACTGTTGTAGATCTGTGACCGACATTAAATGTGGAAGAAGGCAAACTGGACTAGAATGAAGCCCCTGGGAAAAAGGGAGAAGAAATGGAAACAAATGCACTGCTACTCACAAACACCATACGATTAGAGCCTTGAGAGTTATTTAACAGCCTCAGTCATTTAAATAAACATAAATAAAACCATCTTTATATTGTACGGGAAAAAAAACAACCCAACATGATCTGTTTCAAACTCACAGTAGATGAAAACGGTGATGCTTGTTATTTGTTAAAGGTCTTCTCTTGGCATCAAATTTTTCTCAAAGTTGAGAAACGAATATTTTTTTGTCATGATAACAGATTAATTCATAGTGTTAGCTCAAGAAATGAGAAAAGCGTGTTTTCTTTTATGGTGGTGACTTTCTATTAGGGACAACATTCACTTCAATCATTTTCTCATGTCAATATATCTTGTTACTTCAAGAAACTGTTCTTAAAATGGAGATAAATGACCCCATCACAAAAAACAAGCTTCTCACACAGAATTATCTTCAGATAAGTGCAAACTTGGGTTAGTTCTCAACTTCCAAAATATTTTGCAGTCCTCAACAGCTATTATCGTTAGAATGATGAGCATTCACAAAAAAACACCTTGTTTCTGCCGTTTCACTATGTTCTTTTCTTATCTTTATGTATATGTTAGTACATTTAGCACGCACACTAAAAATAAGTTAAACATTCAAGTATGCACAGTCTCATACTGCGACACAAGACGATACACAGCGCCTTATCAGAGTTAGTGGAAACACTAAAGGAGGGTCAAGAGAAATCCAGTCACTTTTTGCCAGAACCTAAACCAGATTGACCTCACGTGACCCCAACATTGTCGGCAGAACCAGCATCTGCATGAGGCGTGATGTCCAAGTCCAACAAGAACATAGAGACTTAACCCCGATAAACAGCCCGGACTGGTCTTTATCAGCACCTCCTTCTGCTCCTGCGCTGTGGACTAATTTGGTCCCTTGATAGATTTACATTTGATGGTAGTAACAGTAAATTGCTAAAACCTAAAACAAACATGGCACGTGTAGAGCAGTTAATTTACAGGAGTTTAGTGTTTTAGCACCCTCAGTGTTCACCAAGAACCCTGTTTTTCTTTATCCTCTGAGTTACACTGGTCTTTACTACCAACACACTCATACAAAACTGGATTAACAAAGAATATAGCAGGTTTCCATTGGAGGCTGTCCTCATACTTCCATTCGAATAAAAGCTGTAACTACAAACAGGATGACTTGGTGTATTCATACTGTACTTTGACTTTTCCAGTGGCAGCACAGGCTTAGTTCATACATCTACTGTGGGCGATACACCGACTATGGACCACACAAATTCCAAAAACTAACCCTGAATTTGTCATGCTATAAGTCAGAGTGAAGATTATTCTAGACATTGTTGTATCTTCTGTTCAGCCAGTCCACAAGGTTCCTGAAAAGTGACTTGATTTCAGCTTCTCAGTGTGAGTTATTTCCCATGGTGGGTTAAGAGTAATAAAGAATATCAAAAAAAAATGAAACGTTTAAGA
Organism: Apogon hyalosoma; assembly: GCA_037367295.1. Lineage (NCBI taxonomy): Eukaryota > Metazoa > Chordata > Actinopteri > Kurtiformes > Apogonidae > Apogon > Apogon hyalosoma. Next base: position 35,853,627 of record JAPQRP010000028.1, read on the forward strand.
TGGAGAAGAGAAAGGAAGAACAGGGAGATGTTGATGATAGTGTGGAGGCACAGTGTGGATTTTTAGAAAAGAGCTTTTTAATATCACAAGACAAAGTCCCATGAGCTTCAAGTGCAGTCCAATTCAACCCTGTTTGTTCTTTAACAGTCATCAGCTCGACAAGAGGCAAAGTCCTGTGACAGGCACACAAACATACGTAGACGATGGGGTTGTGGTGTTTAGGCTGTGCTGGCAGATGAGGTGACGGCTCCCCTTTGAGGGGAAAAAGTCTGAGAGGTCCATTGGTTCATGATGTCAAGGCCAGGATCATTTGTCTGCAACGGCTGCTGCCATGGGAACGCGCATCGTACCACGAGCCGTCGCCGCCAACTCCTCAATTTCTGTGTTTAGTCGTCTGATGACCCACTCCATCGCCTCCCGACCCTGAGACACAATGGACACTAGAGTTACACACCAGACAAGAACTGGAAAAAACTTAAATCTTACCAAGTGTTCAAGATTTTTTTTCTTAATTCAAGCAAAAAAAATCTGCCAATGGAACAAGTGAAAACTGTCTTGGTAAGATTTCTTGAAATAAGACTTTCAAGATCTATTGTCTAAAAATCAGTTCTTATATCTCACTGAAAAGTTACTCTTTAGGTGATTATGTCTTATTTTAAGTGTGATGAGATATTTGGACAAGAAATGAGAAAAATACACTTGGTAAGATTTAGATTTTTGCAGTGTGGGGACGTTATTAAAACACACTGAGAAGATTTAAGGTGAATTCACCTTTCCAGCATTGGTCGAGATGGTTTTGGCCATGAGACCTTCGAGGTAACTGCTCAGACTGACGCCTTTCACACTGATCAGAGCCTCCTGTGTCAGCACCGTCCTAAATACACAACAAAGAACAGCAAAAATGTCAACTCTGGATTTCTCTCGGATTATAATATACACATTTTTGCTGCAGATATGGCTTTAGAAATTCAGTATATCTCTATCTACTATGTCAGATTGGGTACCTAAAGAGGAACAGTTAAAACCAAGTACACTAGATGTTACAGCTGTACGATTTAGTGAAAAAGTGATGGTTATCAATGGCTTTTGTGTTACATAATGAATTCCTCTTTGGGATTAATATAGTTCATCTGAATGTGAGCAGGGTTTTTTTTCCAACTCACTTCACTCAGAATAACAAAGTAAAACTCTTATTTGATCTTACATTTCAAATGTTTTACATACAGTACACCTTGCTGCACCGTGTCAACAGTCAAAATATCACCACACACTTTTAACTGCCTTTTACAAATATAGAATTGCATATACTGAAATTGACTGTGCAGTTTTTGCTAGGTTTAATGTTATTTTGACCAACAAATAAAAGCTGCAAAAAACTTTAGTTATGTCTAGGGCATTCTGATTGTGTGGTTTAATTTTTAGCCCTAGTATAGAGCAGGCATAAATGAGAGTAACAGATTATCATCCAAGGAAAGGAATAACTACAGACCCAGAAAGGAAAACAATGACAGCAGCATATCCTGTTCTTAGAATAAATAATAAAAAAGGGCATCAAGATGAAAATGTCACCTCTGATTAAACAAAATGTTCTCAGTGAATCACTAAAACAATACTTAATTTTATAGCAAATCACAGGTGTCATTTATTTATTATTTTAGAAATGAAAGCTACTTAAATGAGTAGAGTCACTTACTTTTCAGGATCCTGTGGATGTGGTTTGTAGGTCAGTTTCTCATCTACGGACACAAGGTTAGTGAAGGAGATCTGATGGAGGAAAGGAGCTGGCTTTAGTATTTTTATAAAACAATTCCCATCATCTACATTTTAATGTGCAGTACCTGTAAGAATGTTTTCCATATATCCTTAAACTAATGTTAACTTGTCACAGCAAAGAAAACACACAAATTATTACATTAACAGCTGTATTCAACTACAGACTAGAAGTACTCTTAAACATTAAAAAAGTTTCAAGTTTGATTAAATAATGATTAATTAATTTTTGAGGTTTAAAATACTAAATATTTGCTTTCAGCATTACATTTTGTAAGCTTACAAAAATGATGTGAAATACATTAAATAATCCAGTAATTTGATAACAGGATAAATTATTTAAGTAGATTAAGTAGGTGATCCACCAGTTATTAATTAACTAAAACACAGACAGAAAATGATAAACTATAGATTGTAGCAGCCTACAATGTCTGTGCTTATATTTCTGTTCTAATTTTTCCAGGCTTTTAATAGAGATGATCCGTGTGTGGTACATTTACTTACATTTGTAGATTTAAGTTCAAAGGTCTTCTCTTTAGGGTCGACAACTGAATGCTCTTGGACATATGTGCACGTTCTTGTTACCCCGATGATCTGTAGGAAAAATAAAATAATTCAGACTTGAACCCTGTCCACACCAATGCTGATATTTACTATTTCATGGATGTTTCCCCTTATTGATCATGCAACCTTTGTTTTACAGAGTATCTCCATATGCAGCAAATCGCACAAACTACAAGCACAAGGTGTCAGTTCAGGGTGTCTGAACAATCAAATTTGACTGTAGGTGTGAATGTATGTGTAAATGGTTAGTGTAAATGTGTCTGTGCTGACCACAATCTACTACAACTACTATGGCGACTTGAAGAAAATATCAAAACTACCCCAACAACAAGGGCAAACCAAAAGTAGAGTTGTACATATCTACCACTGGTGATGTTTAAGGCATAAATGAAAACATGGCAATGTCACAAAGTAACTCTCATTTTTTAAACTTTCCATTTTCACTGTCGACAGATGAGTCTCAAAAGATCTTCATGTTTGAAAGTGTTATAATCTCTACTGGTCTCTCCCGTTAGTCCACTTACAGACTTGGCTATTGCAGGCAGTCCCCACTCTGTGCTGAGCAGTCTGGTGCTGTGTAACCGGCCATCTGTGTCCACACTTCTGTCCAGGACATCTACACCAAACACACTGGGGTTCATGGGGTTAGGGTACTTCTGCATCGCTGCCTTGGTCACCGTCTCCCATGGGTGGCTGTTAGACAAACATTTTACTGTCAGAAACAGTCTCACATACCTCAGACCTGTTTATCAGTCTCACAATACAGCTGACAATGAGTCATGTTTAAAAATCTTATCACTAAACAGATTTTTTCAGACTCTTTCATAGGGAGCCTCTATGAATTATTATATGCACATGATAGTTAATTTTCTTGTTTGAATAATCACAAGGGAAAAAATGTCATTTTAAGACTTTGTAGGCTTCGTGTTTTTAGCTATTAATTAATCAAACAGAGCTAAAACATCAAATAGAGTAAATAACAAAGACAAGCACAATACAAAAAACTGTTATAAGAATATAAATCAGTCTAACAAAGGACAGGGTGATCATAACAATGGAAATCATGTATGATTTATAATTTATTGTCATAAATACATTCCATTATACTACCTTGACTGAATGTAACAAATAGAAGTCAGAAATTGATAAGGTCAAGGACTTTGGAAGCATTAACAGTATACATAACCACTGAAAGATAAATACATCTTTTTGTATTTTATCTGTCTCGCTGCAAATGCATATATTTTAAGTTATATACCAGTATTACACCATACTTAGTCGAGAAACACAGGATATCGGATATGGTGGCATCGCTGTAGCCTCGAAATTTAACAGAAACATATAAATAAATAAATAAATAAATAAATAAATGGATGGATGGAATATTTACGGTATTTTTCGTGTGCAAAGATGCATCATAAGTGTTCTGTTGGAAATTGCGCAAAGAGAAAGAGTAAATATCAAGCTAGTGTCGATCAAACGTAAAACCCAGCTTCAGACTGACGGCAGGAGAAACGCCCCCCGGACTAACATCATCCTCATAGATATTTCCAGAAACGTCTGTCGGTGGACATGGAATGTATTTTGTCACACGGTTAAGATTTAATACCAAACATAAACAAAACCAGACGATCATTGCGTAGAATCCCATCCCGTCCTGTTGTCGTTCACAGACCGTTATGTAACACGTCTGATCCCAGGACATACCGTCACGAATCAAGAGGAAGATCATGTTCTCATGATTATACGACACAAAAAACACGCGAATCACACGATCAACTATCCATTCGAGACCAGGAAGATTAAACGAGTTGATAAAATTAAGTAATTAGCTACTGTTAGCTAGTCACCTACTATTAGTGTTAGCCTCCGTAGGCTAACATTAAATAGCTAGCTTTAACTAATATATAAGTTAAGAATTAGGGCATTAGCTACATGTCAAATTGCTAAAACTATGGACTGTGAACACTTATAATGCAAAGGCAATGATAATTTAAGATGAATGTTTGCAAATGATGATGTTAGTGACATAACAAACGAATGGTTAGGTAATTTCATCTAAGACTCTGAAGTTACTCAACTCAACCTTTAGCGGCTAAAGATGCTAGCAGCTTCAACCGGCGGGTGGTACAAAGAACTACTGAAGTGATCACGACACGTTTCTACAGGGTTTTAAAAGGGTTCCGAGCCGACACGTAAAAGACATTATTACGGACAGAAAACTACTCACTTGAAAATGTGCTCTGACGCCCAGATCTTCATTTTAACGGGGTTTTCTGTCAGAGCTCGGGAGCCGGCGACTAATGACAGCGTGCCCGAAGGAGGAAGGAGGAGCGGAGGCAGGAAGCCTTCAGCTGGGCGGCGGCGATGACACGCCCCCTGGTGGCGGAAAGAGGACATAACACCCTGGACTTCTGCTGTAAAACTCATAATAACATGAAAACATAATCAGTATGACAGTCCTTCAAATATTAATATAGCGTATTATACACCAGATAAAGCTCACAGAAACATGCTAAAACATTGTGTAAAATGTGTGTGAGTTTTGGTGAGTTATGACACGTCAGGCTCATACAGGTGTCACTTTCCAGTGGATTAACCCTAATCCCAAACCTAGATCCTTCCCTTAAAGATTAATGTTAAGTGTACTGAATATCTTAAATTAATGACTTAACTACAACAATAATTTTGTTTTTGTTATTTTGTTATAATAATGGCAATTCTCATATTAAACAATGGCTTTTTTCCTGGGTAAGGCTAATTCATAAATGAGATTTGTCAGTATCAGGCATAACTGATAACTCATTCAAGAGCCCTAAAGGTAGATTTGTATTACATTAGGTTAATGCAGTTTTTTGTTTCATGAATGTTGCTATAAAACAGCTACACATTTTTACTGTTCTTTAGTTGTATTCAGTTTATTTTCACTTGTACAACCAAAGTTGTACCACATCATGAAATGATACTTCCACTAGTAATATTACTGTGTGTGTTATTTTATTATTTTTAATTGCTTAATATTTAATCCATTACTACAATGAAAAAAACCCTCAATGAAATTATTTATCACAAACTATCTAGTAAGAATAAACGTTTGATTATGATAATTGCTATTGTAGATATCTTCAATATAATAACAGACATAGTTAAGCTTTACTCTGGCTTATAATGGGCTTGTGTACTCATATTCAGAACAATCCATGGGTTATGTATTTAGTAAATCTCAAACGCAATGTAAAACCTCCATTGGTGAAAAAAATTTGCAGTAACCAACTTACAACTCACCTTCATGAAGTTTTACTTTTGTATCAGGTTACTGTAAAATATTTAGGTATTATGCATTGTATCAATATTAATAATAATAAAAAATATTCATACACTTTTTTTTTTACACAATTACACAACACTGTTGTTAAAGGAACACCTTGTACTTTTGACACTCCGCCCATTATTTTATTTTTAAAATCTTTTCTTGATTTATTTTTTTTACGTAACAGAACATTCCAAAATTTTGAAGTTACCATTTTACCTCTTTTTTTGCCCTTCACCTTTAAAAGTCCTTCAAACAAAGACGGCTCCTCAAAGATTACTTGAAGACCATTGTATAAAATATTACACACTCAGAGTTTTATTTTGTCCAAAGTTTTTGATAATAGGTTTTATTGTAATGTTTCAATTTATTCAACCCTTTCTTTTATAAATCAATAAAGTATAAAACAATAAATGTCACTGATACAAAATACATCATTTGTTGTCGTTTAGGGGCGGGATGAGGGACTGTCAGGGCTGTCATTCAGGGTTCAGCGTAGTTTTTATTGGATAGACTGAAGGGAACGTATGACGTCACTACGTACGCACTGTCCTTGAAGCCGTATCACAGTCAAGATGGTCGCATACTGGAGACAGGCAGGCCTCAGGTAAACTATTAATAATGTTATTCGCAGAGTTAGCTTTGTGTTTCTTGTTGATCAGTTGAGTTTTAATTAGAGATCTGCTACACAACCAGATATTTGTTTAGTGTCCTTATCTCTATTCTTTCTAAATCCTTCGTTGAGCTAGCTGCGATGCTAACTGTAGTTAGCTTATTTGACATGCGCTATAACACAGGACTGTTGCTAATAACTGCAGTAGCACGAAATATATTACTGTCATTTCAAATACAAATGGCGCTTTAGTTGTCTGTAAAGCAGTGAACGTGTTTGTCTGGTTTGTTTGCTGTCATTATCGCATGTCCTTTAGCATACAGCTAGCTAATATGTGTGTTCTCTCTGCAGCTACATTCGCTTCTCCAGCATCTGCGCCAACGCGGTGCGGGCTGCACTGAAGCCGCAGTTCAAAACCGAGGCAGTGAAGGCCGCAGAATCCAGCGTCAAAGTCGCAAAACCCAAAACAGCAGCATGTAAGATCATCACACATATTGTAGCATGTATCATGATGGCACGAATTAAGATGTATCTAACAATGTGAGTGCATTTGACCGCTGTCTGCCTGAATGTCAACATGGCTTTGAGCTGTTCCTGCTCAGACACCTGTCAGAAAGTGAAGGAAAGGGAGCAGATGTCTGGCTTCCTTCACCTTAAGACAGCATTTTTGTTAAAAGTAGCGTGGCAGATAATTTATTCCATCTAGATTTTGACATAGAGTATTAGCTTATACTCAAGCCCTTAGATCCAGCTGAATTTATCACACAATACTCAAAGTACAGACCGCACAGTAAAAGAACTAAAATTGTTTTAATTAAAATGTGAAACAACTGAATCAATACTTTGTATGTGCAGGATACTCGAAACTTCATTTTCCCATTTCTGCAGACAGCATCTACAACATATTATCACTTGGGTGTGTAATGTTTGCAAAGGGTTCAGCCATTGATGTTTTGCATCAAGAGCTTAATCAGAATTCAACTGGACTTTTGATTTTTTGGTCATTGTTACATTTTAACAGAGATAGCTTCTCTGTTGAGAAAGTTCACTTTACTATCCAAATAGAAGTGCTGCACATTATTAATATGCAGACGGATGTGTTTTAAATTGCATGCTACTTTTTTCCTGTAATATTTGCTGAAGCTATATTTAAATATGTACTGTTGCATGCAATATCTGTGTTCATTAGGGACATACTTCATCCTAATAATATGCCTTCAAATTTGACCCTCTTAGTTGTCTTTTGTGGTTTGTAGCACAAAATTATTGTAACTCTTTGCAGCTCAGTTTATGTTACTTCTTCCACTGCACATAGAATTGTAGGTAAAAGTAGTCAGAAAAGCCCTGTGCAAAATGAGACAGGATGCAATGTCTCCTATTTGACCTTAACCCCATGTCACCTAATCTACAGGGGCTAAATATCTGGAATTCCTTACAGTTGTTGTGAACTGACAGCCCTTTCCCACTAACATTGAATTGGTAGCATTCTGGTTCATGAATGCAGTTTTGAAAAATTCTGAGCATTTTGACCAAAAATAAACTGTTGTGGAATCATGAAACACTGGTTGCCAGCAGGATCCAAAAACAAAAACAAACCAACCAGATTTTCCCTTAAACAGATGATCTGTTGGGGTCATGTTGTATTATACAGGTTGGGAATAATGGATGGGAACACTGAAATGTAGAATTTAAGAAACCAGTGGAAAATAGGACTACTTGGTGATTTATTCATATGTGCTGAATTTTATGTAAAGATGGAAAGTAGCACAAGGAAGAGTAAGCAGAGTAGCTTCACATGAATGCAAGAGCAAATATTAAACTGTAAAGAAATTTGAAGTATTTTAGAAACTGGGGGAAAAAAGGTGTCAATGTCGAGCTGGACAGAATAACATGTTACCGTCAAATGTTAATGACACAACCTTGATTAGAATAGTTACACTCAAAACCTTTGTAAATGTGGGCTGGTTCCCGAACTGGTTGATGAACCAGAAATTATTTGGTGGAAAAGGCCTCTGAGAAAGAACGAAAAAATTAAATTTCATCCAGTTTTCAGGCACTAAAACACCTGGGATTGTCATGACATGAATGACTGAGATTCTACATATACATCAATACAGCACAGAAGCTGCATTTATAGTGATTTGGGGTGGGGTGGGGGTGCGTATGACAACTAGAGATGATTATTAGCCTTTGGTTAAACTGGCTGTAAAGGTAATATATGGTAAATGTTTGTTTTGCTCTGTCTCCCCCTCAGGATGTGATCCTGTGATGTAGATAATCCTTTTCTAGAAGTTGTGATGTCCTGATGATGTCCTGCTGTGGATAAAAGTAAAGATGGTTGGCATCCAGATCGTCTGTGGAAGTGACCAGGACCTGAATGAAATTGCTGTTATTTTTCCCTTTCATTTGTAATTAAAGTCGTATTAATGGTAGAATTATTCGTGTCCTTGTATTTCTTCTCCTATTATTCAATGTTTAAAGCACAAAAAACAGACATTGAATTGTTTCCATTTTTATTTTGATATAAACGAATCAGTACACTAGTCTACAGGCATATACAGAAACATAGTATTTACAGAGGTATGTGTGTGTGTTGATCCATGAGTATATAAATGGTTTGCTGAATGTGAACTATCTCTGTATGAATGTTAACAGTGGGAAACAGGATTTAATTTACACCAGTAGAAATCTGAATTAGAAATCAAAACGCATGCATTGAAAATGACATAAAATACATAAATAAGTACGGGCACATTTGTTTAGTGGCCAGATTGATTTGTAAGTGCTTTTTAAAGCTCTACCAATATGTCACTTAACATTCCTGTTTTTAGTACTGAAGGGTCAGAGTCTTGTTTTTTTTCTCTGGGAACAAACTACAAAATATAAGAATGAGCTGAAACTGACAGTAATGGAAGATGTTTTCAGATTCTTTAAAAGTGCAACTATTTTACTAAATACACTCCAGTACAAGTAAAAGTTATGCTTAAATGTTAGCGACGTAATTATTGTCAAAGGAAAATTAAAATATGAAAAATAAAAGCAGTGGTTGTACTATTTTTTTCCATATTTAATTTTACTGCTGTAGATGTTAAACTCCTTTCTATACTGTGTGTGTGTGTATAGTGTGTGGTGTGACTATAGTGTAAGATTCTGTTGAAAGTTACTGCCCTGTAATTTATATTTGACTGTCTTTGTGTAAATTTGGTGTGGAAATCTCAGTGCGTTCTTCAGATAATGCGATTGCATACACCGTTTTCCATACACCCCCCCCCTGTTTGTTTGTTAACACTTTAGCAGTAAAAGTATTGGTTCATTTCATACCAAATTGGTTTTATACATTGCCAGTGATCCAGAATAGATGTCATTGCATTTTGGAAAAGGTAGGTCAAAGTTACAATTTTTTATGATTTAAAAAAAAAATCTTCCCATTTACTTATAATGGGTGAAATATATGCGAGGGGCGGGGTTTGCGGTGCCTGTCACCAGTTGTAGTGTTATTATGTTTACAGCATTTTCCATCTTATTCACCTTCAGCAGGAGAAGAATTTTCTTAATCCATGATCCTTAAGTTTATCAGAAACATTTATCAATATATTTTGTGGTTTTCAACAGACAGGAAACAGGTGGAAACTAATCTGATGAATAACTAATGCTGTCAGACAAATGTGGTGGAGTAAAAAGTAGAATATTTGTCTGAAAGGTAGCAAACTCGAGGTAAAAAGGTGTATAAAATGGAATTATTCAAGTAAAGTGTAAGTAGCTCAAATTTCTACACAAGTAGAGCACTTGAGTAAAAGTATCTGGCTTTGTTTCACCAATGAATTCTGACAAATAAGAGAAAAATGTTGGTGATTATGGACACTTTCCATTTTTAAAAACTGGGGATGCATTAATCTATGGTCTAAACAACTGGATGTGCATAATTTTTATTTATTTATTTATTTTTTTACCATGAATGCAAACACAATGTGATAAAGGGGATGAAAAACTGTTATTTTCCATAATGCAGATTTCTTTGTTTCCCAAAAAAAAGGGGGAATAAATGAAAACAACAACAAACAAACCAAACTTTGATTGAAAGTTGGTGCATTACTAGAAAAACTCTAACTTGCTGTAATAATGTGGCGCCTTCAGAAAAATTCTTTGAGCTTATGACAGACTGAATATATTATTTCAGGGCACATGTTCATGGCTCCTTTTCTGTTATAAATGGTTATAAATGCACTCATGTCAGAATATACATGACTTCAGCTGGACTGCACCAAGTTTTATTTGCTTGTACACATCCGTTCTGAGCGATGGATGTCAGTGAGTTTAAAGTCTCTTTAAAGCAGGGGTGTCAAAGTCATTTTCTTTCAGGAGCCACATTCAGCCCAATTTCATCTAAAGTGTTCCGGACCAGTAAAATAATAGCATAATAGCCTATAAATAATGGCAACTCCAAATTTTTTCTTTTTGTTTTAGTGCCAAAAAAAATAACTTATGAATGACTTAATAACTTAGAAATTATGAAAATATTTAAATAAACTATCCGTTCATAAAAAAAAAAAAAAAAAAAGCGAATAAACAGAAAAAAATGAAAATTCTTGGGAAAAATAAGTGCAATTTGCACAACATGTGCGTTACAAAGGCACAAAACTTGTAGTAACAGGCAGAATATTGTTAAAATTGCACTTTATTTCCTGTAGACATTTCAGGTTGTTCATATTTGTTCAGTTAATTCACATTTTATTGTTAAAGGATAGTTTGCAACTGTAAATATTTTCATACAGTTATTTTTTCACATTAAGAAAACTTGGAGTTATCATTATTTATAGGTTATTATGCCATTATTTTACTTTAGATTTAATTAAAACTAAAGTAGAACTAAAAAGAGTGTTAATATCTTCAATGTAATTTTAATACTTTGCATTTTTATCCCACGGGCCAGACTGGACTCATTGGCGGGCCAGTTTTGACACCCCTGCTTTAAGGTAAAACCATTTCCTGCAGTGGGCAGATGGGTGGTGGCTCAGTTCTAGCTGTCTTTTTTCTCTCTCGTCATCTTGATCATGGTTTCTGGCGATCGGTAGAGGAAGATGAGTTTTTCAAACAGCGTCTCCTCCAGCTCCATCTCCCCGGTTTCCCTTACAACAAAAATGTCCGTGCAGAGTTTCAGGACGCGGTCCACGCACGGCAGCTCCTCGAACATGATGGACCTGGAGATGCCGTTGAAGAACTCCCTGACGAACTTTCCGATGACGAGAACCACGGACATGTACAGACCTACGATGCTGTAAGAGGAGAGAGGACAGGATCAATAAGTTCATTAGAAGAGTTTTACATCCTGATTAGAATACAGATTTTTTTAAAATCCTCTTGTTATTGAACATTTTTGCCTGTTAACAACATAGAGAAACAATAATACAGCAAAACAGACCGACTAAACATGATAGAGAGAGAAAAAAAAAGTAAAACAGGCCATCTTGTTAGAGGTGAGACAGTTCATCAAATCCAAATACTACAACAAATAATTAGATATGCCATTGGGAGTAGAAAATGCAACTGGCAGTTCAGAATACAGATTTAATCAACAAAACTACTGAAAACAAAGACAAGGTATGAATAACGAAATGTACTGAAGAAGGTAGTGTGAAAAAGTACATAAACTAAGCTATAATTCTGTTAATATTCCTGTGCCTGTTGTGATCTTCACGGCTGCAAAATCGAGGTTATAAGGCTACGTTCAGACAGCGGGTCTTAAAGCACAATCCCCATTTTTTTTTTGTGAAATCCGATTTTTTGTGTGCTCGTTCATATTATACATTAAATGCGACTTCTATCAGTTTTGAGTATGAACTGAATGTGACCCTGAAGTGACCCGCATGTGCAAAAGAGGTCCTGATGTAATATGTGACCACGCGGGCACGCACTGTGTTTACGGACGTAACACTGCTGGGACGCAGAGTTGTGATGTTTGCCGCATTTCAATAACGTAAAGGTCGGATAAATGCGACCTGGCTGTTCAGACTGATGTCACATTGCAAAATATCAGCTATGTATTGGATTTAGGATCACATATGAAAGTGGCCTGGGTCGGATTTGAAAAAAATGGATTTGTGCTGTTCAAACTGTCTTTAACAGATCGGATACAGGTCACATATGGGCAAAAAAATTGGATTTGGGCCACATTTGGCTGCAGTCTGAACGTAGCCTTAGACTCATATTCAACTTTGTCATAGGGTGTCACACTAGAGAATAAGTTTTAAGAGCTTTTTGCATATTTTGAGAAGAAGATGAATATACCAAATTAAAAAAGAAGTTAAACTGGTCTGAAAAAGAAGGAGAAGGTAAAAAATAAATTAATTAACCCATAAAGACCCAAACATCCATTGGCGACCAAAATCATTCACTGATCTAAAATGTTTAGTACATGTTGGTCCACTAAACCTATCAATACATATAAATAACTGGTGTAAAATCCAGTTTGTTGTCTTTTCATGGTCATCAGATATGACCCATTTGGACGTTCAGAGGCTCTGTGGCAAATGTGGAAACACTGTCATCTTCTACAACATTGATCATTTTCTTGTTTTCTCTATTTTGAATATCATAACCCTCAACTTTAATCTTGGCTTTTATGAGCATCTACATGATCAGTACATTAAATATAGGAAAATACCTGATTTTCACCTAAAAATGCAAAACACAGAGCATAATATTAGAGTAAATAGTGATAAATTACTATAGAAAAGTAAAAAAAAAAAAAAAAAAAAAGGAAAACTCCATTTGTGGACTGCCACAAAAGCAGCTCTAGGTCTTTATGGGTTAGAGCAGGACTTAATAAGACTCAACATTTATGAAGATTATTTTGCAGTGTGATGGTTTGTTACCTACCCGTGTCCTGCCAGGAAGCCCAGACTGGACGGGCTGACTTTATCATTGAAAATCACGATCTCTATGCTGTGACAGTTGAATCTGGATGAGGTCTTAGCTGGAGAACACTCCTCCACCACCCACCACTGGTCTGACTCCTGGTCTGGTCCCTGAACCTGCTGAAGTTTGACTGACAAGGGCCTGAAGAAAGACAGCATATGGAGGTCTGGGCGGTCTGAGATGTCTGAGGGTCAAAGACAAGGATAATGTCACAGTTAAATGTCTGTGGAGTCCACACCCACTGGTGATCATCACAATGAAAATGAAATATTCCAAATAATGGATAAAGCTCCTGCCGACCTGCAGTTGCACTGTATGAATGAAAACAGGATCTTTTTTAGATGTAACACATGACTGACAGTAACTACCCATTTTGTTTGTATGTGTAGATAAAATAAAGTACAAACAAGTGGTAACAGGCACAACAAACCCCACCCTCGAACACACTGTAGCTTATTTTGGCATCGATCCAGCTGATGTCATCCTGTCTATATGTGCTGATGTCAGCATATCAGCTGAATCTATATATGTGCAAAGTTTGAAGTAAATTTAAACAAAATTGATGTTTTTATAGACATTTGAAATTTTCGCCCATTATAGGTAAATGGGAGAAAAAAAGATTAGAAAAATTCATAATTTTTTTAAAAACTTTGACCTACTTTTCCCAAAACGTAATCACAACTATTCTGGGTCATAGGCAATCTATAAACCCAATTTGGTATGAATTCAACTAATAATTTTGCTGCTACGGTGTTAACAAACAAACAAACAAACAAAGAAACAAAACAAACCAAAAACAATACCCCTTGCCTCCCCTTCGGGGGGCGGGGTAACAAATGTAACTAACCCACTCGCATCCTTGTTGCCATTTTAGACTCAGGTCCTTTTGGACCCCTGAGGAACTTTGGCAGCAGAGAATAAATGATCCTGGAGGACGAAACAACACAGATTAAGACCACATGAGTTCAATGCAGACTGAACTGATTATGTAAACATGTTACATGCACAAGGAGGAGAGACTAGTTACATGTATTAAATTACTGTCACTAAGTTACAGATACTAATCAAATGGTTGGTGTCGTGCACAAGGGTAGAATATCCTTTTCAGTTTGTTGCTGTGCATCTTTTTGCTATTGAGTGATGCATTCTTACACCAGTTTTCAACTCAACATCTCAGCAAAGCTCTTGTAACAAATGAGAACAGAATCAAGTCTATGAGGAATTAATACATGCTCACAGTTTAATTCATTGATTTAGATAGATAGATTTTTTCTGCACATTTATGGCTTTTTAAAGTAGAAATAAATTACAGACTATTTTGCCTTGTAGACAAAAAAGGAACAAACATAATGTACAGCCTCTGAGAAAATGTAAACTACTAAAATCAGTGTGAACTGTGTGTTCACTCACACTGGTTTGGTGCTGTTTCCTTTGAGCATCTGGACGATCCCTTCCCTCAAGGCCGTGTCCTCATACTTCACAGTGTGTTCTCCAACTGTCTCTGGATTCATTGAAATGGACGCATTCCTGAAGAGGGCAGGATCTCAGAATAAAAAAAGAAAACGCAAAACACACACAAACCACATACGTGCACAAAAAGCTGCCAACTGCCAAAATAAAATAACATCATTAATTTACTCAGAATGCAAAAAAGGTATAAATGGAATACTTCAGTGGCAGGAATAACTTAATTTTATTCCAACCTGAACAACACTGTACTTCTTTATCACATGTTCATAACAATATTTAAGTTCAGGACAATATTTAAATGCAAAGATGGACAGATCCACACAACTTACAGGCCTGTCTCAGATGTGTCCAGTGTCTCAGTGCTGTACCACAACACAAAAAATGATATTTGTACTGATCCGAAGAACACTGACCTGAGCAGAGTCCATCTTAAGGTCATGTATATGTGTGAGGAGTTGCTCAGCTCATGGATCATGGCCTCTCGACTCGCTGGGCTAATGCTCCACAGCAGACTGGCATCACTTTTAATCTTTGCAACAATAATGTCTTCTGCCTCGTAGTTCATTAAGAACTGCATGGCAGACTGACGGACAAAGACAAAGAGAAAAAAACAGGGATTTGATCTCCAATGACATCACTATTCATTAAATCCACTTAAAATTACTCAATATTTAATTTAATATCACTGATATATGAGAACATAAGGTCTATCGTGTAGGATAAGTGCCATCTAGTGGTGGATCATAACCACTTGAATACACCTGCTTTTTCAGTTGTGTAATAATTAAATATTTCCATTTATACAAAGTTAATGATGAATGTTACACACCATTTCTTGTTACAGATCCTCTAAATCTTACACAATAGTCCTTTAAAAGTCAGGGTTGTTTTTACAAGATGTATAATAAGCAAATACTATTACTGTTAAATGTAATTATGCTCAAAAATTGGTAAATAAGTAATGTATTTTACTGGGTGGGTAGCGTAGACATTTGTGAGTCGATTAAAACCAGCCTCTGAATATGGAACCAAGTTCTGTTCCTGGGCCGTCATAGTGAACAGAGGCTGTAAAAATAAAAAACACACAAAGACACATCAGAGAGTCAGGTCATAAAATCTACAAAAGCATGCACAGTAACTACAGCCTGAACTGCATGAAACTAAATGACTGAGGTAAAACACAATCATATGCAAGGAGGTTTTGGTTTAATACGAAGTCTATTAACTCATAAAAACCCAAACATCTACCAGAGACCAAAACCATCTACTGATCTAAAATGTTTAATAACTGTTGATCCACTAATCCTATCGATACATGTAAGCGATTGGTGTAAAATGTAGTTTATCATCTTTTCATGGTCATCAGATATGACCCATGTGGATGTTCAGAGGCGCCGTAGTGAACACTGAAACACCATCATCTTCTACAACATTGACTCACCAGTAAAACCCATGGATGAAGACACTTTTTTATGTTCATCAACATCTACATGATCAGTGCATTAAATATTGGAAAATACCTGATTTTCACAGGAAAAATGTAAAATACAGAGGATTATTTTAAAATAAATGGTGACAAATCACTTAAGAAATGTTAAGTATAGAGAAAAAAATCATTTGGGAACTACCACAAAAGTAGCACTGGGTCTTTATGGGTTAAATAAAAATATGAATAACACAGATCGTCTTGACCTCGTAACCTGCGATGCTGAGCTGTATGGACACGTCCACCGGCTGATTGGTCACTCCGGCTGCTGACTGGACCAATGACATGAAGAGAAGGGGGAACCAAATGATGCTGATGAGAGCGAAGATGAGAAATCCTCCCATTCCATATTTCACCACCTTTTTCTTCTTCTGCCCTGGAGGGTGCGGGTATTTCTACAAGAATATAATTTTATCAGTGAAGTTAAGACAATTTATCATTTAGCTTAAGAAACAATGGTGCTGAAAATAGTGTTTACGTTCATTATAAATTCAGTTATTCTTTTTTTAACTGGCTAAGTTGTTGAAGCCTGAAAAGGTCAACAAAAAGTTCACGAAAGGTTCAATTTGTTCACACAAACTAAAATAAATAATTCAATATATGAGGAGAGTTGAGGAGGCTTTAACATTTTAGGATAGAGTGAGTGTATTTGAGGGAAAACTATTTTTAATGAAGAAAAAGCAGCCATAAAGAACATGTTTAAGCCAGACACTCCTTGTATAAAGGAACAGTACGATGTTATTTATGAAATGGAAATAATCACCTTCTATTTGTGGCTTCAGAGTAAATTCAGGAGAAGTGGAAAGTGTAAATTCTCCCCAAACACTAGTCTTTTGTTGAAATGTACAGGGTGCTTGCTCTTTATCCAAATAAAAATTCCAGACCTTTTCAAAAATGCTATTTTTTTTCCCAAGACCTTGATTTTATGTACTTTAATACTTGGGTGCCTACATTTGTAGTTGAGATTGTACCTGTTGTATGTAGTAGCAAAGTTAATTTTAATAAACGTATGAATGAATGAATGCATAATTGGCAGTAAATTATGTTTTACTGACAGAGACGTTTTCAAAACATATGAAAATCACAAAAGTGCATGGGTATCACACAAACAAGTTTCCCTAGAATCATTCCAGTACCAACTGGTTAGTTTTTGTATATGCTTTCCTCTAAAATTTGACTGAGAGAAACTTTTTTCCATATTTTATTAAGACTTTTGCACAAATATCCAGACTTTTCAAGGTCTGGAAAACAATGTTTTAAAATTCCATACTTTTTAAGACTTTCAACGTTTGCACAAGCACCCTGAATGTATTTATCTAGTTATATGTTTTTCTAATAAGCATTTAAGCTTCTTAGTCCGATCAGGTTCATACTGTCTACTGAAAATATCAAGATTCCTTTTCTTTTTTGTCAGACAGATTAGAAAAGGTTGATTTTTTTCCTTTACATGTTTTGGCTACACCTGTAACCTTCCTCAGAGGGGTAATGTGATGTGACTGTGAAGTGTCTTGTCAGCTCTTTTATCCAGGCTTGCAGAAACAGCAAGGGACGAGAAAACCACATTATGGACTGGGAAGAAGCCAAGGTCATCTGCTCTGAAAGGAACAAATACCACCGCTGGACTAGGGAGGCCACTGAGATCAGAAAACAGGCCCTGAGGATTATGAACAAGGATGAGGGATCTTACACCTTATGTCACACTTGGGATGCTGTCCTTCGCAGGATGCCAGACAGCAGAGAGCAGAGTCGTTTCCTGCTGTCTGGCAAGCCTGGATAAAACAGCTGACAAGACACGGTAACACCCCATGAACCTTCTGAGGTAGGTCTACAGGTGTAGCCAAAACATGTAAAGAAAAAAAATCAACCTTTTTTAATCTGTCTGACAAAAAAATAAAAGGAATCTTGATTTAAGCTTCTTACTTTCTCAGACTCCCTCCAACACTTAAGGATAAATATGTTGGCGTAGATATCTTCGACACAGATCCAACTGGACAGAGACAGAGTGGTGTCCGTCCAAACCCAGTCCATCACCGCCCTCAACTCAGTCAGGAAGGGAACCAACCGAAATCTGGAGCAGGAACAAGAAGAAAAATCAGTACTGAACAGAAAAAAAAAACTTAAGCTGATATAACATGCTTTTACAGATCAATATGTGTGTTTCAGAAATACTTTGAGAAGCTAGTGATTGATTCTTTTTCGTACCCTTGGAAGAGGAAGAGGTTCAGGTAGTTGTAGTTCTTGGTGAGAAAGTTGCCCAGGATGCGGTTTGGATAGCCACATTTGATCTGGTAGGCGGACAGGCCGAAGTAGATGCACTTTACAAAGTACCAGAGCTGAGCGATTGGGTTTCTGTTGAACCTCCTGGAATCAAAACGAGATATTAAAATTTACATTTATTTTGAACATGTAAAGCAGAAGAAGAAATTAAAGACTTAAAGACAAATAGACAAGAAAAAAGTATAGCATTCTACATTCTGTGGAAGAGACACTGTCAATCACAGTGCCTTCATTTACATATTCAAAAAGTTTATTTATTCCCACCTCTTCTTTATAAGTTAATCATTACTATTTATTTGACTTCCTCATTGATTTAAACCTATGTTCTAATTCTATTAATTTTTCTTAGTTTCCTTAGATATGATGAGAGAAAAAAGTGAGGAAAACATCTTCTCAGAGTGAAACAAAGAAAACACAGGAGTGCTGTTAAAGCTGCAGTTATTTTGGTGTCATTGAAAAAAACTTCCTTAATAACCTTTCAACATGTTATCATTCAAGTCATCTGAGACAAAACAAGAATCTACCTTCTTCAGTTGACCTTGTAAAGCAGACGAATAGAGGGTTAAATACATGACTGACAGCTGTAATCAGTGGTCACTGTTGAGATTTAACCACTGCCACTGGTGCATTCCATGGTTCGACACAGAAGCTTGAAAAAACGGATTCTCTTTTCCACAGAAATGAATATCTACATTTACTTCATATATTTAATTGTTTTATTCTGACCAAGAGAAAAGAGCTGCAGAGGGAAGGTGTGTTTTGGTGTTTGTTCAGTTCCTGCAACTTTAAGAGGCAAAAAAATAAACCAGAGATAAATCACTCAAAAAATACTAAGCTAGAGGCCTCTTCTAATTTTTCAGCTGTACGGTATATCTTTTTGTATTTTGCTGCAGCTATGATGAAATTTCCCCATGGTGGGATCAAGAAAGTCTTATCTTATCATATCTTATTGACTTTAAAGAAAATGTGCTATATTATGATAGGTATCATTATCTTGATATAAATGTATCTGTATCAGGAGTTAAGATTTTAAGATTTAAGATTAAGTAATGTATTGTGTGATGTTTTTTCTTCTAATATCCTCCTGAGGCCCATCAATGTATTTTTGTCCTCTGTAGGAGACAAGAGTTTCACAGCTTTATTGAAAAAAAACAAAAAACAAAAAAACACTGTCCACCACAAAGGACATTCCATAAAAATTTTAAAAATGCATCTAAAAGAAATGCTGTATTGTACTATTTCCAATAAAGGCAATTATTCAGTGTAAAAAAAGCCAACACTTGAGCTTTCTTGGGTGTCAGGGGGATATAAGAGAAGGTTGATTTTTAAAATTTTTTTTGTCTGTTTTGTTTTGTCTGGTTTCCGGCATTAAATCAGTCACAAAATGAGCATCAAACGCCAGTGAACTCTGACCTTTCTGTGACACCAGGGAGTATGAAGAACATCCAGAAGTGGATGCCAAACACCAAAACCACCTGAAACACACATTTCCCCAGTAGGGACTTCTTGAGGTAGAGGGCACGGTCTACTATCATGGTACCGAACTGCATCAGCAGCATCACCAGGAACGCCTCAGGAACCTGATCCTCAGACAGCGACTCTGTGATGTCGGCCGCCGCCGAGTATTTCTACAGAGGAACAGATGAGCCTGTTTTAACAAAATAATATTCATTCAGGTATTTATAGGGTTGATGAGAAACAGGATTGATTTTTTTTACCCCAAAGGCCCAGTATCCGTATATGGTGACAATGAAGTTAACAACATCGATGAGAAACATGAGGGCGTAGACGTCACACACAGGACTGTAATCTGGATGGATGATGTCATAAAAAAACTGCCTTATGGGTAAGTAAATGTGAAGAGCACTGTGGGAAAAAGAAAAATGTCAAGTATGAGACAAGACACAGAATAAACGACGACACCAGCACATTTATAACTACTTTCTAACTACAATGAAAATGTCTAAAGTATAAAATGAAAATGTCTAAAGTAGTCTCAATTCATAAAAATGGTGATAAGTCTGTTGTATTGATTTGTAGACCTGTGCTATTCTTGCCTTATTCTTAAATACTTGAAAAACTAAACATCTAACGCTATTGTAATTTGTCTTCTTTTTTTTTTACTGTTGTGAAAAGAGAGAAAAGACATATATTCAATATTCTTAGCCACAAATGAAACAAAAAAAAAATTGCCACCAATTTTTTTTTTTAATTATCCTAAAGTTTTGCTGGTGACAAAATAAGTGAAAGTACTTAAAGTGCTCATTGTTGCAATAACAATAACAATAAGGAAGTAAAAAAACCCCTGACACAGCCACAAAGGGTCTAATATAAAAACCCGACTCCTCACACTTCTATGACGGCAGCTTTGGCCTGCAGCATCCTCTCTCTGATCTGCTGTCTGATCCTCTGTTTCCTCGTCAGTGGAACTTTGTGTCGCTGACGTCTCCTCTTCTTACTGTGCTGCTTCTTGGACTTCACCGCTCCAGTAAAAAATTAAAAAAAAAAAAAAAATGAACACGTTTTAGTCATATTAACTCATTACAGAACATTTGTTAACAGAAGAAAGACATATAATTATGTAGGATAAAATTCTATTACCTGGTAAAATTTACATCCCAATTTTACAGACACAACAATTAATTCATTCAACATTAATACTTCATACACACACTGAGGACTAAAAAATAAGCATAAATACTGTAGAATTCTGAATCAGAATGTCTTGTGAATATTCACCATCAGACTCTTGAGAGTCACTCGTCTTTTTCCTGCAGAACAGGGACGTGGTGGACGCCTGAAGAGGGAGGAACTTCAGCCGGCGTTCCGGTTTGTCTTTGCTGCTCATCCTTTCTCCTCCTGTTGTCTTCTTCTTATCCACTTTCTTCTTCATTTTCTTGAAGAAATCTGGCATCTCCACCTCCTTGTTGTCCCACAGACCATGGCACTGTGCAGCCGTGGAAACATTACACACTAGTCATGTGACTGGCCATACAGCAGCAGGTAGGATGACTGTATGGAAATGTAAGGTTTACCTTCAGAATAGACCTGTGGAAGAACAATGCAAGCAGCTGAATGAGGTCAAACAGCACATATCCATCCTTCTTCTCCACTCCGATGATGTTGGGCAGAGCGAAGGGTCGTTCAGCGTTGATGCCGCGGTAGGCAGAGGTGGTCCAGGGAAAAAACCCAAACTGGAAAAAGTACTTCACCACAACTGTCAGCTGAGAGAAGACAGACCAGATGCAGTTACAGGAGTTAGATTTAACTCCAAGCTTGTTGAAATGATCAGTTATATTTCTTACATGAAGCCCAGATTTGGTTTAATGGTTTATACTGGTTTTATTGGAGTTGTGAGATAATGAAAAGTTAATGTAAAATATAAAACACTAAATATGAAACTGATTAGAGCATATTAGGACAAAAATGGATATGACTATAGGAAGGACTGTTCTGTTTTGATTTGATGATTGGTCCTTACAGCTGTCAATCACCCGCCTCTTCTGACAAGACCTGTTTTGATTGGCTAAAATCTTCCATCACAAGACACATTTTCTAAAGTCTGAAAACTGTGCAGAAGTCTTGTTTCGTCTTGGACCAGTGGAGTTACTAATATATGAATACAATATTTTAAAAAGGTATCTTGAAGTTTATACCCAGTGACTCCAAAAGAATAGTGTTTACTAATTATTAAGCTCAGATTTTCCTCTCAGTAAAAATAAAGGTTTCTGTAAAATAGAATCTGTTACACAAAATATCTGTAAATCTCCTTAAAGCTTCTTTAAATGTTCACATAAGTATTTGAGTATTTTTCCTCATCGTGAACTATTTTTATTAAGGAAACTGATAAAGTTATTTAAAGCTTCAGATTCTGTTTTTCGGTGTCATTGGGGAAATAATCCATTATTACCTTTTAGTGCTGTTGTAACTTAAGAGAAAAAAAAAGACTATGCAACTGTTTTTGGGCTGTAGAAAGTCTGTCCTGTGAATCAGTGATGGGGTTTTCACTGCTTATAGGTGGTGGTGTTAAATACAGTCGCAGAAAGAATTATTAGACCACCCTTGTTTTCTTCAATTTCTTGTTCATTTTAATGCCTGGTACAATAAAGGTACATTTGTTTGGACAAATATAATGATAACAACAAACATAGCTCTTAAGAGTTTAATTTCAGAGCTGATATCGATCCTTTTTCCATGTTTTTCTTGATAATAACCAAAATCACTTCAGTTGATACTTTTATTCATTCCATATTTTCTTTTCTGTCTGTTTTAGTCACGTGATACACACAGGAGTTAGTACTTGATTGCATAACCATTGTTTCTGATGACTTTTCATGGTCTAATAATTTTTTCCACGACTGTATGTGACGTGACAATGTGGTTCAACGTGGTAGAAGCCTGGAAAACTGACCTCACTTTACAATAGTATAGTTTATTGGTGATTTATGTTAATATTTGGATTTTTGATTTAGACCACTATGAGAGAGGTGCAGAAGGATGTGTGTAATATCAAAATCTAGCATTTCCCCCCCCTGATTTCAGCTACTGCAGCTTTAAAAGATAAAAGACACCAAGTATGGAAAAAACTCTTAACAACAGATTGTTCCACAACAGGAGTATCACTTGCATATGTTTAACTGGTGACACTTCTGGACTTTAAAAATACTTTTAAACATGAAACATTACCTCTGTGTAGATTATAGCGGTCATCCAGAAGCGTTTGGTGGGTCGGGGCACAGACAGCATCGCCCAGAGGAAGATGAGAATCGGTAAGATGAGGGAGAGGAACGACGCAGACACTATGTGGTTCAGGATGATCACAAAGTAACACAGCATCTCTGACTTGGACACCATGGTGTTGTAGAGGGCAAACGACAGCTTTAGAGGCCTCGGCAACGTCCCGAAAAACTTCTCAGACTCGAAGATTTCATCGTTTTGAAACATACTGAAGGATAATGAAGAACAAAGAAGAAAGGATCAAATTAGCTTTATATGACATGATGTTCTTGTAATCGTCTGCACAATATAACGTTCTCCTGCAGCAGACTGACTTGTTGAGAAGCAGCTCGCTGGCAGTGAGGTTCCTTGTTTCCTGACTCAGAGGCCTGGGGGATTCTGGGAGATCAAGGCTTTCGTCTCCATCAGTCTCCCTGAAACCTAATGAGATGTTTTCAGGATCTTCAGCAGGTTCGTCTTCTTCTCTCTGCTGTGTCTCCTCATCCAACACTTCCTCTTTCATTTCACAGGCCTCTGCTTGTTCTTCCTCATCCTCTTCTTTTGTCTCCTCTTGTTCTTCATCGTCCTCTTCGTCCTTTTTTTGATCTTCATCTTTAGGAGCAGCATCTTCAAGACTTCACAGAAAAGGACAAAGTTAAAACAGAAGCATAAAACCATAAAGTCCTTATAAAGATTTTTCATCGTTTAAAGTGGTCGTATTTTGCTAAATCCACTTTTATTAGTCTTTGGTTCATTTATTTGTGTATTTGGACCCTAATAGTTCATCCAGTTTGAATTTGAACCCTCCAGGTGCTGCAAAGCCATCTTTGTATTCATTTTGGCAAAAATCAAGTGGATTTCTACAACCTGTTTTAATTCCTGCTTAATTTGTTGTGTCTATAACTAGTTACGTCACAACATTTGCATATATAAGATCAAGATTTCTGACGAACATTTCTCTGAGAGAGCAGCATGGTCAACAACCTGGAGGGGGTTAGGTGTGAAGTAGCTCATCTGCATTTAAAGGGCCAGCGTTCAAAACGACCTTTCTGGTGTCATTACTCAGAAATAGGGTTGAAGATGGACCTGTGGAGTTGAATTAATGAAGAATTCAAACCCAAACATAGCATTTACAGTTTATGTAGACCACAGGGAAATGTTTTAAAATGTATAATTCCATTTAAAAAAGCAAAATATCACTCCTTTTGCAATAAAATGTTAACTGCCGAAGAAAGACCACTTTCAAGTAGGACTGAAAGTAGAAACACATTCACCTTGGTGGAACTTCATCAGTCTCAAAGGAGGTCATGTCGATGTGAGGAGTTTTCATGAACCTCCGTCTGAGCTGGACGGCAACAGGCGACACAGCAGGAGGTTCATCCAGCTCCTCCTGAGTCGGCTGCCGAGAGCCGAGCATCGTCTCATCGGTCATACAGCTGAGGAAACCATGACGAGTCATGAAAAAACAAAATTTGTCAGAGCCTGTGCACGTACATTATATTTGTTTGGTTATTATGTAATAGCAGTTGTAAATTTATACATTTCATGGATTTTCTAGTAAAAAATTAGTGAAAATTGTATTTATTTATAATGTTACAGCCAATGAGAAAATTTACTATTTTCAAAAAAATCAATAGATGTTGAATGCGTAATATGACATTTTTAAATTTTCTACATGTCTGCAATTAATATTAACACTTTCCCAAAAAATCTTGATAATTAATTTTGCTGGAAAAAATACAGACAAAATGTGTTTTGTTTTGTATTTTTTTCTGATGTGATATTTAACAAAAGTCTGTGACAATCTTTTTTTTTTTTTTTTTCAGAACCAAATAATGTCCAGATATTTTTTGACAATGAAAAGTAACAAATTATTCACACTAATTTGATTTTAGCAAAAATAATTTACATGAATAGATGTTGTAGATTGTTTCTAGGGCTAAAGCCAAATTTCATAACAATGCAGTGAGTGATGAACTTTAGCTCTGAGGGACCAAGTTCCAATATTTATCACTAAAAGAGGGTTAACAGGATTTTGCAAGATCCCATGACCATTGCATTAATGTTTTGAAGAAAATCAGTGACTTGAAGTGTGAATTGGTACGGAATGTTAAAAATTAGAAATGAAAATGTAAAGATGAATTTTACAGCCACCTGGATACGCTGCTGCCCCAGGAGACCCTAGACGCCTGGTTCTTCAGTTTGTTGTAGGCGTGATGTGAGGAGGGGAGGATGGGCGGTGAGGAGGGGGTGGGCAAGGGGTCGTCCAGGTCGTCCTGAGATGACAGCGTGTTCTGTCGGGACATCCAGGTCTCATAAAACTGCTTCACGCTCTCCTGACTCACCTCTTTGCCCTGAAACGTGAAGGACGAAAAATAAAACAGTTAATCAAAGAAGACAGAAAGATGTGAAATATTTATAATTTAGGACCTTGAAGCAGAAAAGATGGACAACGTGAAACACTGTATCATACAACACTGGTAGAAGATGACGTATTAAAATCCTTTATTTAACTAAAACATTAAATAACACTTTATCACAAGTTACAGACCTGAAGATTTAGCAAAATTATTTACATCATTCCAAAGTGTTGTATTCTTATTGATATTATATATACATCATTTTATATATAAAAAAAGACAATGTAGTGGCGGAGTTACACTCGAAAACAAGCAAAGTATATTACACATTACTCAATATAACACAATCCCACTGTGCGAGCCAACTAGGACTGGCACCCTGTGAAATTTCTTATTGATTTTAATATTTTATTGATAAGTTTTAAACACTAAATGGTTTGGCTTTGCGATACATCAAGGATTTATGGAGCCTGGATGTATGTGTCTGTGTGTTCAGGTTGATGGGTGAGGCTCTGCTTGTCCTTACAGGTCTCCGTTGGCGACTGGAATCAACTGTAAGCTCAGCATCCTGTTGTAACACCTGCCTTAAAGTGTTCTTCTATACAGTAAATGCACATTCAGTACAGGCTTTTACGTTCATTCACTTCTTGTTTGCCTTTATATGTCTTCTGCCATGTCTTTATGTTTTGTGTGTCTATATGTAGAAGTGTCTCTGGAAAGCACTTTGTCACACAATACAAGTAAAAAAAAAAAAAAAAAGTATTACTATATGAGCAAAAAACTCTTCCTACTTTACATTGAAACTATTAACAAATTATATGGCACTTTGTGGGAAATATCCAAATAATTTAAAGCTAAGTTTTTGGAAGTACGACTAAAGTTTCCAGGAAATGACAGAGAAAATATTAAATCTAAAGTAATGTTACTGTAAATAAGAGCTTTGTCGTCTCTGTATTAGTACATCAATAATTAAACGTTTGATGCTGTTTGACTGTACTCAGTTTGACATCCTTTCATCCCACCTTCTTCTGCTGTTGGTTGAGTAGCGCTCGCTCAAAGCGCAGAACCTTCGATATGTCCAGGTTCTCCTTACAGAGGGAGTTCAAACCCTCCGTCAAGTCGTCGAGTAGCGACTGAATGAAGACCCAACTGAACTTCAGGGTGTTGACGACGCGCTGCAGAATGTTTTCTGACAGAAATAGAACAATAAAATAATAACAGGTCGGCACATCACTGGTTCACCTTTTACCTGATTGTGTTGTTTGTTTACCTTTTCCTTCCTCCACTTCCTCCTCCACGGTACTTTCTTCAAGTTCATCTTCACTTGAGTCAGTTCGATCAATGCCTGACAAACGGAAATTCAGCGTTAAAGTATCTTCAATGGAATATCAACTGTCCAGCATTTGACATTTTTACAGCAGGACAAATACTACAGTTTTAATAACTACTTGTCAAAATCCCATGACTGGACATCTCACAGACTAACTTCTAATGATCAACAAAAAAAAAACTTGACTAGACTTAGAATAAACCAAAGGGTTTAAATGTCATCCGGAGTAAAGAATCATTATAGAAAATAGATTCACGTTTAGTGACGAAATTGGATTTAGTGCTTACATGTTCAGTGTTGACATTATTCAAATGTGGCCAATATTGGTGTTTACAGTTTCATTTAACAAAGACACACATTTTTTATTATGGCTTTTTCTGGGTCAATGCATTTCAATGTTTGCTTTCACTTGAACGACTCTAACCACTTCAGAACTGTGACAAATGCTGTGTCTCTGAAAAATTTATTATGAATTGAAATAACTTCTTCACAAAACACAAATCAACATATTACAGCATTTTATGTCAATTTAAGTGTTAAAGAAAAGATGTATATTAGTGCAAATTGAAACATTTTGTTAATTTGATAGAGCATTAACACATAAACAGAAGTAAAGGAAAAAATTTATAAAATACTAATTGTATACTGAACAAAATATGCAAGAGATTGAACAATAATGATCAAAATATTAAACAAACTGGTGACATTATAAAAAGTCTTGACCCTCCATTTAGTGTCAGATGTAAACTGAACGGATTCAGATGTGAATGTTCAGACTGACGCTGCTTTGCAAACAAATCAGATCAGATTCTAATTTGAGCCACACATGGAAGACTCCCTCATCAAAAACAGAAAACAGATCTGAGTCACACATGAATAAATAATCACATACACGTGTCAGTCGCTCACCCTGCTGTCTCTGAAACTCTCTCTTTGCTTTCTTCTTCTCCTCTCTCTTTATCTTTTTCTTTTCTTTTTTCAGGTCCTTCAGGGCATTTTTGGAGCTGGTGACCCATGCCTCATAGGCCAACTGGGATATTAAAGACAAATAATTATGTCATATAATATATATCTAATACATCAGACGATGAAATGGCTGAACTGATGAACAAGTGGTTTTTTGATCCTTACCTGAAAAGCAGATTTCTTCTTCCTTGGTTGCTCCTCCTCTTTCTTCTCGGTCACTTCCTCCTCCTCCTCCTCGCTGTCACTCTCAAACAGATGGTACCCACAGTTATTTTCCACTGTGATAGAAAAAAGGAGTGAACTGAGAGGAAATGCCAGAACCACCTTCGTACTTATATTATTAATCATTTGTTCTGGTTTTTGGATTGCTGATGCTCACCTCCAGGCTTTGAGACCCACGGCTTCCACCATTTTCCTGCATCTCTCTTTGCTTTTTCCTCTTCATCTGAAAATGTAATTCCTCATTTTTGTACATTGATCATTATTTTAAGGACGGGGCAATTGGTGAGTAGAGATTCATGTAGCCTTTTTAACCCATAAAGACCCAAACAACCACTTGCAACCAAAACCATTTACTGATGCAAATTATTTAATACCTGTTGATCCACTAATCCTATCAATACATGTAAATAATTGGTGCAAAATACAGTTTGTTGTCTTTTCATGGTCATCAGATATGACTCATTTGGACGTTCCGAGGCTCCATCATTACCGTGGAAACACCATCATCTTCTACAACACTGATTCACCAGTAAAACCCATGGAGTTGGATCAATGACAGTGGATGGAGACACCTCTTTTTACATTCAGTTAGCAACATCTTCACTGAAAAAGTCCCTTTTTCTTCATTTTTCTCTGTCTTGATATAATTAATTTTGAATTTAACTATACGTTTTCATGAACATCTACATGATCTGTGAATTAAATATAGAAAATACAAGATTTACATGAAAAAATACAAAATACAGAGGATCATATTATTAAAAAAATTGGTAATGAATCAGTTAAGAAAGGTAGAACAAGAGAAAAATGTATTTGAGAACTGCCACAAAAGTAGCACTGGGTCTTTATGGGTTAATGTAATTTGTATTCTAAACTAATAAACCAGTAACATAATAAGTTATCATTTCATAGATGAAATGTTTTGTTTTCATTAACAAACTTTAAATCATTTCAGTGCACAAAGACTGAATGAATACTGTTGAATACTGCTGAACAAGATATTATTTATTCTGAAAACTGCTGACAACACTCATTGCAAATTCAAAATAAAGATAATTTACAACAAGCTGGTTAGTACTGTGATATAAACCCCTTCACTGTGTTTCCTGCATCATTCTTTTAGGAGTTTATTTCAAAGTACTGACCAACTGGTTGTATATTAACTCTAATGGGTGTATAAAGATTGACTGAATGTATCAGAGTGTAGTGACTATAATTATGAAGCACTAAACTGTAAAACCCTGTAAAAACAAAATATTAGAAAATGTGTAATACTGGTAAACAGTCATATTAAGTAACATATTAAAATAATGACTAATAATTAATGATGTTGAGGATTTATGTTTTAATGATATAGAGTTTTTGGTTTGACTGTGTATTTACAGTGTGAAGGATATTGTGACAACAAAAAAAGCATTGCTTAGTCACTTGACTCTAAAAAAGAAATTGGATAATATAATATTTTTTGTTACCCTGTGCGATCTGCACCGGATCAGCAGGAGGTCCTGGTTTGTCTCCTGGTGCAGGTCGACTCCTCTGTTTAGATTTAATTTTCTCCATCCTAAAAGTGAATAATTTGACAAACAGGACATTCTTAAGTTGTAAATGCAAACAGTACCAAATCATTTATTTATTTATGCATGAAATATCTAAGTTGGTCTGTTGTGAAAAAGTACTTCATACTGACTCTTTACTGTTTTATGCTTCTTACTGTTTCTTAAGCGTCTCCACAGATTTCTTCTCCATCTCCAGTCGGGCTGCTACCTGCTTCTTCACCCTTGCTTCAAAGAGCTCAGCACCTCTTAAAGTAAAGAAGAACATGACTTTACAACTTTATGCAGAAAAAAACAGAAAACAGTTAATATCCTTAAAACCTTTGTCCTGATAGATCGATTTGGATTTCTATGAATTTATGTCAGATTTGAACCTTTCCCTGTCATTTGTCTGCCCGACTCAACATGCAAAACTTACTTTAACCCATAAAGACCCAGTGCTTCTTTTGTGGCAGTTACCAAATGATTTTTTTTTCTATTTCTACCTTTCTTAACTAATTTATTACACTTTTTTTTTTTTTTTTAGAATATTATCCTCTGTATGTTGCATTTTTTGGTGTAAGTCATGTATTTTCCCATATTTAATTGATGTTAAGAGATGTTCATGAAAAGTCAGAGTAAATGTAAAGTTAATTATATCGAAACAGAGAAAAATTAAGAAAAAGTTACTTGTTCAGCAAAGATGTTGCTAACTGAATGTAAAAACAAGTGTCTCCATCCACTGTCATTAATCAAACTCCGTGGGTTTTACTGGTGAATCAACGTTGTAGAAGATGATGGTGTTTCCATGGTAACTATGGAGCCTCGGAACGTCCAAATGGGTCATATCTGATGACCATGAAAAGATGACAAACTGCATTTTACAACAATTATTTACATGGATTGATAGGATTAGTGGATCAGCGGGTATTATATTTGTAGATGGTTCATGCCACCAGTGGCTGTTTGGATCTTTATGGGTTAATTCTATTTATGTATTTGAAGATTTTATACCTTGAGGCTAGAATTTTAGAGGACTTGAGGTCAGACACGACATAGAGGAAGTAGTAGCTGAGGAAAACCCTCCTTTGTGCCAATAGGAAGGTGAAACAGATCGCATCCCAGACGATACCGGCCTCGCCTTCAGGAAGCTCGCACTCATCATCAGGATCAGCTGAAAGAGACACAGAAATGGTCACATTATTGGTAATATTCAGACAAATGATACAGACCAAAAAGCAGATCCTCAGCAAATATATCCCTTTCCTTGGTTTTGTGCAGTTTTGTTTGTTAGTTTCCCATCTTGCGACCCCAGTCCAAGTTTTGTTGGATTTTGTTTTGGGGGAAACGTAGCAGTACATTGTGATAAAAATGATCATGATTTAAAAATATGTCACTATTACAGTTTTTATTGTTTTATTGCCCTGGCTTGTGCTACTTTTTCTAGGTAGCTCTCTTTCACCAAATTAGCCTGGCTTCACCTTAGCTGAACTTTTATTTACATAAGTATGTTTTCCAGGTCGTCTCATGTGACTAAAAGTACTATTCTCTAAAATTAGTTTCCCATTACTTCCTGTGTCTCACCTCAGACTCATGCAGTTACTGAAATATGAGGTGTCATAATGATCTTGTTACTGATACTTACGGACATCATATCCTTTAATGGTGCAGAACATGCTAAAGGCTTGGATTAACCAGCAGCCGCTCTTCACCAGACTGTCCAGGTACGCACAAGAACCGAGCTGCATAAACAAAACAGTGACAATAGAGTCAAATGAGAAAAGTTACCACAAGAATTACAGTGAAATAATAAAAAAGGTTAACGTGAAATGACAAGAAAAGTCTTCTCTATGTCCAGTGTCTTCACTCACAGAGAGCAGGTTCTTCATGGCGATGACGACGCAGGTGTATCCGATGAGCCAGTCCCACAGCCTCAGTATGTATCTGACGGGCTGCATCAACACGCTGCCTCCAAACAGCATGAAGTAAAAACAGGCCACCAGATAACCCAGACAGAAGATGTTGATCCTCGTGGTGCCGGTGATGAAGATGAGGCAGAGCACCAGCCAGAAGAAATAACTGAACACAAACACCTTCACCATATCGAGGTAGCACCTGAAGACAAGAGAGGGAAGAAAAATGCCTAAGATTACATTAAGATGTTAATGAACTGTAAACACTTTTTATTATTATGAAAAACAGATTCAGGACTTTCGTTTTTGGTGTAAATAAATATGGACGTGCAATACCTAAATAATCAGGACGATTTTTTTCTTTATTATTTTTATGTATTAAAGATATAAGCAGAAATCCACAGGTTTGTAATCTGTTTTAAGGAAAATCTATAATGCATTAATACAAAAACTAGTTTTATAGGTCCACATAAACTTACCAGCTTTAACTACAGATCATTTTCAATATTCATTTATATACTTCATTAGCTGTTTTTTCTAAATACTTTTAAGACCCTTAATGTCTCCACGTTCAACCAGCAATTAAAACGTAGTCAACTAGTCTCATTTAATATATAGCAGAGTAAAATGAAAATAATCTTAGGCACTATCACAGATAAAAAATGAGAATAATTAATAATAATCTAAATAACTAGAATAAAAGGAATGATTTAGGAAATTAAACATGAACACATTAATCCAAATTATAAGACACTTCAACTTTGTGACTCTAGTACTGTAGCATTTCTAGAACAGATTATGATCTAAAAATGTATTAACTTTATTATCAGATATGAAAAAGAAACCATTCACTTTCTAAATAGGACACTATATGTGGATCATGAGTCTGTAATAAAGCTTATCCATCTATCTATCTATCTATCTATCTATCTATCTATCTATCTATCTATCTATCTATCTATCTATCTATCTATCT